>VZRV01010443.1:72174-99454 GCA_013398115.1 Falcunculus frontatus
GGGGCCGGGGCGGGGCCGGCAGCGAGCGGGGACTGAGGGGATGGGCGGGAGCGGTACCGGCGGGACAGCGGCACACACCCTGCTCCACCCCAGAGCACAGCAGTGTGCCCGCACAGCTCTGCAATATCCCCAGGGAGGGACACCCCACAGCCCCTCTGCACAATCTGTTCGGGGCTGGCACTGCCCAGGGCACAAGTTGTGCCTCCTGTGCAGGGGAATTGCTGGGCTCAGGCCCTGTCCCCTCACCCAGCCCACACTGCCCGAGCCTGCCCGTGAAGATTCCATCAGAGAAAGCGTCGAAGCCGTGCTGCAGTCAGGAGAGACAATGTCCAGTGCTGTCCCCTCATCCATCCTGGGGCTGTTCCATTGTGGAAGGTGACCACGCGGGTCAGACACGGCTTCCCTTTAATGAATCCACGCTGACTATTCCTGATCGCACTGGGCCACCTCTGTCCCCTCTGGCCACCCGTTCCCCGGCCCCTGCCAGCTCACCTGGCCACAGCATGGACCATGTCCCTGCTCTGGGTCCCCTGCACCAGCCCCCTCCCCAGCAGTGCCTGATGTTGCTGCTTTGGGGCGGCTGCGGCTGCTCCCTCACAGACCGGGGGTTCCCTCCCTCTGCTGTGCCCCATCCCTGCTGGGCCCCATCCCTGCTGGGCCCCATCCCTGCTGGGCCCCATCCCTGCTGTGCCCCATCCCTGCTGGGCCCCATCCCTGCTGGGCCCCATCCCAGTGGCAGGCACTGCCCCCGGCCAAGCCCTCAGCCCACATTCTGGAAAGGCCGCTCCTTTGTGGCCTGTGAACATCAACATTTGAAGGAGGCCGAGAGGGGCAGGAGGCACAGGAAAAGGAAATGGGGGAACGTGGAATGGTTTTTTTGAGCCACAGGGTTATCTTCCATTTCTCCTTTCCCTGGAAGTGTCACCTTCCTGCTGTCCCTGCCGGGGTGTCTGAGGGCAGGAGCCGCACATGATGCCCACAGGGATCTGGGCCAGCGCTGCCTCGCAGGCACCAGTGGAATGGGAAATGTCCAGAGAAGGGCAGCCAGGCTGGCCAGAGGGTCAGAAGAGCTGGCAGCAATGCCCAGAGAGCCCAGGGAGGAGGCTGGTGCCCCACAAACAAACAATGACCTCCCAGTCCCATGGCATGGCCAGGGAACCCTCCTGACCCCTCTCTGGGCCCAGACGGGCGGGGGGCTCACCCCAGCCATCCCCAGGCAGCCGTGGCTCAGTGTGGGGAGCAGAGCTCCCCGTGTGCTCCTGCCATGCCCCGGGGCTGGGGCTGCTCCTGCTGCTGCAGGTGCTTGGAGCGGGCAGCCAGGGCACAGAGCTCCCTGGGCACGGGGGAACTCCAGCTCCCTCTGTGTCTGCAGGATCTTCTCAGGCCCAGAGCAGAGGCCGTTCCCAGCTGGCGCTGCCACAGCATCCTGGGAGCCACGGGGTGGACACTGGTGGCACCAGGCCTGCTCCTGAGGTGCCCCTTGCTCCTGGGAACGCTTCACTCCGTGGGCTGGGCTCCCATTTTCACTTCCAGGCTTTTCCGGGCCACGAGCACCCTCAGGGCCGAGCCGGCGCTGCTGCCCCTGAGGCGGGCGGGGCGGTGAGGGCACAAAGGGGGCGAGCGCTGGCGTGAGGCCGGCCCGGGATGTCACCCGGTGTCCTGGCCCCAGCACTGTGACATCACCGTGCCATCCCTATAAAAGCCGGGCCAGCCCCGCCGCTGCCAGTGCAGCCGCGATGGGAAGCGCCGGAGCCATGAGCGACGGCGGCCTCCTGCTCTCTGCACTTGCCCTGCTGCTGGCCACCGTGGCCGTCTGCTGGGCCATCGGCCCCCGGGCACCGCGGCGGGCCGGGACTCGCAAGCTGCGACGGCGCCCCGGGCTCCAGGCCGGGGGCCCACGGAGGAGCCGAGCAGGCCCCGGGGCCTCCGGGCCTCGGGCGAGCCCCAAAAAGCGTCCGGACGGTCCCGCGAGCCCCCCGAGCGTCCCCTGCGGCTGCGGCCCCTGCGTGAGCGTGGCCAAGGAGCTGCAGGAGCTGCTGCTGCTGCTCTGGGCTCCGCGTGGGACGCCGGCACCGCTGTACGCCGGCATGTGGCGGGTGCTGTGGGCACGGCTGGGGCGGCTGCGGCAGCGAGGCCACCTGCCCTGCTGCGCCTCGTCCCGCCGCTCCAGGCGCCTCCGTGCCTGCAAGGGGCTGCTCCCACCCACCGTGGCCATCCCCGGGAGAGCCTCCGGCCCTTCAGGGAGAGCCCGCTGGAGCCCGACCGTCCTTTCGAGAAGCTCAGGCCGTCGGAGATCCACCGCCATTCCGGGAGCCTCCACGGCCTCCGACGGCCTCCAACCCTGCAAGAACCTTCCCGCGTCCGACCGCCTCCCTCCTTCTGAGAGCCTCCCTCCCTCTGAGAACCTCCCCGTCGCTGACACCCCGCGTCCCTCCGAGATCCTCCCAACAGCCCTTGAAGTTCCCTCGGAGATCCGCCAGCCCTTGAAGATCCTCCCGCTTCGAAGACCCTTTGCTCTCCGCGAGTTCCTGCCTCCCTCCCAGAGCATCGCTCCTGGAAGCCTCGATCCCTCCCACAGTCTCAGGAAGCCCTGCCAGCCTGCGGACACTGAGGAACCCCCGGACAGCTCTCCCCGCTCCCTTGGAGATCGGCGACATCCCACGGACATCGGCAGCACCGGCGCATCCCAGAGCATCGACGCGGCCGGGGAAAGCCGGGAAGCAGAAATGGGAGCCCAGCCGGAGCCAGAGGAGCGTTCCCAGGAGCCGGTGGCAGAGCCACAAGTGTCCTGCAGCCACCAGTGTCCACCCCCGGGCTCCCAGGACGCTGCGGCCGAGCCGGCCGGGAACAGCCCGAGCTCGGTGGCACAGACGGTCCCCAGGAGACCGTGGAGGTTCACCGGTCTCCAGGAGGCTGCCCCGAGACGGCCACCGCGCCCCAGCCAGGCGTTTGTGGTGTACGGAGAGCCCTTCTGGGTTTAGTGTTAAATAAATTAGGATTCCCCCAAAGAGCTGAGTGTTCCTGCTCTTCTGGATTGGACTGGGAGAGGGCTCCTTTCTTCCCGGGCACTGGCTCAGTGCTGGCTTTGGATTCAGGCCGGGAATGCTGTGGAATTCTGAACTACCCGATTGGATTTAAAGTCCTATTTCTCCTCTGGGGCTGAGCAAGTTTCAGTTTCACCCCTCGCAGGTATCTTTCCAAGTGCACCCGGTCGCACAGCCCTTTCTAATCCTCCTGGGAGCAGTAGGACAGTGGATTACAAGGGGTTTAGGAGCTGAGCTGCTGAGATGGCGGTGTCTGTGCCCGATGTGCCGGGGCAGTGCGCGCAGAGGGGCCAGAGAACAACGCACCCCGCGCCCCCCTGGCAGTGCCGCCCTCCCGGTCCCATCCCGGGGCTCTGTTCCGAGAGGCTCCGCTGAGGTTCCGCCTCCCCCGCAGCTGCCCCGCTGCCCTGGGTAGGTCCTGCTCCCGCCGCTGCTGCCGGTTCTCCCTCCGCATTCCCGGCTGGGACACGGGAGCGGCTCAGCGCTGCGGGAGCAGGAGCGAGCCGAGCAGCTCAGCTCCAGAGACCGTTCTCCTCGCGTGTCTTTGGAGCGGAGTTTGGGAAAGGAGCCGTCCCACAGCACAGGGCAGCCCTTCTCGGGAAAGACTCCATCTGTCGTTGCTGCTGTGCGGCGCTGGAAGCGCTTCCCGAGGCAGCCGAGCCCCTGGTGGCACAGCAGCTCCGGTCCATCCCCGCCCCGCACCTGCGGCTGTGCCGAGCTGGGCAAAAGGCTCGCGGGAAAGGAGCCGCTGCAGGCACGGGGAGATTCCTGTGCCCGGCTCACGCTGTGAGCTGGGCTCTGCTCAGCCCCGTTTGTGGCACTGACCCGTGTTCAGCTGACAGAGCCCAGGCTGTGCCTGGCCCTGAGTCGCTCCCAGCACAGGGGACACCGAGGGACCCAGCCAGGAGCACAGCACAGACATCACTCAGTGCCTTTTTCCCAAAGTTCTGCAAAACTGGTCTTAATTACTGCGAGACACAGCCCAGTAATTTATTCCAGAGCTGCAGCACTGATGGAGCTACTGCCTTCCTAAAGTAAGGAAAATGGACCCCAAACAGCCTTTCCCCAGTGCTGGCAGTGCCTTCCCAGCTCTCTTCCACTCCTCCCACCTCTGCCTTCCTGGCAGCTTTTCACAGCAAGAAACCGTTCTCAGCAATGCCACTCCTCACCTGATTTCACTGTTCCAGCCCCAGCTCAACAATTCAGCTTATAAAGGAGGAGCTAAGAACAGCACATTAATAAATAAAGAACATCTATGAAAAATGTATTTAAACTGTGATGGGGACAATTCACTGAAGAAGTAAAGGCCAAGCCTGATCAATGATTTGGGACCCTAGAGACTCCACGAGTCCAGCAGAGGGGAAATGGAGTGGGAGCAGGCCCTGGCCTGGGCTGGCTCTGCTGCCAGAGGATGGCTCATAAACTCTTTCATTTAAGGCCATTTCCCTCCAGCACCTGAAATACCCAACTGGCTCTGCCAGTGAATTCCTTCTCTTTTTCTGTACTTTTATCCAGGGGATGGCTTGGGCAGGAGCAGCAGCAGAAGGGAACTCAGGACAGAAGTCACCTGCCATCCTTTCCTCCCTCCTAAATACTTGAGCTGGCAGGACAAAGCAGCTGCAAACCCAGTTTTCTTTCCAGTTGATGAGACACAGTAAGAGATGGGGAGAAAGGAGACACAGCTACATTTATGCACCTCCCTGGAAGGCTGAGCTGCTGGAAGCCACAGTGGGCAAGTGCTGCTCAAGCCCAGAGCCTGTTGTGTAAGGCTAAGCCCAAGTACAAAGTGCCAGAGGGTGAAGTCCCACTGCTGCTGCAGTCACAGGACTGGAGGCACCTCGTGAGAGCAGCAGTGACACGCTCAGAAGAGCCCAACCTGACACCAGAGACCTCCTTTGTGCCTGTGAATGAAGCACAAGTTCCAGAAAGCTTCAGGTGCCTGGCTGTTCCCTCTGGCAGTGAAGTGCTCACGTTCTGCAGCAAAGGCCAGGATACCAGAACTCCACGTTGGACACTTTTCTGCTTTTATTTAAAAAAAATCCAGAATGGATCCAGTAACAGTTTTATTATCAAGGAAATTGTTTTACCATAAGCAGAGAACAGACACAGGATGGAGCAGAAGGCTCAGACAAGCAAAGTATTGAACTTCCACACTGCCTCTTTTGTAAGAAATAATGCTACAGCTGAGTTTGAAGCAGCCCCTTTCCTTCAGAACAAGGGTACCAGCCTAGCCCAGAGCTAAATGGTCTCTAGCAACATCAGCAGCCTTGCCCCTGCTGCTCCCAGGCCTCCACCTGCTCCCAGGTACTCAGATCCACACGGAGGGGCCATGCAGGCCTTACTGTCCTCCCCCTTTGAGCACAGCTTCCATCTCCACCCTCCAATTTAGTGACATGGTTTCCAAGCTTGGATCTCGGATTTACTACACCATTGTGTCAAGTATTAAATGATCAGCCAGTCCCCACGTGCTCAGGGGAACACGCTGGGGCCAAACTCGTAACTTTATCTGGCATGAATTAACTTTCATCAAGTGACAATTTATCTAGCAGACACATCACTAAGTTTATACATTAAAGAATTTTATATATAGAATACTGCAAAAACACAGTAAGTCTGAATTCTGCCCCTTGCTGCTCAGGAAGGTCCCTTCTCTCCCAAGCATCAAGAAAATCGACCTCTTCATCATTCTCTAGTCAAGGCAAGACAGAGACTCCTTATTGCTTCTCTTCCTTCTGGTCTCCTGGACTTCCAGAACCCTCTCTCTCCGAGGCCATCTGTGAACAAAGGGGTTTATTACTCGTGGTAACAACAAACTGCTTCTCCTGGACATTTTCTCCTGGCTGGCTGCTCCAGTCAGCTCCAGCCCAGAGAACCTCCTTCAGTGCAACGAGCAGTGTCCACTGGAGAAGGGAAACTTCATCTCTGCCTGAGCTCTGAGAGGGAAGAAACAATCCTCCCATTATTCCCTTTCCCAGGGGATGTCACATGCTTACACTGCAGCACTGAAGGTTGGTTTGACATGAGGAAAGCAGATTTCCCCAGTAAGGACAGCTCAGCAGCAGCAAGGTCACCTGGGCAGTGTGCCACTGCCATCCTGGGAGACCTCCCTGCACAGCTAAACACACCCTGGCCACGTTCCAGTGGCTGAGAGGGCCTTTCACTGGGAAGGACGTGGAGAAGAAAATCCCAATGGCCTTCTACTGTGGCTTTAGGCAGACTGAACAGGAATGATGTTTTACAATCACCCAGAAGTAAGTTCAGGAGTTACTTTACCCCTTCAGACACTCCATGCACTGAGGGGAAAGCCCTCTCTGTGCTCTTCTGGATGCTCATTAGGGGCTTCCCCTTTTCCATGGAATGCTGGACAGTAACAGAGCATCCAGCCTGAAGGCCTGGAGGCACAGCCAGGATTTCAGACCTCCACCTCTTCCTGACCTTCCACAGCTGCCCCTTCAGCCAGTGTCACTCAGAGGCAGCTGCACAGAGGCCCAGCACCACCTCCCAGCCCAGCTCTTACCCAGGTTTGGTGTCCTGACTCCCCCCTCCCCATCCAAGGGCTTTGGAAGTGCACTGACCACAGACCTACCTTCTTGTATGCCATTTCAAAGAGTTTCAGGGAAGCCTGCTGCAGGCTGGTTGCTGCCTGCCTGATGTTCTCTCCCGTTTCACTGTCTTTACGAGCCAGAAGTTCTCTCATTTTAGCGATTTCTTCCTTCAATTTGTTGCACTGCAGAAAAAAGACACAAAACCCCGAGGTGAAATGCTGCACTTGGTTCACTGAGCATCTCCATCCTGTCATTTCACCACCTACTGGCCACAGCAAAACCACCTTTTCATGCCAGAAACCATGGAGTTAAGCCTCAAAGTGAGCCTGCAGGGCCGAGGACTGTGCCCAGTTCCCAGTGGGCACCTGTCCACTTCACTAACAGTGTCCCAGTTGGCATTAATGGGGCCCTGTGGGCTGTCTGGGCAGAGGCGCCAAGGACAGAGCCCTGCAGGGCCTGACCGCTGGCCAAGGCCGTGCTCTGTGCCTGGCACAGCTCACCTGGCACAGCCATGCCAGGGGCAGGGAAGGGAACAGCAGGCTGGTTTTCATGGATATTTAAGGCCTGTCAGGGAGCCAGCGAGCAGGGCTGCTCCTGCCCTGGTTAATCCCTGTGCTGCCCGTGGGAGCAGCAGCTCGGAGCAGACCAACAGAGAGGGCTCATCCCAGCCCGGAGCCATCTGTCAGTCCCTCACACAGGCTGGCACTGCCTCCTCCCCTGGCAGGCTGCTGGAGAGGCAGCAGGGCCCCACCTCCCCAGGGAAGCCATAGGGAACAGTCCCTGCAGGGAACAGGGATTTAGGCTCTGTGCTCCTGCGACAGCAAACTCCAGTGATCATAACTGCAAACAAAGAGCCAGCCAGTATCAGGGAATCACAGAACAGTTTGGGTGGGAAGGGACCTTAAAGATCATCTCATTCCACCCCCTGCCACGGCCACTCGACCAAGTTGGTCCAAGCCCCATCCAACCTGGCTGTGGACACTTCCAGGGACGGGGCAGCCACAGCTTCTCTGGATCCTCACAGGGAAGAATTTCTTCCCAATATCCCACCTAAGCCTGCCCTCTGTCAGTTTAAAACCACTGCTCCTTGTCCTGTCCCCATGTGCTGGCAGAGAAACAGCCTTTAACTGACCAGAGGCTGCTACCAACAAACCGTAATCGTGTTCCCTCAGAGCCCCCAGGAGCCCTTTAAATCTGCTTCCCAGAGTTGTTAAATTGGTAACTGGGCACACTCTTCTAAACCCAGCTTTTGAAATTCACAGTGCACTGCCTCACAGTGGTGTGAAAAGCACTCTTGGACAGCAAATATCCATTTCATTTCAAAGACAGAAAAACTGGAGTTAAGTGGACACTGATTTTTACTGCCCCCAAGTTCTTGGGTGCTGGGCATGCACTGCCAGGAGAGCACAGCAGCTCTGCCCCTGTCCCTGTGCTACCATGGGCAGGCACTGTCCACAACCTCCAGCCTTGAGCAAACCCCTCCTGTGAGGAGCCAGCCACAGCACAGCCCTTAGCACAGCACTGCAAGGCCACGCCAAGGACACAGCTCTGGCAGAAACCTCTCATCAGCAGCTTCCCAGGCGCCCAGAGCCTCAGTGACACTGACCCTGCACTTTGAAATGGATTATTTGCCATCACCCAAACCCTGTTCCTCTAAGGATGTCTGGCCATTCTCCCTCAGCCACACTCACCCCTCTCATTGAGGGCCACACCCAGAGGTGCAGGGCTGTGCCACCTTCACCCAGCACGGAAACACGGCCAGAGCTGGTGCCACTGGCCAGAGCCAGCTGGGAGTTAAGTGGGATGTGAGCAATGATTTCATAAGTGATTCAGCACTCCAGGATCAGGAACCACCCACCTCATCTGCTGGCAGCTGATCCTTGAACTCTTCCATCTTGGACTCTGTGTCGTGGATGATGCCCTCGGCCATGTTCACGGCCTCCACACGTTCCTGAGGGAGAGAGCTCGTGAGGGCTGCTGCCACTGGTGACACAAGTGGTGACATTTCGTGCCCCAAACTGCCAAGCTCCACTCAAGTTCCCAGCCAGGGTCCTTCTCCACGGCAGCAGGGCAAGAAGAAATGCAAGCAAACCATTTCTGGGTGCACTGTGGCCACACAGGGCCCTGAGAGGAGTCAGTGCCAGCCAGCCCTCGTGAGTGGTCACACTCACAGGCACTCCCAAGTGACCAATGCAGCACCACTGCTGGCACATGGGAAAGGACAGAGGCCTCGGGGACAGCACAGCACACTTGGCTCCTTGGGAAAGCAGCAGAGCTTTTGGAGAACATCCTTAAGCTTCTTCAGCGAAAGGGGCACTAGAGACAGCTCAAATGCTGGGTGGAACTCGTGTTCCTTTATTACAAAACTCCCATTTATGCATTCCTGATACTTTCATGGCAGTAAAACCAGGATCAGGAAAGTCTAATGAGGCAATTTTGAAAATTACAGTTCTACAAGTCAAATCAAGAGAAGTGTTAGTTAAAATAACCTAATCCCCTTCCTCTGAGAGCTCACTGGACAGGGGTGAGTCCCACTTCAGGACTACAACAGACAGGAACTTATCCAGCAATTTAAGATACAAAGTAAGGCAGCAGGACAGTTTTCAGTGCAGCCTCTTTAAATGCCAGACCTCCCCCTAGGCTCCATGGCAATGGTGAGGTTATTGAAACAGTGGGACTTCCAGAGCAAGGTCTTTGAAGGCTCTCCAGCTAACCTACAAATGCCCATCAGCCACTGCTTTGGGGCTTTAGAGGTTCTGAGGCAGGGCACTGCTGCTTCCTGGGAATTTATTCCATGCCCTCTCCCCTTCAGTCCTCTTCTGACCCCTTCCCTGCTGGGGGCAAGATGTACAGCACTGCCTGGACACCTGAGACAGGCTCCGACAGACTGAAGGACACCAAGTGGATCAATGCCATGTGCCAGTTTCAGCAATCACTAAACATATGCTGCTGCCACATCCCAGAGTCAGCCTGTGCTGTGTCTGCTTAAAAATCAATGCTCTATATTTAGTTGCATAATTCATTAGTACTACCCTCATTAAACCAGTTAGTTCCAACCATTAATCCTGTGTGTATCACAGCTTCAGTCACTCCCTCATGGCAGGTGCCAGTCTTTCCTTGCCAAGGCCAGTGAGGATTTCCATCACCTCCTCCTGGCCTCACCTGCACTGAGGCCAGCACTGCTCACACGGACACAGCACCCCTGGTGCCACACTCACACCTGGCCCACTGTGGGAAGCAACTTCCCACTTAAGAAGAGGCTGAGGTGCTGCTTTGCCTGGCAGGTTCTATAAATTAAGCTTCAGAATAAGCTCAGAAAGAGTAGCTTAACTATCCCACACTGCTCCATTTAACCAGAGCACAGCTGTGAGCACCCAGGCTGGCTGCAAATGCACAGCCAAGGGGGACAGTGGACAGCAGTGATAACAAAACCCCTCAGCAGAGCTGCAAAGCTGTTTGCCATGAGCAGCACTCAGGTGGGTTTGCTCCCTGCTGCCTCCATGTCCCAGGAATTCCTCAGGAAGCAGTAAAGTACAGCCACACAGGGCAAGGTACCCAACCCCAAGACCCAATGCCTCTGCAAACACTTTCCTGCAACCCTGGAGTGTCAACTGAACGTAAGGAAGGGAACGGATACTTGGGTGAGAGCTCACAGAGCAGAGCCCCCCCAGGGGTGGGCACAGCTAAAAGCACAGAATGGTGAAGGCAGCAGCTCCTCTGCTCCCTGGAAGACCCCAGAAGCCCCCGTTACCTTTCTCCGCCTGTCCTCCTCTGCGTATTTCTCCGCGTTCTTCACCATGTTCTCAATTTCATCTTTGCTGAGGCCACCAGAGGACTGGATAACAACTGCAGCAGAGAAGAACATCAATAAAGGATCTGCTCTCACCTTTGAGAGGATTATTCCCCAACCTAACAGCAGCAGCCTCGCTCAGAGGCTCTGCACCTGGGGAGGCCCCGTGGGCAGGACAAAGCCACTCCTCAAAGAGCCACTGATGCTGCTGGCAAGGTAAAAGCCTCATCTCTTGGATCTATAACTCCCCAGCTCTGCCACACACTTCCTGCTGCTCTGCAAGTCACTTTGGCCAGTCTTCAGTCAATCCTCCTGGAAAGGGAGGGTGCACCAAAGTCTTCAAACCAAAGGAGCATCCCAGATTAAAACCATAGAACTAAAAAAAAAAAAAAAAAAAATATCGAAACTAAAACCCCTCAAACAAACAAACCCTCCAGCAAAAACCCAACTAACAAAAAAACCCAAAGAGAAGGAATGGTTTCATCAAAGATTCCTTTCCCTGTTGGAAAGCAGCCCAGGCTGGTGGCAGGGTAAGACAACATTCCCCATCCAGCTCCTCACACTGCCCTTAATAAGGAAATGGAGCACGAGGCTATGGACAGGCTCTTACACATCCCCTCCTTGGTCTTCTTCCCTCTATTAGTGTCAAAAAGCATAGCCTAAACTTAGGCTTTACTGCAGGAATCAGAGTAATTTCACTGCAACAGGACCAACAGCCAGGACAGCACAATGCCCATTAAAGTGCATGCTACAATCACCATTTAAAGGAAGTTTTCTGTGGAATATCTGTCAGTGGTACAAAACCCTGAACAAAGACACACACACGCACAGAGGTGTCCTTTGGATACAGATGTGGGATGAGCAATTCAGCTTTGTAATTAGGACCACATCTACATACAGGTAGGCAGCTCAAAGTAATTCTGGTTGCCTGTTACCAGGAGCCTTTTACTCAGCAGTAGAAGACTACCACACATTCAAGATCTCCAAGGAAATCAAAGTAATAAGCAGGGTGGTTTTGGTACCAAACTGCTGCCAAAAAGCCAAGCAGTGTGATGAAAAGCAGCACACACCTTCCAGTTGTGCATAGTTAATACTTCTGCTAACTGGAGCATTTCACTGCTCAAGGGTTCTCTCCAAGAAACAGCTGAAGGGCAGTATAGAGGCTACCAGTTATAAGGGAGAAAAGAGATCTAGTTTCCATCAGGGGAATCTGTAAATGCTTCAAATTAATCTCCTGAACCCACCACAGAGCTTTAGAAACCATCAACTGTGTCATTAATTACCCCAGCACACGGGGCCCAACATTTCACTGCACCACAGAGCAGAACACACTGACAGCTTGAAGTCCCTGAGCCTCCTGCCAGCTGGAGACACTTCCAGCCTAAGTGGATGGAAATGAACAAGGTGCTTACAGGGAAAACCTGCTGCTTCAAAATATCCCAATCTCCAGACCTTTATAATGGAGTCATTACAAACAAACAGGGTCTTGGCACAGGGCTGCTCTGCTCAGCTGTACACGGCACAGCCCAGAGTCAGAGATCTTCCTGATTAGACTTTTCCCTTAAAAGCTGGCACCTTCATGCAGCCAGGCTCACAGGCAGCAATCCCGTGTGCTCCCAAAGGAACAGCACTCCCAGCAGCACAGCTCAAGGACAACTCATACAAGGTGCTGCATTCCCAAACCCCAACTTCCATCCCTTCAGGGTAACACAGGGTACACGTGGCTGCCCTAAACACATCGGTGACACACGACACCCCTGTGAAGCAGCAGGAGCACAGCCCAGCAACACCAGTGACCCTCAGTGAGCCAACCTTTGTGCCCAACACCTGGGCACTGGGACACAGCTGATCCATGCAGGAAACCCAGGAACAGCTGCACTCTGCTCACACATTGCTGTAATTATTCCAGATGGCAGGACCAAGGCAGGACTGTCACACAGGGCAAAACCACTTGGAATGTGGTGAAACCCTGCCACTGAGGGCTGCCTTGACTTGCACAGGCAGGTGCTCATCTCTGCCTAACATGCAAGGAGAGCATCCACCAGCAGCAGCCTCTGTCAGGAGGTTACTGGGGAGGGCAGAGGCTGGGAGTGATGCCTTAGGTTTTAACTTTTCTATTTTCAAATTCTGTACTGCTTAGAGTGTAACTCTGAAGTTCCTTGTAGCCTGTAATTCCTGCTCTCTCGTACTGGGCAGACATAACAAAGCCTCTCCAGGCTTTGCCTTCAAGGACAGCCAGGCTGTTTTTAGGCCCAAAATGTGTAAACTAAAGATTCTAAGGGGGGCAAGCTGAGGGGCGTTACATTGCTAAACTGGGGCTTTAATTGGAGAATTAACCCTGATATGCAAATGATCCAAACCTATAAAAGTGTGAAGAACTCGTGACCTGGGGTCCATCTTGGGGTCCAATTTTTGGAAGCAGCCTCTGGCTCCCCCAGGGTGTACCTTGAAGGCCCTTCAAATAAATACCTGTCTTTATTCCCTTACTCTTGTCTAGTCTCTGTTTCTAGGTGGCTGAGGAGGCATCAGGAGCTTACACAAGCTTTACTGCCTAAGAACAAACCCACAGCTCAGCTCTCACTTCTCCCTTTGCCCACTTCATTTTGCCCTCCTTTCCAGGGCAGACACTCAGGCTCGGATGACTTCAGCTGCATCCGCGCTGCACTGGCAACAGACTGAAGAGCAAGGGTGACCCAAGCACGGAGCCACAGGCTCCATCCCCAGCCTGGGCTGTGGGATGCCATCGAGGCAGCACTCCATTCCCTCTGGAGTCACTCAGTGCCACCCTCAGCGCTCCCTGCTCCCCTCCCTGTGCCCGGCAGGCCCAGAGCACTCACTCTGCTGCTCCCGCCCGGTGCCCTTGTCCTTGGCTGACACGTGCACGATGCCGTTGGCGTCGATGTCGAAGGTGACCTCGATCTGGGGCACTCCCCGCGGCGCCGGAGGGATCCCGACCTGAGCAATGACAAGGGGTGGCCATCAGCTCCCACACGGACAGAGCTCAGGGGACGAGGGCTGGGCACATCACCCTGGGGATCTGAGACTGAGTGAACCACTAAGCAACCCTCAGAGCTGAGTTCTCTGAGCACCTGCTGGCACCATTTGTGCACTGGTATCCTGACAGATTTAATGTGATACAGGTTTGTGCCCTGGACAAGTGCACAGAAAGCACAAGAGAACCCCCAGGTTTGGTTCCAAGGTGGTACAGGTTCTGTTTCATTGCTACACAAGCCCCTCTTCCATAGCTGTGGCAGGATGCTCTGTTTCCTCAGTTCTGGACACAGACTTCACCAGCCACCTCTGAGGAAGCATTTTAAGACAGTGAGAGGCAGCACAGCCTCCTCCAAAAGTACAAAAGAAAGGCAAAGCCCTTCCTTTCTGCAGGGCTCTTCCTAGGAAGTTCAGACAAACCTGAACAGTTTAACAGTGCCAAACTGTGCCAGCACTGACCAAACCCATTCTGCTCAGGGAGCTGGCTGGGCAGCCCCCCTCTGCTCCCAGCAATCCTGGAGCACATCTGTTCCCCAGGGAGCAGGGCTTGGTGCTCAGTTCACAAAGTCTCCACACAATTCTTCAGAATGATGTGTTGACAGTTTAACATCATGGCACACACCCTGCAATCCCAACCAGGCCACAAACACCCTGGGTTACCTTGGCTCACACTGACTCCACTCCCAGGGGGTCACTAGGCTGGAACGGGCTCCCCTGGGGATTGCAGCTATCCTGGAGCCTGCTCCAGGTCCCATCTTTGCAGAGGAAAGCCCAGCATTCAGGTTATCTGCTGGTACTGCACTGGCTTTTTTATACCCAGAGAGCCCTTCTTGGTGACCAGGCCCTAAAGCTGCAGCAGCCCCAGTGCCACATGAGACTGCTCAGGAACTCTGGGCTCCATCTTCAATGCCAGTTGGTGCCCTGCCACAGAAAGGCTGCCCCAGGACCAGGCTGTGCCTCTGGAGGCTGCTTTTGTACTACAAATGGGGTCATTTGTCAGATGACTCCCCCTCAACGCTGCCTTCAGGGGGCAGCTGAAATGGAGAAGGCTCTGAATGTCTCCAAGAAGGTCAAGTCCAAGGTCATGAATAGAGAAGGCAACGCACCAACGTGAACTGGCCAAGCAGTTTGTTGTCACTGGCCATCTCTCTCTCTCCCTGGCACACTTTGATCTCCACTTGTGTTTGCCCATCAGCAGCTGTAGAGAACACCTATGGAAAAGGAACAGGGATTACTGTACAGCTAATTAGAACACACAAACATCTGCAGTTACAAGCTGAATGAACAAGGAATAAAAGGAAGAAGGGAAAATCATGAAAGGGAAAATTATGAAATGCTTGTTGAAAGGGAAAATCACGAAATGCTTGTTGTTCTCATGCTCCTCTGACAAAACTCCAAGGCGTCCAGGCTAGCAAGAGCCAAACTCACCGTTATCTTGTCCTGCAGGCACCTGGGGACACAAAACCTGCCCATCCATGGTGGCAGCAGGTTCCAGGGCAACCACCACACCCCCAGAACACCTCCCCCTGAAGCAGCAGGCTCCAGCCCACGCCCCAGGCAGCTCAGGTGTTATCAGAGAGAGCACACAGCAGCAGGCCCAGACAAGGCCAAGGGAAGGAAAGGATCACACCCAAGTCACCAGGACATTACAATGCAGAGAAAAGATAACCCCTTCTGAGGCACACAGCCAAGCAAGGCGCTCTCCGTGGGCGTGGTGCTCAGAACCCGGAAGGTCTCCACACAATTCTTCTTCAGAATGATGTGTTGACAGTTGACATCATGGCACACACACTGCGACAAGCCTGACCAGGCCACGAACATCCTGGCATATCTTGGCACCCATTAACTCAACTGCCCTCCCCTCTAGGGCACACCAATAATCAGAGATTCTCAGTGGAATCATTAAACCTGATTTCTCCATTGCTTCTCTTGCCATCTACTGGGATGCTTTGGGTGGCCTTTCCTGAGTCATCTGAGAGCACCAGCAAAGTCCCACCCATCCAGAATCAGCTCTTACCTGGCTCTTCTTGGTGGGGATGGTGGTATTCCTGTTGATGAGCTTTGTGAAGACACCTCCCAGGGTCTCAATGCCCAGGGAGAGGGGAGTTACATCCAGCAGCAGCACATCTGTCACATCACCAGCCAACACCCCACCCTGGATAGCTGCTCCGATAGCCACGGCCTCGTCAGGGTTGACTGCTTTGCTTGGGGCACGGCCAAACAACTCCTGCACAGTCTGCTGCACCTGAATGGAGACACAGCACAGCTCAGCCACGGGGGAACCACCACGGCCACACAACAGCCTTGGCTCAGCCCCGTGTCCTTATGCTGCTGCTGCCACAGAAGCCTGAGACAGAAACCCTGAGCCCCAGGTCTGTGCCTCTCCCTCACTGCCCATCCTCCTGCACAGCACTGAGTGCCCTCACTCCAGCCCAAACAGCCCCTTCTCCAGAGGTTCTGTGTGCCAGCTGCAAGGCAGCCTCTATCAGAGCCTTCACACAGCCCGGCCACATCCCAAGGGGATCATTCCAGGCTTATCCAGGAGTCAAGGACTGCTCCCTGGGAACCGTGCAAGCCAACACTGAGCAGGACACAGCTGCCAAGGACAGTACAGCTGTGGAGGAACACAGGGAAGGTAAAAAATCCAGCAGCACAGTTCATGGTGTTTGTGTGCAGTAAAGGGGAAAATGAAGGGAATTGTATGAAGAACAGTGTTTTCCAACTCTTTATTTCGTGGGCTGTTCCAGCAGAGCAGATGTGCAGTGTCAGCACTCTGAGCTCTGCTGCCAGCTCTGCACTGCTCGGCCCAGTCCCAAGAACTGTGCTCATGATCCCAACAGATTTCCTGCTGAAGCATCCAGACAGGAATGCACTGAGGGTCTGCCCCAGAGCACAGCTCAGAACTGCCCTCCTCTGCCCTACAAGGGAAGGCTGTGGGCTGGTGCTCCTCTCTGAGTACAGGTGTTGGGCACACCAGCACAGCTGAGTGGGATGTGCCTGGAAAATTGCTGGAAGCAAACACCCAACTGTGCACCACAGCCAGGAGACACCTGCCCAGAGTGCTCATTACAGAGGAGGACTCTATGTGTGAGCATGTAATTAAATGCAAGTCTTTCTCTCTGGAGGTGTATTTTACAGTACAAAACAATACTTGTAACCACCCACGGGCCATCTCCCAGAGTGCTGGCCACGGGAATGCTCCAGAGAAGCCACAATCCCTCCTAGCAGGGGGAAGAGAGCAGAACAAGGTACCCTAGAGAAGGTTCTGGGCTGTGTCCAACGCACTGGCACTAATTTCAGATGCAGAGTTGTAACTACAGGCACTCAGCAAAGCATTCTGCCAGCTCAAAGCCACACATACTGGGGGTTATGAGGGGAAGAAGGAAAATTAAAAATCAATATTGAAGTCCTGTCTTCCACCCCTAAAGGACACATAATGTCTCAGAAAAAGGCTTTGTGTCTGTCACCACTTTATACATAGGTAATCCCACCATTTTTCCTTTATCTGGCTGGAACAACAAGGACTTTGGGAATGTATAGCAGAGTTACTCCACTTGAGCTTTGGCCAGAGCAGGAGCTTCTGTTTATCTTGTTGCTCTGGCTCCCCTGCCTGGGTGACCTTCTGCTCACACCAGTATCACCTCCAGCCACCAGGCTCATTAATACAGGGAGGAAAAACCCTCCCACCAAACCCCAAATCAATCCCAAACAAGACCATGTGCACACCCTACTGTCCTACACAGGACCTGCAAAGCAACAAATAGTCCAAGCCTGACTGATCCCTCTGGAGCGAGATTTTGGTGCTCTCTGTAGGAAAGGACAGGCTGTACCCTTGGAGAGAGCAGTGGACATCCACGTTCAGCTCTGGGATGGGGGAGCAGCAGCAGGCATGGCTGGAACAGGAGCAGTAAATCACCTGCAGACAGCACCTTATCTGCAGGACTGTGCATGTCAGCACAGCAGGCTTTAAAGCTACCTGCTGCTGCTTATCTCCACAGAATGTAAGGGCCAGGCTTTAGATAAGGAGTGTCTGGAAGACTCAGGTAAATGGGCCTGCCAACAGCAGCCTCCAACAGGTAGCTCTGAATACAGAACATCTCTGAATACACACAACCAGCAGGTACCAGAGTGCCTCTGCTCGTGCAGGTTCTTCACAGCTCAAAGTGCTGGAAATCCCTCAGAGGGCACAGATCACTGAGAAATGGCTGTCACTGAAATGTACCTTTACCACACTGAATCCACAACAAGAGGAGATGCCCCTTACTTCTCAACAACGCTGCTGTGTCCAGTGTCCACACCAGAAAGTCAGGCTGCAGCTGGACTTTCACCTCCCACTTGACTCTGTACAGGGCAACTCAGCTCCAGCTCCCAGCTGAGCCAAGTACACAGAACGAGAGGCCCTGGGCAGTGCTCCCATGGGATCCTCAGCACTGAGCGTACTCTGAGCACCCCCAGCTCTGCTGTTCCAATCCCCCGGACACCCAGCACAGGGCAGCTGTGCCAGCCCTGCCTGCAACAGGCACTGAGCTCATACCTTTGGCATTCTGGTCATGCCACCGACGAGGATGACTTCCCCAATGTCGCTCTTGCTGACTTCAGCATCCTGCATGGCTTTCTGGCAGGGGGCCACTGTCCTCTTGATCAGGTCAGCCACGATGCCCTCGAACTGCGCCCGACTCAGCTTCATGTTCAAGTGCTTTGGTCCGGAGGCATCCATGGTCAGGTAGGGCAGGTTGATGTCAGTCTGTGGCACGGAAACAGGCTCACAGTGAAAACCAGGAATGGGCTTTACATCAACTCACACGTTCTGCTTGGCCCGTACTGAGGCATCTCTGTGGCTGTTCACCCTCCAGCCCAGTTTAAGTGGCAGCAGGCACACTTATGTTTGACATTTCAGAGAAAAGACAATTATTTTGTTCCACACCTCATAGTTACAACTGTTAAACCCAAATTTTAGTACTTTGTTACTACAAGGTCTTTCATTGCTGAGAAAAACAATTTGTCATAGCCAGGAGATAAGAGCAGAAATACTGGAAGTGACAACCTTAATCCTGTTCCTTCAGCACAACCCAGAAGAAAGCCCATCCTCAGAGTTCCAAAGATTCTGCCAACTAACATTCCATACCAGGTAAACTCCTCAAAGGAAATAACTCATGGCTGTTGTCTAAATGCCAACAGGTCACGTTCAACAGCCAGTGTGCTGCCATTTAACACAAAGTTAATTAGAGCAAGGGACCATAATCCCCACTTCTTATGGCTGTTTGTCATGTGCTGCATTTTTAAAACAAATATTATACTGAAATCATCCGATTCGAGTGCTGAGTCATGCTGACATCAAAAGACACTACAATCCAAAGCAATTAGTGCTTTAAGCTCTAGAGATCAAGTTTACACACGAATTAAAGCCATGCTGCTGACTAGAGGTGTGCATTCACTTTATAAACAGCACGCTCAAAAGTATTAGAGGAAAATGGGGCCAAAAGCAAGTCGTTTTCCCTTCACTGCTAAAGAGTTAAGGAATTCAGTCTTTCCTGGTATGAGCAAACTGCATTTGCCAGCTCTTGAGCTCATAAAACAGAGCTTGCTATGTCTCTGGCAGAACTATGCAGCCATTGTGACTGCCCTCAACTCCTTGCTATGAGCTCCCCACCGGCCAGCAAAAAGACCACCATCAGATAAAATTAAAGATGCTTATTCAGAACCTAGAACTTGGCAGAGTCCCCATTTCAATTACTATATAATTGACCTTAATTTCACTTAGCCAGGACTATTACACTCCCAACTAGCTGCTTCTCCAGTTCCTTATTCAGTAATGAATAAAAGACACGCTTGACTGCATTAATATACAAAGCTGATGGAAAAAAGGAGGGAGGGTGTCTGTTGCCCATTGTCCAAACAACTCATCTATAGGCAAGTAAGTCAAGATTGTTTATAGGAGTTACTACACAAATTAGCTGTTTCGGTGGAATGAGTAGCAGCAAGGTTTTGGAACTGCTTGCCCAGAGCTGTAAGTGGTTCCAGTAACCCAGCAGCACTGGCTGCAGCTGAATTCCCTGATGCCCATCACATTTCTGAAGTACAGAACAGGGTGGGAACAAGGTCACATTCCCTGCAAGATCAGAAGATGAGGTGCCAGAAAAAAAGGCAAAACTCAGCACCCAAGAACTCAGCTTCCACCAGCTCCCTGTGCCCTGAAAGCCCACCCTGCTGAGTGATTTGTGTGCCAGCGATGCCGTTGGGTCACACAGAAGAAAAAACAGTGTCAAGAGAGCTTTGTAAACAAAGCCAGTGCAGAACTCAGTGTCTCCCAGTGTTGAACTGGATGCTTTGGACCCAGGCACGTACCTGCACAGATGATGAAAGCTCACACTTGGCTTTCTCTGATGCTTCTCTCACTCTCTGAAGGGCCATGTTGTCTTTAGTCAGGTCAACACCCGTCTGAGTGACAAAAACAAGGTTAACAGACTCTCAGCACCTGCTCAGGAGTCACTACACTGCAGTTCACTTTCTCAGAGCTCTTGACTGTAAAGCTATTTCTAGAGCAGACTGCTACGTGCAGTGTGCTGCTCTCTCCCTGCTGGCAGAGGTAGGGAGCATTTCCAATCTGCCAGCCCTCTCTGCTCTGCAAGTGATCATACAGTGAGTTACAGACTGAAGCGTGGAAAGGCAGCTGCATCACAGAATGAAAAGACAGGACTGAATTAGCAAAGGAGTTGGAATTACACTGCAGTTTCCTCGTGGCAACCCCTGTTTGCACCTGTCCTGTCACATCCAATTGGACCACAGGTGTTTACTTTTAAAAGTAAGCAGACTGTGTATAGGATAGTCCTGCTACACGAGAGAGAAAAAAGGCAGAAGTTCTGCTATTCTGTGTCTTCCAGAAGAGGGATATTCCACTTCAAGAAAACAAATGTAAGAAGTAGAAGCCAGGCTAAAGAGTGTCTAATCCTCTTAAATTCCAACTGTGCCAGAGGTGACAAATCAAGTCCTAATAATTTAAGAGAATTCCCATCCTTCTACAGAAGTGAGGTTGAAAAGCAGTGTAACACAGGACTGTGTTCTCAAGAGACACCTTACCTCTCTCTTGAACTCTTTCACAATATACTGTAGCAAAGCCTGGTCAAAATCTTCTCCACCCAAGAAAGTGTCACCATTGGTGGACTTCACTTCAAAGACTCCTTTCTGGATTTCCAACACAGAGATATCAAAAGTGCCACCACCCAGGTCGTAGACTGCGATGCTGCAGGGACAGAGGCAGGACAACGTGACTTTCTAGACAAAGCTGAGTGCCTCAGAACTCCCTCTCCTCAAGAGATGGTGTGCAGAACTCACAATGCTGCCCACAAAAGTTAAAAGCCTCTCTAAAGACGGCAGTGAACAATCTCAAAGTGTCCACACCCCTTGAGCACCCAGAGTCCATGTGGGAGTCCCTGCAGATGTGCTGCACAAAGCCTGACCTTGCCCATTATTGCAGAGAGGGCAGTTCCTGCCTCTTCGAAACCACTCTCACATCCAATGACAAGAGCAGGGACATCAGAACCATTATGGGTTCTTTTCAAAATGTGAGGCTTTCCCAGCATTATAATCTACCTCAGAAATACAGAATGTCTAACAAAAAGCCCGCACTTCTGTAACCACCTCTGACAGTGACAGAGGGCTGAATGCAGGCAGGGAAGCTGCAAGCCATGGACAGCTGGCACACCTCAGCACAGCTCCTGTGCTGCCCATCAGCACCTCTGGTGACAGCCTGTCACCCAGCTGTCCTTAGCCACACCCACCAGTGGGAAAGGTAATTAAATTGACACTCAGGTTTGATAATTAAGTTGTAGCTGCAAGTTATGAACTCTCTCTCTCTAACAAGGTTGGTTGGCACAGAACAGAGGTGACATTACAGAGCTCTCACTCCCAGCTCTGAGTCCACCTTGGCAGAACTCCAAGCAGTGCTCTAAAGCCCAGCAAGCAGAAGAGGCAAATCCCAGCAGGTTTATCTCAGAGGGCTGGTGTTTTGCACAGGCACTTACACTTTGTCTTCAGACTTGTCCAGCCCATAGGCAAGTGCAGCTGCTGTTGGTTCATTAATCACCCTCAGGACATTCAAACCAGCGATCTGCCCAGCATCTTTGGTAGCCTGAGGAGGAAAGAGAAGAGTGCTGACTGCTGAGAGAAAATGAATGCAGTTTATAAGCCCCAAAATCTGCCAGCTTGATGAGTACCTGTCTCTGAGAATCATTGAAGTAAGCAGGGACTGTGATCACGGCATTCTTTGCTGCATGTCCCAGGTAATTTTCTGGAATAAAAAGGAGACAAAACAGAAAGTTATCCTTGTAAGAACACCAAGTTATCATTCACAGAATCAGAGAATGGTGAGAAGGGACTTTAAAGCCCATCTCATTCCACCCCTGCCATGGGCAGGGACACCTTCCACTGTCCCAGGCTGCTCCAAGCCCTGTCCAACCTGGTCTTGGGCACTGCCAGGGATCCAGGGGCAGCCACAGCTTCTCTGGGCACCCTGTGCCAGGGCCTCCCCATCCTCACAGGAAGAACTTCCTCCTACTGCCTAATCTAAACCCGCTCTTTTAGTCTGAAACTATTCCCCCCTGTCTTGTCACTCCATGCTTTTGTAAACAGTCTCTCTCCATTAGTACCTGGTTCGAAATAATTCTTCTGAACTAACAGAAGTCAGGCTTGCTGTTTCTGGGGAGAATGCAGAGGGAGAAGTGCAGAATTCCAGTCCTTCCACAAAACATGGAATGGTCTGTAGACTTCTAACAGCACAGCAAAGCACCTCTGCAATTCCATCAGTGACTGGATGCCACTGGTGTCAACTTACCTGAGAGCCTGTCTTTTTAGAGTGTGAGACTGAAGCTGTTCTCTGCTTTTTTGCAAGTGATGCACTTAGAAGTTACTCATTTTCATCCCCTTTATAGAACCTGCTGTTGCCAACACTTATACAGTACAAATAATGTACATATATCAACTTCATAAGTGTTTGAGACAGCAAGTCAGAAAAAGATGTATTACACCCTATTTTAAGGTCTCAAAAAAGGGAAGTCATCAAACGCACGCTGAGACCTGCTAAAAACCACAGATGTGCACGTTGCAGTGAGGATGCACAGACAGGACTCGTGCCTGGGCACCAGCACAGAGCCTACACACTGCACTGCTCCCTGCTGCCTGCAAAGCCACAGCTGAAGTCATGCAGCACCCAGGCCAAAAGCCAACACACCCACAGGAAGCAGATCCCTGCTTAAGGCACAGAACATCACTCTCAAAGCAAGTCATACCCATCATCTCTAGATGCTCACACACCACACACTTGTATTTTACTACTGGGTGGAGCTTTAGCAAGTGCCCAGGACCTAATACAGAAAATACAATAACCTTTGGATGAAGCTTCAGTCCTGCCCTCCTCACACTCACTGGACACACAGTGTTTAGCAAATGAGGCTGCAGAAGGCACTGCTGACTGTTCCCTCTCTGTACTACATTCTCTTTCCCCAGAAGCCATTCAGGAATTGAGAAAGAGAAGAACATTTCTCCAGGCCAATGGGTATTTGCCCCTAGCGAAGTCCCCACTGGCTAATTAGCCATTAGAGCCCAGCCATGGGCTCTAATGAACACTCCCTCTCTCCCTGCATGCCACATATCCAGCAGCTGAGTAGGAACAAAGCCACTCCAAGCCTGCCTGCCCCAGCCTGTGCTCAGCTGCAGCCAGGGAGGCACAAGGACTGCAGCTTCCTAGGAAACAGAGCTCCCCCTTCTGAGTGAGTGTGAATTCTGTTAAAATCAGGATCAACTCAATCAGCAACCAGTTCTGGTAAGAGTATCTTTTAAACAAAGCATTGATATTTTGCCAAAGATCCAAGATTGAGGCAGGCACTGATCTTCCTTGAGGCTTCCTAGGAGCCCGCCCTGTTCCCTTCTCCCATCCACAGCCCTGCTCTAGAAGGTTTGGTACCAAGAAAGCACCTTTATGGCTACAGCACTTCCATGTACAAAGCACAGAGACAGCGAAGAGCAGCTGTACCAACCTGCAGTTTCCTTCATCTTCATGAGGACAAAGGCACCGATCTGGCTGGGAGAGTAGAGCTTCCCATGAGCCTCCACCCAGGCGTCGCCGTTGGAGGCACGGACGATCTTAAACGGGACGTTCTTACTGAAAACCACGAGAATTCCACTCAGTTTCTGCAGCAGCACAAACCCCTTACAATCATCAGTATCGGCAGAAGAACATGTGTCAGTTCCAAACAAAGAACACTGAACTTGCCAGCAGCAGCCCCAGATCCAGAGTCCCAGAAGTACCAATTACAAAACCTGCTGCTGCCAACACTTCCACAATACAAATAAAGTACATCGACCAACTCTGTGTTTGAGACAAGTCAGAAAAATACGTATTTAAGGTCTCAAAAAAAGAGAATTAAATCAAATGCACAATCAGATGCACAGACAAGACTCATGCCTATGCACCAGCCCTGCAAAGAGCTTACACACCACATTGTTCTCTGTTGCTTCAATCAGATACATCATCAATCACAACCCCGAGGTATGATCACACAGCTTTGATTGCAAACACCCTCAAGAATTAGAGAAGTCTGCACTGCAAGCACTAGCAAGCCTTTCTTCCTCTTCTCTGAAAACCTTAATGTGATCAGCAATGAACAGAGCTGAACAAAGCCTGGCCCTCACACAGAAGCACCGCAACCTCGAGAGCCGAGGGCAGAACAACTTCCCCCAGAGCAGGGCTGTGTGTTAAAGCAGAGCAGGTCGTGCCACCCCAGCGCTGGCAGTGGCACTGTCCCCTCACTCACATGTCCTTCTTCACTTCGGAGTCGTCGAAGCGGCGCCCGATGAGGCGCTTGGTGGCATAGAAGGTGTTGTGGGGGTTGGTGACCGCCTGGCGCTTGGCTGGCATCCCCACCAGGCGCTCGCCCTCGGCCGTGAACGCCACCACCGACGGCGTGGTCCGGGCACCCTCCGAGTTCTCCAGCACCTGGGGGACAAATGGAAGTGTGCCAACAACACGCTCACCTCGGGGACACCACTGGGGACACTCCACGTGTAACACTCCTGCTTTACTCACTTTGGCTTGCTTCCCTTCCATAACGGCCACGCACGAGTTGGTTGTACCCAGGTCAATCCCAATAACGGCACCTTTAATTGCTTCTGAGCTGGAGAGAGCATCAGGGAAAGATAAAATCAGCACTGAAGGAAAAAAATGTTCAGCCCTGAAGACAGGACAATGTCATTTTCCACTCGATGTTCAGTAAAACCATCCTGTATCCTGATCTAAGGTGTTCTCTGACTCTCACCCTGCAATTTAAGCTTGTGCCTCTGTTCTGAACCAGATCACTTACAGGTAAACCCTTGCTTGTTAAGGTAAACATGTAATATTCTTCCCCAAATACCTTTACTGTGTGTATATATGTGTGTGTACACATACATGTGTGCATATATATATATACACACACATATACATATATATATATACACACACACACACACACATATATATATATCCACACATATATACATATATATACATATATTTGTATTTTCTTAACAACCCTTAAGAGTTTGCTATAAAACAAAGTCATAACTAACTCTGTCCCTACAGACAGGACTTGTTTTGGGTTACTTTTGGTCACAGAATCCCAGAATGGTTTGGGTGGAAAGGGACCTTAAAGCCCATCCAGTCCCAACCCCTGCCATGGCAGGGACACCTTCCACTGTCCCAGGCTGCTCCAAGCCCCATCCAACCTGGCCTTGGGCACTGCCAGGGATGGAGCAGCCACAGCTTCTCCGGGCAGCGTCGGTGTTCAAACTTGTTTGAAAACATTCACCTGGAGTTAAAACACTAATAAATTGTATTTATTTATCGTTGTTTAGCATGGGGAGAAGAACCCACAGTGATAAATCACTTGGCCCACGCAGGGTGCTCTGGGCCAGAGCCAAAGCAAACCACCTTTCTGATCCTCAGGAGCAACAAGTTTCAGGATTAAGTTCATTAATCCTGAAAAATGGGAGTGGTTCTCACAAAAGACAAATTTGAACCTCCCCCTCCTCTCTAGGAAGACTGTATTACCCCTTCTGAGGCTCAGAGAACCCCCAAACCACAGCTTTGCTTAGAAACAAAGCCACATTCTGGGATGGAGAAGGCACTCTGCAGGCAGAGCAGGACTGTGTTTATCACCAGGAATGTCACCTCCTCCGTGCCCAAGCTGCCAGGGGCTCTAACTCCAGTTCCAGTAACAAAGCAGTGAGCTTGGTTCTCTGTACCAGACAGATCCAGCTTTTCCCAGATGTCCCAGTCCCTGGCCTGAATCAGCATCAGCCACAAACATCCGAATAAGTCACACAACCAACTGCTCCCTTCTCCCATTATCCTGCAGCAAGGAAAAATCAGTGATTCAAATGCATGTTTGAAATGAACTTTATCTGCAGTGGAATGGATCCAGGCATCACTCATGTCATTGTAAAACAATTTGTCCCATCAATGTTGGGATTACTTTTTGGTTGGTTGGTTTTAGTCAAACAAATCTCAGCAATCCACATTTTGTGGGCACTGCTGGTGGTGGGAGCAGCAGGGAAGAGCAATTCTCAGAGCTCCCCTGGAGAGAAACGAGAGATTAAAACATACAGCCTTAGAGAAGATACGTGCAGAGTTTGATTCAGTTTTATTCTGCTGGTTTGGCTCTGTTAATCCCTGGCTCCAAAAAATCACTTGTGGTATCAGGAGAGTAAATACAAACACCAAACATGAGCACCCCGAGGAACACTTACGCATATCTCCTGCTGGATGCTGCTCTGAGAACATTTTGGCTGAGGCCATTCCAAAATGTCTGTAAAACAGAGACATTCTAATCAAAATGCAGTTTAGAACATCAAGAGGTCTTCAAACCAAGACTTTCAGAGGCAGAGGATGTGTGAAATGACACTGTCCTACTACAGAGTTTCCTTTTTAAAAACATTTAACTGCAAACTAATAAAGAATTTGAGAAAGATTCAGACTGACATAACGCTGCCCCCCCCCCCCCATTACCGCCCTAAATAATCGTCCATAACCCGNCCCCCAATTACCGCACTAATTAATCTGCCATAACCCTGATTTCTATGACCAGAACCGAGGCATTTTCCTCACACAAAATAATCTACAAGCACGTTACCGGGCAAAAGAGATTTCAGTAAGTCAACACTGAACCTTCAGCGTTCCACGAGCAGCAGCAGATAAACATTAACCCCACTTCTCAGAGCTTTGTGCCTGGTCAGCAACAAATGCCCTCCTGCATCCCCTGAGGAACCTGCAGCCGAGATTTTGCTGCACGACTCCAGCTACGCGCCTGGCAACCCCTCTGCACGTGCAAAGCACCATCCCGAGAGCTCTGGAAGCATTATTCCTTTTTTCTGATTAAGAACAAACCTCTAACAACACACTTTAATACGAACGGGACCCAAACATGAGTATTTTGCTGATATTAAAAGACCTAAGGGCCAGGCACAGTGCATGTGTGGCTCAGGGGGAGAGGATCCGCTCAGAGCGGAGCCAGCACAGCGCTGGGGGATCTGCGGTCCCCGCCTGTCCCCAAAACGTGCCCTCCCCAGCCCGACCCCCGCGGTCACCGTCCCACGGACGGCGAGGACTCGCACAACCTCACCACAAATCCCCTTATTAGAAAACAGACCCAAACACGTCAAACAAGCTCCTCTACACCCCCCAGGACCGCTGCGCCCCGCACCCGCATCAACCTTCTCTTAATAAAATCTGAGCACTGAGGGGCCGTGACCGGGCCCGGCCGGGCCTAGATCCGGACTCGCCCGCTGGCAGCGCCTTTCGCTGCTCCCACAGCCCCGCAGTGCGCTCTCCCGTCTCTCTGCCCCGGAACCCTCCAGGCCTCAAAGCCCCGCCGTGTCCC
>VZRV01010547.1:0-25657 GCA_013398115.1 Falcunculus frontatus
AAAATTAAAATGAAAAATAAAAATGAAGAATGAAAAAATATTAAAAAATGAAAACATGGAAATGAAAAATGAAAATAAAAATTTAAAATGAAAATAAAAATGAGAAAAAATTAAAAGAAAGAAAATTAAAATGAAAATAAAAATTCTCAAATATTGGGAGACACTCAAGTTTAGGAAACCAAGCCGAGGCCTTTGGGATTCGCTCGTGGAGAGGCAGGAAATTGGTGCTGGAATACAGCTTGGAGTGTGCTTTCCTGAGCCTCCATCCACTCATCCCAAAAATCCTCCTTTCCTTTCAAAGAACAAATCGCTTTGGAAAGGTTGGATCACAATGGGACAAAAAGAATCCTTGGAAAATGAAAAATAAAGGCGCAGAAATGGAATTGTCGGAGTCTAAGATACAAAATCGGAGCATTTTTAAGGGATCGATATCTTAAAATTAAGATTTCCTTGCCCTTTTTTGTGTTCTGCTCACGCCATAAAGTTGGAAATCCAGGGAAATGGAGGAAAAGCTGCTCTCAGTGGAGGGTTCCGTGCCCATGGCAAAGGGTTGGAATACAAGGATCTTTAAGGACTTTTCCAACCCAAAGCATTCCATGATCCTAAAAATTCTTGCTAATTTCTGTGTGGGTTTTAAACACCATCCTTTTCTCTTTTTCCATGTGTGGAAATCCAGGGATAGAGGCCTCTTGACTTCACCAGCAACAGGAATTGGGCTGACTGGTTCCAACCCAACGAAGCTTGAAAACCCCTCCAATTTCTATTTATCTATCTATCTATTTATCTATCTATCTATCTAGCTATCTATTTTTATTTATTTATTTATTTATTCATTCATTTAAAAATTCATTTCTTTAAAAATTCATTTCTTTAAAGAAAAATTATTTGGTCTCCGGAACATTCGTGGACAGAAATTCATCTCCAGCATCTTCAATGTTCTTAATGTGGACTTTAATGCGCATCTATTTCAAAATTAATTATTGTACTCAGCTGCTCCTTTTAGCAGCTCTAAAATCAGATTAATTAATTCAGAAAGAGGTAAAAACACAGAACAAGGGACAATTGGGGCGGCCAATTCAAAATCTTTCTTTATTTCCCCCTCAAAACTAAATGTTGGACATCAGAATTAAAAGTTAACCTTCCTCAGTAGGAGGTGGTTGAACATTAAAGCGTTATCATGTGAGAGAAGAAATAAATCTCATTAAATTACGTCATTAATGAAATATAATTGAAATAATTACGAATTTTGCACTCCCATAATGTGAATTTGGTGGCTGAAATCCTAAAAAATAGTGAGAGAAGCCACGAATTCTGTTGTTGTTGAAAATCACCTCAAGATTTCAGTCCTTTGGAATTCCTTTAGAATTCCTTTAGAATTCCAACTTGATTTGGGGTAAAACTCAAGCTCCAAAAGTTCTATTTTTTAACTTCCTTAGAAAAAGTGATTGTATTTAAAACACTTCCATTTCCATGGATTGAAATTTAGAGGTTTAAGTTAAAATCTATTTAAAAATTAATATTAAAATATATTAGTATATCAAAATATATTACTGAAATTAGACATTATTATTATCCAAATAGACACAATAAAAACAAATTTTATCCAAATTTTAGGGGGGGAAAAGCTACCTTTTCCCTCCACGCTTTTTTAAATACTTGAGATTTTTTAAGTCCATGAAGGAGAGAATCCCAAATTTGTAGCCTTTGAAGAGGTGGTGGAAGCATTTCCACTCTAATTTCTTGCTCGAGCTGAGAAAACTCTGAGCTTCCCAGGAATTCCCAAAGTGTGGATTTTGATCCAGCTTTTGATTTGGATGAGTTGGAATCACACAACAGCTTTAAATAACAAGAACATGGGAGTCAGATCCCAGCTCCTGTTGCTGGGATAAGAGGAGGAAAATGGTGCTTGGAGCCATGGAATTTCTCCAGTTGCTTTTTTTTGGGATGCAGAAAAGAGCCAGGCAGTTTCCCACCAGGAATTTCTGGGGTTGGGATAGAAGAGAGTTTAGATTTATGGATATAAAGTTATCCCACTTATTTTGGGGGCTGGAAATTGGTTCTTCCCTGTTTTATTTATCATTTATCCACGTAAACTTTGAGTTTGAGCCTCAGGTAGGGAGTGCAGAGAGGGAAGCTCATGGCTAAGAGAATTCCATGGATTCACCTGTGGCAGGGTCATTCCGGTGCCATTTTTCCATGTAAAATCCAGGGGTTTAGCACATGGAGTTTGGTTCTTTATCATTTTTGTGGGATTTTCATTTCAAATTCAATTTGGTCTCCTCAGCTTCATTTGAAATGCTCGGAACTCAACAGCAGCTGTAAATTTTTCCAAGGAAATCCAAGCCCAGTCTCCCGATTGATTCCAGTCTCTCACAGCTGCAGTGCTTTATTTTTCCTTTCTCCCAGCAGAGAAGCAAATTAAATTGGAAAAATTAAATGGAAAAATTGTTTTTCCGTTTCCTTCTTCCTGCGTGAACTTCCCCCCTCAGGTTGGATTATCCCTGAGGGAGAGAGGATGAGGACAGGAGGCACCATTCCGTGAGGAATCCCAGGAGATGCAGCAATTCTGAAACATCTTCCTGAGGTTCACTTCCTTCCTTGATTCCTCTTATTTTGGGGAATACGGGATTTTTGAGCAACTTGACACTTGTCAGTGCTGTATTTCTCAACACTCCTGCACTGACTTGTGAACTGCTGGGTAATTCCAAGCCTAAGTCTGGAATTCTGCTCCACTGCTTCCTAAAAACCTCCGTGTCAGGAGGACCAAATCCTAGCAAAAAAAAAATATAAAAATTAAAGAAACATAGTTTTCAACACTTATAAATGGATTTATTAAGTGTCTCCTCATCCTGAGTAGGATTATTCCCACCTGCTTTCCTGATTTCCTGGATTTTCCTTGATTTCCCCGCCAGTCAGCTCTGTGGAACACACGGAAGGCAAGGGAGCACGTTCATCCCAGCAATCCATAGCATTCCATGCCAAGATGCTTTGGGATCATTCATTAATTAAGGTTCGCATTATTCTGGGTGAGCACTGGGATTTTCCTCCCTGGAGAATCCAGGGGAAGGGGCAGAATGATTCCCTCAAGGCAACCTCACCCAGGAATCGCTGCCAAAAAAGGGAGCTGGGCTGGGAGAAGCCAAGTGCATGAATCCAAAGGGTTTTTTTTTTCCATGGCAAGACAATTCCTGGGTATTCATCAGTGTGGGAGCCCAATTCCAGAGGTCACTTGGGTTGGGAATGGTGTCTTTGACACCAACAGAGCTGCTCCAAGGAAACCTTCATGGAAAATCCATATTTCCGGAGTATTTCTTAGGAATACTCCGGAGGCATCTGCATTCCAAGCAGGAGCCGAGGAAAGAAAACCTCTTGGCATGGGACAAAGTCCAACAAGCCTCTTGCAGAGCAGCAGTGAAGGCTGTGCTATCTCCTGTCTGCAGCTCCAGCATTCCAGAAATATCCTAAAACAGAAATCCCCCATATCCCGCAATTCAGCTCTCTGTTGGGAATCCACCAGGCAGAGGAATGGGGCTTGGAGAAATTTAAATTTTACAGAAATTTTTGCAGAAAACTTCAATTTTATGGCAATGATATCCACATGTGGAAAGTAAAAAATTCCCTGAGAATTTGGGAATATCGAAGAGGAGCTCCATGTCTGATTAAGGAATGCATGAGTTTGTTAAGGGGGTATTTCAGGGATTTTTCCCAGTGTTTTATCCTGAGATGGTGGGGCCTGACCTCAACTTATGCCTCCTACCCCAATCCCCTTAAAATATATGGATATCCCTGCCACTTCCAGAGCCGTATCCAGATGTGATGGCAGCCATCCTTCTTCTTTTCTGGCACAATCCCACTCCTGATCTTTTCCTTCCACTCCTTATCCTGTCACCATTTGTTTATCCCACCTTTAGAAAGTGGGAGAACAGAATTTGGAGTTTTTTCCCTTTTTTTTTTCCTCTCCACCACGGCCAGCTCCAGGAACAGATCTGGTAACATCTGGAATTTACCTCCCTCTTCCCTTTCTAGATTCCCAACCTTGTCCCTGATGCCAGGCAGAGAAGGTTTTCATGGATAACTTGCCCAACTGGACACGTGCAACGTGTTTTTCAGGAAGTCCCTTCCCTCCTGCCAGCTCTGAGTCATTGGCAAGGAGCAATCCTGTCTCCATGCCAGGAAGAAATTCCGGAGCCCTGGAAGGGGAGAGGCTTTGAGTTCACCGAACCCAGTGACCGACTCTGGGAAAATCATCGGGGGAGCAAACTGGGAGAGGAGGATCCATCAGTGCCCACGGGAGGTGTGGCACTGCCTGCCAGGAATTTGAGTGGATTTAAAGTATTCCCAAGCCTGATTAGCACGCAAAGGTTCATAACTTATGGATGAGTCTGAGCTGTCTCCAGACAGCAAATCTTTCCTCGCCTTTCCCAATCATCAGGATAGAGATTTATCGGGTCATTAATCATGGATTTCAAAGAACAATTCCACCCTTTCGCTGACAGATTTGTCCTGAAAATAATTACCAACGTTTCTCCCTTCTAGGAAGAGGAAAATATTTTCAATCCATCAGGAAAAATACCCTCATCCTTATTTTTTATGTTTTCTAAGCCTATTCCCCGGAATAATTTGTCCCATCGTTATTTAGCCCCGGCTCTGTTGATTCCATTGGTGTGGCACAGAAAAAAGAAATAAAAAGGGGTGGCTGATCCTTGTAAATCCTTATTTTTATCCAGTTAATTTAGGAGTCTCCAGGGAGGGAGAGTGATCCTGTGTCTCCACATGGATACCAGAGCCCTTCCTGCTCCTCCACACTCCATTCCACACTTCAGTCCTTGGATTTTAGGCTCCTTTTCCCACATTTCTAAGTGCCCAGTGCAAGACAAGAATCATCCCCGAGACTTCAGCTGCTCTCCACAGAATATCCACACACCACATTGGGATATTTGGGAATGGTTTCGAGGGAGAAAACTCAGCAGGAGGAATTTTCTTCAGGAACTGAACATGGAGAGCGGGAATGTTTGAAAGACACCCTGGCAGGTTCTGTGCCAAATAAAAAAACATCTGGCAGGGGGGAAAAAAGGAATTTTAGTGCCTGAGTCAGTCAGTGGCGAAGATTTGGCATCAAGTGTGGCATGATCAAGCCAACAGACATAAACAGCTCCCAGTCCTGCCCTGGGGATGCCATGGATTCTGCTCTGGGACTATTAATTCCTGCTGAATTGCCAGTGTTTACTCCAAAGGAGTGCGAAATCCTTCCCACAGCCGGACTTCCACTGCTTCCCTGGGTGGAAAAGTGAAGGGAAAGTGAGACTGGGAGAGGTTGGATTTGCCCTGGATCATTCCCTTGGAGGTTTCTTTTCCCTGTTTCCCATTTTCTATCCATGGTACCTCTCTGCCCACTTTGCCATGAGGGCACCTCATTGTCCCTCTCAACATTCCTCTGGATGATACTTGGGAGAGTTGGAGTTAGGGATTGTTCAGCCTGGAGAAGAAAAGGCTCCAGAGGGACCTAATTGTGACTTTTCACCAAAGCTGGTGAGGCCCTGGCACAGATTTCCAGAGAAATTGTGAATTCCCCATCCCTGGAAGTGTCCAAGGCCAGGCTGGACGGGGTTTGGAGCACCCTGGGATAGTGGAAGGTGGTATTTTCTTTCCTGAAAATACCTGGGCTGGCTCAGTTGGGAAAAACTTGTGGAGGACAGGGAGCAACCAGAGGGAGAGAAGCCTCTGGCCAGGAGCCCAGGGAGTGAGGAGAGACTGGGACATTTCCTGAGGGCAGCCGGAGGTTTGCCTCTGGCAGGGAGCAAAGCCACAATGGAGCCTCAGAAGTGACGGAAACAAGGGACTTTCTTTGGGATTCAGAGGGAATGGAGTTCACTCAGGAAGTGACAGGAGATGGTGGGAAAGCCAGACAGTGGCAAAAGGACCTCCCAGAAATCCCTGAAAGGAACAGCGGGGAGGACTCGTTTGCAAATCTTTTCATTTGATGTCTCCCGCTGCTCTGAATTTCAGTTTTTAATGAGTTAATTGATGACATGGATTGGGAAGAGCACCGCTGGGATTGGATCCCTTGTTTTTTGACGTGTTCCAGTCACAACAGGCACGGTCTGATCCGTCTCCAGGCTCGGACTAACCTGGGGGGGGCCATCCCAGCCCTTCCAAGCCAAGGCACGAGGCCAGGAAGTGGGAAATCTGCCCTCTGCCTCCCCCTCCTCCCCTTCCCTTGGCTTTGCAAAAGGACTTGAAGGCACTTTTCCTTCATTCTGTGGGAAAGGAATGATAGGAAACATTCCAGCCTTCCAGGTCATCACATGGGAGCTGCACAATTGGAATAACGGGGAAAAGGAGGAATTGGACAAAATTTTACAGTCGTGCTCACTGCTGCTGCTTCTGATTTATTCCAAATTCATTGGTGTGGTTTTTATTGGTCTGGGGTTTTTTGGGGGGGGAAATGAGAGAGCTAAAGTCAGCCCTTATCCAATCCCTTGGATCCCAATCCAAAGCATCCCATTTGCACCTTGCACAGGAAAAGTATCTGTGCCTCTCAGTCTGGCCAGCAGATAAATTCCTGGAGAGATGCACTTATTCCTCTGGGAAGGATAATTCTGGAGGACTTCCTGTTTTTCCATGATTCCTTGACGCTTTTGAAGGTGAATGGATTCCCAGTATCCAGTCTAGAGATGGATAGAATTATTCCATCCCAACCGGAAAACTACCTCAACTCTCAGCATTGAGCAGAGACTCTTGTCATGGATCAATCCCAAAAAACATAGAACCCACAGCTTTCCCAAAGTTCCTTTTCATGTAGGTTCATCTTCTCCACAGAGTCACAAATATCAGGCCAGGTCTCTCTTCTCCTTATCCACTAAAGAATTCCGTAAAATATCCTATTGACTCTGGACTTCTGAGTCAGGAAAGGGACCACCAACAGTTTCCAGAGGAAAGGCTCATTTTGCAGCAGCACTTCAGCTCTTCAGTCCTTGGGAAAATCCAACAGAAAGCTTTTTTGTGGGAATAATAAAACTCCAAACCTGGTGGAGGGAGGAAAAAGGAAAAGGAATTTGTGGCAGGTGTTCCTCTGGTGCTGCTACAAGGCTGGGAAGGAGAGGAATATCAGAGGTGAGATTCCAAAAGTGGCTGCTCGGGAATAACCTTGCAGGAGTTCTTGGGAATCTGGGAAATTCAGTGAAACCCACATCATTCTTCTCATGGAAAATGCTGTCCTCTCCAAAATCTCTTTTTTCATCTTTAATCAGGGGATGAAAGCAAATATTTGAGGGAAAAAATAAAGGCAAAAGGTTCAAGAAGGACTTTTTGTCATCTTCCAATGTCTTGTTTATTCTGTCTGTTTTTCCTATCTTTTCCTATTAATTTTGTTTTAATTTTGGATAATTAAGGACAGCTGGTTTTAGCACTACTACAAACGTTCTTTTTCCTTTATTTTAAGATCATTTTTCTCTGTTCGTCTCATCCTGAAATAATTTCGCAATCCCCTTTTATTTTTCCTGTTTAATTTCCCTGAAAAACCTAAAAAAACCCTGAATAGCATTGTTCAGCTTGGGATAGGAATGCTGGATGAGTGGCTGGTTATGGGATGGGATGGGATGGGATGGAGGAATTTATTGATGCAGTGAAGTCACCATAACAAAAAAAAAGGATACAAAAGAAGAGGAGGGGAAATCCTAATCCTATGAAGGAGATTACGGGAATTTATGGGAGTTCTGGAACATGGATTAGTTCAGCCAATATTTGGTGCTCAAGCAGCCACATTCCCTGCCCTGGACTTGAACTATTCCAGTGAAAAGTGTTTTGAGACTTACTGCAAAACCTGGAAAATTGCCATAAAAATATTCAGGATATTGTGTGTGTGATAGTGTTTGGACCATATGGGAATATGATTGGGAACTCTCTGTGGATCCAAAGGTTTCACTGTGTAATAGGAGCTGTTTCATTTTTAAAGCCATTTCTTGCTGAGGATTCATTCCACATCTTCCTCCCAACCTCTCCTCATCCCTATGGATATTATCCCAACATAAAGAGTGGTCCCAGCTCATGAAACCCTTGTTTTTTCTCATTTTAATCTTATTCAATGATTTTTAACCTTTTTAAACTTTTTCCTAAAGCAAGGCTTGTGCAAATCCAAACTCAGCAAGAAGAACACCAAGCTCTGGCAAAATCCCAGTGGAACTGTGAGGTGAGGACTCAACCACTCCAGCCATGAACCATTCCAGAGCCCAGGAGCTGAATCCTACAAATGAACACGTTTTACTGAGCAATAAAAGGCAGACAAAAGGAGTAAATAGGAAAAACTTCCACTTGGATCTGCTTCCCATGGCTTTTATCCCAACTTCCCACCCTGTCCCTGGATTTGGGTGGACCAGGAATCTTCTCTGCACCATCCAGGTCTTGTTCTTCCTCTCCATCCCCTGGTGCAATTCAGGGAATGACACCGGAGGATTCAGGGATTGGGTTGCACCAGATCCAGGCTCTACCAGCACTTTGGGATTCCCACAGAACTGGCTGTACCTGGAATTCAGTGTCTCCAAAACATTACATTTTCCCAAATACAGTCTTTGGGGAAGGGCTGGACTTCCCAAACCACAGCTGGAGCAATTATCCCAATTTTAATTCCAATGTTTACGGAGTTCAGACTGATTCAGAGCCATCCTCTGCTTAAAAAAAACAACGAAACCTTCAGGAGAATTCCTATTAAAATGTGTGTTTGAAATATAGGAATTACATTTCTTGGAGGCTGAAGTTCCGCTGTATTTAGTGCTTCCAAAGTTTACACGGAGAAAAACTGAGATTCCAATGAAGTGAATGTTTTCCTTCAACTCAGCACCTCTGTCTAAAGTTGGATTTTTATTATATTTTCTAGAAAGTTTGAAATAAACCATTTAAAAAATAAATAAAAATGAACATTATTTCAGGTTTTCCCATAGGGAAAGTTTATTTTCTTCTCCGGACCAAGTTTATTTTCCTCTTCAGAAAACAACTTTTCTTGTTACAAGTTTTGATTTAATTCGAGTTTGCTTTTTCTATCCATATCCCAAATAAATATCAGAGCTGCAATCAGAGGGGCTGGTTTGGGATTTAAAAATCTCTATTTCCATGCAGGACAGAACATTTTAAAGGAACTCTTGTAGAAAAACAGCAGGAATTTCATTTAGCACTTGCCATGTTTACATTCACAGGGAATATTAAGGGCTTTTCCTTCACCTACAATCCCTGGATTAAGTTCCACTGGTTGGAAAATCTTGGCTGACTTCCAGCTGCTGCTCCAGGAAGGCACAATCTCCCATAACTTCTCTGTCCCAGTTCCACTTCTATCTCCTGAACATCCCAAATATCCCAAATGTCACTGGCTGCCACCTCTGAGGGACCTGGGTGTCTCTCCATATCCCCACTTATGGGAACAACACTCCCAAGAATTTTCTTACTCTTAACGATCATAATTATTTGCTTTATTATCCAGAGTGTGCCCAGGTGGCCAAGAAGGCCAAGGGCACCTGGATTGTATCCAAAATATCCCACAGCACCAAGGAATTCCTGTCCCTCCATGCTGGGCACTGCTGAAGCCACACCTCAGATCCTGGGATCAGTTTGGGTCCCTCATGACCAGAAGGACATTGAGGGGCTGGAGTGTGTCCAGGGAAGGGAATGGAGCTGGNGTGGCTTTTCCAACCTGAATGATTCCATGATTCTGTGATAACTGGAGCAGAATTTTCCCACAAAACCTAACTAAAATCTCAACTAATGTTCCCCACTCTTCAATCCCAATCTCAAACCTGATTTCCTGTATCTAGTAGTACATAAAATCATGGAAAACCTAAATAAAGGGGGGGGTTTGGGTACATCCCATGCAAACACAGCAGCAGAATCCCACAGAAACAAAAGAAAACAAACCCACAAAACAAAACAGGTGAGAAAATTAAATCCTGGGATATGTGGATGACATTGATTTGGGAATCAATTAATCTACACAATCCCAAGTAGCTGAGTACCATCTCACAACCCAAATGAAATTTCAGCCTGGAATTCCAGCATGACCAGGATTATTCCTGCTGAAAATGGATTTTAACATTTGAGGGCCTTACAGGACCGAGGGACTGAGACATTTTTGTGAAGGCACATTTATTTCTGAGCAGGTGTCCAACCTTTCCATTGGAGCAGAACTTCTGGGATCCAAACAACATTCCAGGAGCAAACACCAATTCCCCCCACTGGAACCACGGTGGCCAGAGCCATCCTGGTTCCCAGGCAGAGGTGGTTTTTTGGGATGCAACCCATGAAACCATCAATTGTTCCCTCCTGACGACACTCAGGACAGGAGAAACCACCAACACCTGTCTGGGCAAGGATCCAGAAGAAATTCCTTGTCCTGCAGCCAGAGGAAGGAAGAAGAGGGAGCTGACAGCTCTGGTTTGGAGGCAGCAGGTTCCCAGTTCCAGGGATTTTACCTGGAGCAGAATTTGGGAGTGACTGAAAGCTGGAGGCACTGGAGAGGTTCTGGAGACCTTTTCCAAACAGCTTGAAGGATGCGATCCTAAATCCACCGGGAAATAGAAACAGCAGGGCTACAATCATTTTTGTTCAGCCCAAGTGTTGAAACTGGGGAAAAGGAGGGAAGTGACACTGAAATATTTCTATTATTTTGTTCCAGAAATGAAAAATCAAAGCATTTTTATACCAGCACTGAATTTATTTCTCTTGGGAATTTTTAAAGGGAGTATTCCCCATTTCATGGGAGCACTGCTATGGAAGTAAGCAGACAACCAAGCACCTTTCAGGCAGAGTTTCCTTTTCCTAAGAGTTCCAATCCTTACTCCATAGAATTCCAGAATGTTTTGGGTTGGAAGGGACCTTAAAAATAATCTTATTTTTGTCACCATGGGCAGGGACACCTTCCACTATCCCAGGGTGATCCAAGCCCTGTCCTTGGACACTTCCAGGGATCCAGGGGCAGCCACAGCTTCTCTGGGCGCCCTGTGCCAGGGCCTCATGGCTGCAACAGAAAAGAATTTCTTCCTAATAGCTCCTTAAAATCTACATAATATCCTTAAAAATTCTTTCTAGTGGACAGAGAGGGGCCGGTTCTCCCACAGGTTGTGTTTTCCTGAGGATTTTCCAGAGCAACTCAAAGCAGGGATAGACTGAAGAGATTTTACCTCTCCAAGGAGTGTCCTAACTACTGTTCTAGAGGGGGGTTTTAAGAACTGGATCACAACCTCTCTTTTCCACTGAATTTCTATCCCTAAAACAAGCAGAAATAAAGGAGGAAGAGGGATAGAAAATAATGGGAATGATTGGTTGGTTTGGTTTTTTCCAGAGAGTCCTTACCCTGAAAGGAGATGCCTGACCGGGAGTTCTTTATTTCAGCACATCCTCAGATAATTTGCATAACGTGCCCAAGAAACACAGGAATTAGGATATGGGCTGAGGGGCTGTGGGATCAAGGATCCAGCTGGACATCCCTGGTTTTCTTGGAATTAAGGCTGGGCTGAAAATGGAGGTTTCTACAAAGGGGAGAATGGATGCAATACTTGGAAATCACCCTTTCAGCAGGTTAAAAAGTTTGGGATATCCACTCCAGAGCCTGCAGGAATTTGTTGCCATGTTCATCCATGAAGAAAAAGCTGAATTAGGGAAATGTCTTCCTTGATTCCCTGTGTGTTGCACAAAGGAAATTCACCTTTCAGGCACTTTTCTCACTAGTTTAGAGTTCCCATAAATCGTTCATAAACATCCCTATGCTGGAAAGACTTTTACCAGAACTTTCCTTTTGATTTTTCTCTCCAAAACCCTTTTTTTTCCCCTCCTTTTTTTGGAATATTTGAGGCAGGTTTGTAACATTGCTGGCAAATGTCCAAGAGTTTCATTTGGAACATGATACTTTTCACTTAAAATTAAAAAAAAAAAAAAACAAAAAAGGAGAGAGAAAGAGGAATAAAAAAAATCCAGCTGAAAGATCAGAAGAATTTACCCTGGAGCCGCCCAGGGGAGAGATGAATTCCGGTGAACAACTTGCGAGGGCGGGCTGGGAAAAGCAGCTTAATTCCCTCTTGTTCACCTTTTAGTTTTGGGATGAAATTGCAGGGTTGGAGTGGAGCAGCCACTGAGCAGCTGAGGGACATCGGCATGGAAGCCACCTCAGGATTTAGGGACAGTGACACTATCCCTGCTCCCTGTGGGAAACGGAATGAAGGAGAAGAGACACCACCCAAAAAAAAAGAGAAAAGAGACTTCAAACCATAGAGGGCTCTTTCCTTGGAATGTGTTGACCCCTGGCAGTGACTCCCATCCTCTGAAGAGTTTCCAATCACTGGCCGAGCACTGGATTCTGCTGGATGAGGAAAAATGGATACAGGAAGCAGTTTGGACAATTTGATNAAACATGGAGAAAGACTTTGGACAAGGGATGGAGGGACAGGACACAGGGAATGGCTTCCCACTGCCAGAGGGCAGGGATGGATGGGATATTGGGAAGGAATTCCTGGCTGGGAGGGTGGGGAGGCACTGGAATAGAATTCCCAGAGAAGCTGTGGCTGTCCCTGGATCCCTGGAAGTGTCCCAGGCCAGGTTGGACAGGGCTTGGAGCACCCTGGGATAGTGGGATGTGTCCCTGCCATGGCAGGGGGTGGCACTGGATGAGCTTTAAAGTCCCTCCCAACAAAAGCCATTCAGTATTTCCCAAGTACCCATAAGGCACATACATCCGCCTTTTCTTTTTTTTTTTTTTTTGGCACAAAAGATGACTTTTCTACTCCTCAAAATTATTAGAAAAGTTGAAAATGGACAAGGTAAAGCTCCATATTTACAAAAAGAAAAGCTGAGCATCTTCCCAACCTCAGTGACCTTCAGGCATGGAAACCTCCTGGAAAGTCATTCTCCAAGCCCAGAGACTTCCCACTTTTTAAAAGAATGTTCCAGCTCCTTTTCTGTCAGTATTTGGTGCAGAAAAGGCAAAGTCACTCCTCGGAAGGCAGGAAGGGTCCCAGATAAATGCCGGGAGCCAGGCAGCTCATAGCTGGAGTATTTACTCTGTGAGGAAATAGGTACTTTACTCCTTGAAGGAACTCTAAGAATTTTGTAACTATTCTGATCCTTCATCAATGGCTGCTTGGAGTCCTGCTGACCTGCCCTGGCCAGCTTCGGTAGGGAGTAAAAATAGTGTCATTCTAATAGGAAATGGCACTTTTGGAACCATCCACGGGGGAATCCCAGCGGGATTTCACTGGAGCAAAGAGAAGGAGGACAAAAAGAGGCACTGTCTCCTCTGCATGCCAAGAGCTCCTTCTCCTCTGGCTCCACCACCACAGTTTTGGCAAATCACCAAAGAAGGAGCAGGATGAGCTCTGCAGACAACCCCAAATGAGCCTTGGTGCTGTTTCCCTCTGTCCCGTGGGTGTCCTTTGAGTCACATTGTGTTCCCTGCCCTCCCAGCACACAAAGAGATTTTCCTCCAGCTCCGAGCCGGGCTCTGCTCCCTCTCCCCTCTCCCTGCCACCAAGTCCCTCCCTGTCAGACACTATTGCTCCCAGATTAAAACAATAAATGACCCAAGGATCCCTGCTGACTATTGATACTGGCAATTACAGGGGAATTAAAGGGGCTGTGTGCTTTGGATGCACTTCAAAGCTTTGTGGGATTCCCACACATGCTCCGAGAGCTGTGGGGTCCCGTTCGAGTTTGCAGACACACGGCCACTTCCAAGGCTGCCATTTCCTATTAACATGAAACCATTATTACCCACTCACTAAACGCTTCCTGGCACTCTCCAGCCAGGAAGGAGAGGGCCCAGATAACAGCAACCCCAAGGAAAGGGGCTGGCAGATGGGTTGGTTTCCTAAGGAGCCGCATCCAGCACGATTTATCCGACTTTCCGCTCCCCCAAAGTTGGGTGGGGTTGAGGGGGTGATGTCATTCCCGGGCTGTTGAGCTCAGCATCAATCCTAGCAAATCTGTGAACTTTGTGCACCCAAGGAATTGCAAATGCTGTGGGAAAAATTCCTCCTCGTTTCCAGGCAAGTGTTAAACCTTGTCCCTCTGGGTTCTTGCTTAGGGAATTATTTTGCTGTCCCTGAGCACACTCAGACTCCTGTGCTGGTGCTGGTGGAGAAAAAATCCTCTAGGAATTGTCTCCCCAATATTTAGGTGATGTAGATATTTTTATATAAAGTATCTCACTCCACTCTATAATATCTCGTTTTAACAGAATAGAACGTGAGGAAAATGTTGTTCCCTATTTTTACCCAAAGTCTGGATTTTTTGCTCTATCCAGGTTCTTAATTCTCATGGAAATGGTCTTGGAGTTGAGGATGAAGATCCCACTGAGATGGTTTTTGAAGCAAAAGCCCTTTATGTTTTAGGATTTGGTACAGAAAGAACAGTTCTTAGCCACTGCAGTGTCTTTCTAATTAAGAGAGGGGGTTTAGATACCTCCTTTTGGAAAATCTGGTCCATAAGGATTTAAGAACATGGCAAAACTGGATAATGGGAGTAGGTTTTGAAGATGATCCTCCTGCTTTTTCCCGCAGGGGTGTCTCATACCTTGAGATAGAGGGAAGTTGATTATTTTAGAAAACAAAAAAAGAAGAAAAAGAAAGGAGAAAAAAGGGAGAAAAAAAGGAAAAAGGGAACTGAAAAAAAGGAAAAAGAAAAAAGGAGAAAGAAGAAGAAGAAGAAGAAAGAAAAGGAAACAGAAGATAAAAAGGGAAAGAAAGGGGAAAGGGAAAAGAAAAAGACAAAAAGAAGAAAAAGAAAAAAGAAGAAGAATATGGGAATTTTTTTTTAAATCCTAAAGGGGTTTTGGATTCGGGGAGCCACACACAGGGTAGGGATGGGAGCTTGGAGCAGAGCCTGCAGTGGGATTGATCCAGCCCCTCCTGATGAGTTCCTTGCTCTGTGCTGAGTCCTCCTGCCCAGGGGCTGCTGTGCCCAGACCCCTTGGACACCATCCCAGTCCCTCCCAAACCCCTCGGACACACTGCCCTGTCCCTCCTGAGCCCCTTGGACACACTGTCCCGATTTGTCCCGGGCTCCTTGGACACACTGACCAGTCCCTCCTGGACTGTCCAGTCTGGGCAGATCCCCACGGAGCTCCCTCCAGGCAGTGCCAAGCCCAAGGCACAGCTTTACCCTCCGTGATTCCCAGCCATTCCTTCCCAGAGGTGCAGAGCTTCCCTCAAACCCTGGGCTGAGACCGTAAAGCAAACACAGCCCTGCTGTTATTCCGTGTTTCTATTCCGGTCTCATCCTCCCCTTGTGGAGGGCAGGGATTAACCCGGCTGTTGTCCATGGAGCTCCGTGTTTCCCGAACCTCTCCTGGGTCACGGTGCCTCAGTGGTGCAAAGGAAAATAAAACACGGCCTTGCTGATGTGGGGAGCGAGAGAGGAGAGCGAAATGTCACCATGGTGGTGGCTGCACAGAGGTTAAAGCAGGGGACAAAATGATCTGGTTAATATTTCAGCATCTCTGCAGCCTGTTCCAAATGCTCCCCAGGGAATGGTCACATTCCCAAGGCTGCCAGAGCTCCAGGAGTGTTTGGACACCGCTCTCAGGGATGCCCAGGGTGGGATTGTTGGGGTGTCTGGGCAGGGCAGGACTTGGGCTGGGTGATCCTTGTTGGTCTCTTCCAGCTGAGGATATTCCGTGATTGAGGTTAACCAGCCAAGGCTTGACATCACCCCCTTATTCCTGCTCCTGTTATGGGAAGGCATCAGATCCAGGTGGAATCAGGCTCAGGACACAAGGAATTCACGTATGGAGCAGGATCCAGGCTTCTCTGCTCTCCTACTTCATCCCCAGCATCCTGGGAAAACTGGGAGAGAGACAGGGAGGAGTTGAACCCAATTGAACCAACATCATTTGAGGAGGAATCAGCACTTCCAGGCCTTGGATCCACAGCAATTCCCACCACACCAGGAATCAACTTCTTCTTGAAAGAGATTTTGGGACTCAGGCCACTGTCCCTGCTTTGATTTGCTCTCTGGGACCTCTGCCAGCACTGCCACTACTTCATGTCTCACCCTCTGAGTGGATCTTAATTAAAATAAATTATCTGTTTGGGTGGGAAAAGCTCTCTTGCCATCCCCGGAAGTTTTCAAGGCCAGGTTGCTTTGCTCTTGCAAGCAAAACTTATTTCCACATGTAGAACAAATCATCCAAAATAACACAATATCACCGTAAAAGGTGTTATTCTGATAACTAAGTCCAGTTTATCTTTAAATAGTTTTAAAAATGGATGTTTTCTATAGGAAAAATCCAACTGAAAATAATTGCATACGGAAAAGTGAAATACTCATTGGTTTAACCCCAAAACAATTCAAGGGGAAATTGTGACAAGGAGCCATCATATCCAGGTTAAAAAGAACCAGCTTTTAAATGATCACAGTGAAATTTGGTTTTCCTTGTGTTCAACTTCAATTTTGTGCATTTAAACATTTTTAAATGGTTTCATTCTCTTCTGTCCACAATAAATCATGTGAGGGTTCATTTTTTTCCTTGGCAGGTGATAGCTGCCTTTGAGTTTGGGCTGTCTGGTGAACCAGCAGTGGGATATCCCAATGGATATCCGATTCCTACCTCTGTAAGAAGGAAAAAACTCAGGATGAAGGTGCTGAGCCGAATCCTGCTGAATTTTATGGAACTATTTCCGTCAGTTCTGGAGAGAATTCTCCATCTCTAAGTGTTTTTGCATGTTTCTACTTGGAGACAGGGATATTGGTCACTCCAGACAATGAAATCATCCCATTCCATGAGCCATCTGATAAATGCTGGGAATGATCCCACATCCTATAGAGAGAACTCCACCCACTCCTTCCTTATTACAAACACTCCAAAACACAGCTCATTGTGTGTCTTGTAAAGGAAAAAAACTCTGTAATAAATCTTGAGACTCCTGCAGACAGGGATTTGTTATTAATTCCCTCGTCAGCCAATTAAGCGTGGCTTCAATATCCCGAAGGATTTTCTCGCCGTGGATATCAGAGGCAGCCTCTCCCTGTCTCTAAGCTCTGGATGGTTATTTAGGTCCACTGCTCACTCTTGGCTTGGGTTTGCCTCCTTTTGCACATCAGTTATGGCCCCTCTGAGCCTGCAGTCCATAAATATTTTATATAAAACCAGGAACAAAACCCAACCCAGCCCAACTCCTTTGTCAGAGGCACTGAACTCACCAGGCCATGGTTTGGCTTTTCTTCCTCACCTCCCTTGTCACAACCCACCAGATGGAAGGGAGGAGAAAATATCTTCTTAAAGTTTGGACAAATCCCAAAATGAGTTGGGTTGGAGGGATCTGAAAGCTCATCCAGTTCCATTCCATGGGCAGGGAAACCTTCCACTGTCCCAGGGTGATCCAAGCCCCGTCCAACCTGGCCTTGGACACTTCCAGGGATCCAGGGGCAGCCACAGCTTCTCTGGAGGCCTCACACCCTCCCAGGGAAGAATTTCCTTCTAAAATCTAAATCCAAATCTCTTCTTTTAGTTTAAAACCTTTCCCCCTTCTTCTATCACTGCGTATCACTCAAAAAGAGCTTCTGTGCCTGAAAAGACAAATTTTTTTTCCCAGTTTCTAGCAATCAATATAATAAAAATGTTGTATCATCCCAGGCTTAGCCTCATTGTCTAAAATCCCTCCATATCAAGTTAAAGAAGCAATTATCCATGGAATATAAATTATTCCCACACATGGGAGACAGGAGAGGTGGATTCACCTTCCAGATGTGTTTTATGACCATAGAAGGAGTGAATGGAGATCTAATTGGAGATCGTGGAATGGTTTGGGTTGGAAAAGACCTTAAAGTCCTCCAGTCCCACCCCTGCCACGGGCAGGGACAATTTCCAATCTCCCAGGTTGCTCCAAGCCCTGACCAACCTGGCCTTGGACACTTCCAGGGATGGCAAGAGGACTCTTCCCACTCAATCAGTTCCTTATTTTGCTCCAAGCCCCATCCAACCCAGTCTTTTCCATCCTCTCAACCTCCCCCTTCAGTGCCACCCATGGACCTGTAAAATACCCAGTCATGGAGACTGGACTCGGCTGATTAATCCTGGAGGAAGTGAGAATTCTTAATTTTTTTGTGAGAAGGTGGCTGTTTATTCTCCCTCTGCTTTTCTGCCCTCTCTTTCTTCCTCTGGTTTTACACAGATGTTAAATGCAGCTCTTTTGTCCAAATCAGCCCGAGTAAGAAAACCCACAAACCCAATTACCTGGCAACGGCCCAAACCCATTCCTGTCCATTCCAATTTATTGGGAGACAAGTGCTGGCACGTTCCTTCCGGATACATCATCAAATTAATGGCCATCAGAGGCCTTTCTTCAAGAAACAAGGAGGGAGTGAAAGTTATAAACCCAGCCAGGACATAAATAATAGAACCATGGCATGGAAAACAAACCACCATTTGCTGTTAGTTATGGACTTCCAGCCTGGAAGTGACAAAAAACAAACAAAAGGAATTTGTTATGTACATTGAGGTTGGAGGAGTGGAGGAACCATGCAGCTTTTGGGAATATTCAGGGAAAAGGGATCTGGCCAAGTGTATTTCTGCCATAAATCTGTATTTCTGCCTGTTGTTTGCTTATTATAGCAGAGGGGTTGTTGAAATTCAGGGAGATGAGCGGCAGAAAATTGAAAATAAATAGTTTTAAAAGCGACTTTTCTTTCTCTTTCCTTAAAATTAATGAAGGGTGAAACCACCCCCAAGCTGAAAGGGTGGGACTCAGCAGAATCCCACTACAAGATGAGGCTCTGGGAAAGTTATATCCAGGAATTTTAGGGTGGGGCTTCCAAAGCATCTGGACAGTGAAATCCTTCTCGCCTCAATTTAGCCACCGGGAAGTGAAATGTCTCCAACAGGTGATTCCCAATCACCCCCAGGAGATACAAGGTGAGAAAAATGACTGGTGCAGGCAAAGTGTTAAGAATTCTTCAATAACCCACGTTTTATTATTAATATGTAATTTAATGACCTGAGAATAAGCTCCTTGTTTTCAGTGTGGAGATTCCTGCTGATGGATAGAAAAGGGACCCCAGAATGGGAGTCATTCATGAGGGCCACCAAGGTCATTGGAGTTTTGGAGAAGTTCTTCTGTGAGGAAAGGCTCAGAGACTTGGGAGTGTTCAGTCTGGAGAAGTTTCAGAGTGACCTGATTTTGGCCTCCGGGTACCTGATGGAGCCAACAAGAAAAAAGGAGAGAGAAAATTTCCAAGGGCCTGGAGTGACAGGACAAGGGGGAATGGCTTCAAACTGGCAGAGAATAGGTTTAGATGGATTCTAAATCTACTCTCTGGGATAATGGGAAGGAATTCTTCCCTGTGAGGGTGGTGAGGCCTTGGCACAGGGTGCCCAGAGAAGCTGTGGCTGCCCCTGGATCCCTGGAAGTGTCCAAGGCCAGGTCAAACAGGGCTTGGAGCACCCTGGGATGGTGGAAGTTGTCCCTGCCCATGACAGGGGGTACTGGGTGACCTTTCAGGTCCCTTCCCACCCAACCCATTCCATGATTCTATAATTCCATGATTTGAGATCCCCAATGGTGTCTCACAGGGCTGAGAGATGACTCAGGGTCTCAAGACCACCCTTCTATTCCGAGGGAGCACCTAAACATCATTTGGATTTCAACCTTCTGAAGGATTTCAAGGAGTTTTCATCAGAGCCCCTGTGGGAGGTGCAGTTTTCCACTGATTACAGTGGGACTGAAACATCTCTGTGTTATGAAGACCAAGGCACAGAGGGATGTTGGAAGCCCATCCAGAGGTCTTCGATCCCATTTGATCCCATCCCTTGGCCATCCTGGATGTCCTCATAAGGAGAAACGACACAGAGTCCACAGAAAATTCATGTTGTTTCGTAGCAAGAGACTCTACAGTGATTAAATCAATGATAATCAGGCAACTGAAACAGTCCCAGAAAGTGGATTCATCCAGGAAGGAATCACAGATTTAGAGTCCAGTCTTGAAGCCAAAGAAGCTTCCCAGTGTAGTTTAAAAACACTGGGTTTCAACATGAAAAATTACGAATCAGAATCTCAAAAAAAGAAAAAAATTAAATGGAGGAGATTTGGGGAGCAGGGAGATGGCTGCTCAAGGAAATTACTGCACAAGGAAAAGAAACCCAAAATATTAAACAGAGGACTTCTCATTTAGTCTTGGATTAAGGAATAATTAAATAAAGAATTAAGGGGAGATTGGGAATGGGGAGGTGCAAAGATCTCCTGTGTAATAGCACTGAAGACACAGAAGGTCTGGCAGAAAACTTTGCCAAGTTTTTAGGGTCACTTCTTAGAAAATCATATTGATCCTCATATTGATTTTCCATTTAACTCTGATGAGAATGAGAGGTATATAATAAATACAAATATGATATAAATTTTGACCTAAAACGCAACAAAATTTGAAGGAAAGGAGTTGATAAAAATGCTTTATCCGCATTTTGGAAAAACAGAACAGGTTCTGTTCAGTTCAGCTCTAAGAACTAAGACGGCTTTAATTTTTCTGAATGAATTTGGTGAAATTCAATGGACAAATGACAAGGAAATACTCAGAAGGGGACGGGAATAAAGGTGGTTAAAAGGGAATTAATCTCCTTCAAAAATTTCACAGCAAAATAAAGTAATAAAATTAAGAACTGACCCTCGCGTCACCAAAACCCACCCACCTTCACATCCAGGGAAAAGCTGCAGATAACTCTACTCATATTCCTGGGATATTTTAATTTCCCCCTTATGTAACTGAGACCAGAATGTTTACAAGAATCTGGTCTAGAAAATCTTGGAAAACTTCGGGCTGATTCAAATTAGTTGAAGAAAGAGAAATGAATGAGGAAGGGAGGTGCTTAACCAAAAAAAAAAAAACATTTAAAGCCCAGGATATTCCCATCAGGAACCTGTAGGAATCCTGCTGCTTTCTTGGGAAGTAGGGATGAGTGGAAATCCCCATGGAATAATAATTTAGGGTGGTGCCAGAACTTGGAAGAAAACTTTTAAGAGCAGCTGAATCATGAGTCTTGTCAGATGGAGAAAGGAATGTTGAGAGGAAAAGCAGATGAAGGAATCATCCTGGAAGTGGAAGATGAATCGTGTGGGAGAGTTATTCCATACCTGGGAATTCTGCACATTTAGCTGCTGATTAGGACCCTTTATCAAGGATCGTGTTTCTCCCTGCATCCTCCTTAATTTGGCTCATTCCTGCATTTCCCCTGGGTGGAACGGTGGATCCATCAGGATCGCTGCTCTGCTTCCCAGATTAATTCCAGGGGGATGGATCCCACCAGAGCACCTGGCTCAGGGAACTGGAAAAAGCTGGAAATCCCACAGAGCACAGACTCAGCCATGGAAGGGTCAATCACTTTCCCCGGGCACCTGAAGGAGCAGGGATGATGTTGGGAATTTTTGGGAATGTGCCCACAGCCGGAGCCTGGTGCCTGTAGCAATCTGGGGGGAAAGCCAAGGAATTATTCCTGCTTTTCTCTAGGAACAGAAGTGACAGTAGCGACTTTGGCCAATTCCCTGCTTTTTACAGGCTTTCCTTGGCCTCTCCTACCCAAAATTAACAGTTGATTTCCTGTTCTGATCCTTCAAGTGGCTAAAAATGATTAACACCCTGTGATTAATGCAAATATCACCTAATTGGTGATTTTTTTATGGCATTAATAGACAACCAAGTGAAGAATTTCTTCGAAAACACTGCAAAATCTCTTTCCCCCTCCCATTTTTCTTTTAGTTTGGACAGTTTCAGCTCTGTGCTCCCAAATCCCAGCTTGGGGAAGTGCCAAGCTCTGGTTTCTCCGGGCATATGATTCCCATTTTGGGACACACTCGGATGGATCCACGTCAAAAACTCCTTTAAACAGAGCAATTTTTTAAACGAGCTCAGAACTCAAGCACAACCCGAGATTTAATTTGCCAGCTCTAAACAAATTAGGAACTTTAAATAAACATCTTCTCCTTGAATAAACATCTTCTCCTTCTTCAAACCAGTCAAAGGCAGGGGAAGCACCCGGCTGCTTTTAATAAAAATGTTGTGGAAAATGAGACAGTCCCAGATGGCAAAGTTTATTTGCTGTTTTCCAAAGGGAATTTTAATTTGGATTGAGGCTCGGTAATTTCTTCTCTTACTTGATTTCCCTCAAGCAACGTCCCAGCAGTTTTCCCAGTTTGGATACTGGGGCAGCATTGAGCTGAAATCCTCATCTGGAAGAGTTTTTCATCATTCATGGAAGTTGTGATCCAGGGTCCGTCAAAGTCCGTAGGATTCTTTCTAGGATTCCAATAGACTTTGGGGTGAAATCTGTGGGATTTGAGCTAAAGCCCAAGGAAATCACCTTAAAAGAAGGTGCCTGAGACTCTTTGGAATCAGTGGATCCGTTCTGACAGAAGCTTTCCACAAATTAAAACATTTAAATTAATAATAAATTTATTTCTTTCAGATTTTAAAACATATGGAGGTAAAACAAATCAATAGTTTTGGTGTGAAGTTGGGGGTCTTCTAAAATTTTTTATCCTTTTTTTTACCCTTGTATAATAAAAGAGGGAAAAAATGAAATTAAAAAATGAAAGTGTTAAATCTGTTTTATAAAGGGTTTTAAATGCAATTTTTGAAAGGTTTCCCAGAGAAGCTGTGGCTGTCCCTGGATCCCTGGAAGTGTCCAAGGCCAGGCTGGACAGGGCTTGGAGCACCCTGGGACAGTGGAAGGTCTCCCTGCCATGGCAGGGGTGGAACTGGATGATCCATACAGTCCTTTCCAACCAAACCCATTCCATGATTCCATGATTATTTCAAAGCTTTTCCAAACCCTGACATAAATCATTTTCATCCCCTAAAAATAAATTAGAGAGATTTATTTGACTGCCTTTTTACATGGGAATTTTTTATCATAGAATTTAAATTACATTTCCTGCTTAACATCAACCAGATATAAACGGTGACCGGATATGGAATTTAATCTTGGTCTATAGAAATGAGTTTGTGACTGGATATTAAATTTAATCCTGGTCTGTAGAACTGGGTTTAAGTCCTCCTGGGCTGGAAGCATCTGGCTCGGCAGAAGAGTTGCTTGGTCCTGTGGAGTGTCAGGTCCTGAGAATGAACCAACTGCTTGGTTTCGAGCTGTCGACTTTAAAATCAGTGGTTTCGTCCCAAATTTCCTTGGTATCCCTTTGATATTTTGGCTTTGTCCAGGTCTAGCTGTGACTCAGAGGTGAGAGAGGGCCTGTGGTGAAGTCCACTCTGCTGTCAGGATCATTCCTTACCTTGGAATACTGGAAAGCACCAGGAGATTTCTGGGAGATAAATTGAGATCAGGAGGGATGATTCCATTATTCTCTTTCCCAGTCTGAGAGAAAATATCGGCTCTTTAACAAAGATCGTGGATCTCCTGCAGGAAGAATAAATCTGCTCCACTGGATGAGCTAGATGAAGACTTCTCTGTTAAAACACAAAGAAAATGCTAAACAAACGCTCATCTTTTGAGGTAAAAGAAGTTGGATGCTTAAATAAATATAACATCATTTGTTTTTCAAAGATCAACCTTTTATTTTGCAGTTTTTCCAGGTTCCCTTACAAGTGATCAGCCAGAGGCAAGTAGTGCTTAGAAAATTTCTTGGAGTTTCTCTGTGAGGAAAATTGAAGAGAAAAACAAGGAAGAATACCAAAAAAAAAAAAAAAATGGAGTTATTTAGCTGAAATAGAGGATGTAATTTGATAAAAAAATTCCCTTCAAGAAAACTGTTCAGTCTTGGGTGGAGGGGAGGTGGATAAGAAATAAAAAGATTTTAAATGCTGATGGAAAGTTATGGAAATAGCTTGAGTAATAAATACATGGCTTGAGTAATAATATCCACGATTTTATTGGTGCATCCAGTATTGTTCTTTTACAGCACATTTAATGGTCCCAGAAGATGTGGAGGAGGTCTTGCTCTGCTGCAGCCCAGATCTTTGGGATCAGACGAAGAAATCCCACCCTGAAGCAGAGCATGAGTAGCTGAGAGGAAAAATCATGGAGCAATAAACTCTGATTAGGGGATTAATGAGCAGAAAGAGTAACGAGGCACCCAAAGGAGATGCACACCCTAAAGGAGCACATCCCTCATGTTATTCCCACGGAGGTTCATTGAGATAATACGGAAGCTGATATGGATAAAATTCAGTCTCCCTCTCTTCCTGCTTTAGGGTTTGTCTGGTTTCTTTTCTCTTTTGTTATTTATGGGGCTGGTAACCCAGGAGAAGCAAGAGCAGGGGAAGGAAGGGGCTTCCTTCTCCACTGGGAATTGTCCAGAGGTGTCACTCCAACTGGAATTAATCAGTGCAGGACCAGCAAAGCTTGGCTCTGGCTCCCAGTGAAGCAAGATCCTGGAAAACATCTGCCAGGGTGGAAAGAAGGAACAACAAATGGGAGAGAAGAGGGAGAGCTGGGATGTGGAATGATGAAAGCTCCAGAGCTGTCGAGGGCTGATCCAAAGCCCTCGCTTGAGTCAGTGACTCTCACAGCTGAGGTCAAAGAGCTTCAGATCAAAGTCAAGAAACTCTTTTAACTTTTCAAAAGCTGGGATTGTCAACCTGTGATGGGTTCTGATCTGGAAAAGTCAAGGAACAAATCACAGCGAAAGCTTCAAAAATGTTTTTAGGTTCACTAAAGGATGAGGGAGGTTAAGTCCATGTGGAAATCTGGAGAGATCCATAAACCAGAAGAGTTAGAGCACAGAGAACTCCACTGTCTTTTTCCTCCTCCTGAACTCCATTAGCTCTGGACTCTTCCTTAAAATCTGCCACCCCAACGCACTTGCGGAAGAAATCAGGAAGGGCTTGTGAACAGACAAAAAAATCATTCCCAGATATTTGGATAAGATTCGATTCCTTGAGTGTTGATTCAAGCAGGAACTACTTTAGCGCAACTTCAAATTTCACCTGTGCTGGGAAATACTGATGGGAAAAAAATCCCAAACAATTAGACAGATGTGCAAAACCATGGGAGGGATCCCAGAATTTGCTGGACTGTCCATCCATATTTATGCTCTGGAGTCAAACCTCAAGGTGACCAAACTGGGACTACTTCAGGACCATCTTGAAATGCTGTTTAAGCCTTTTTGCATTCTCTGGGGAACATTCTGGGTGTAGCTTCAGCCTGGCCATCAGTGCCAGCCTCCTTTTTCCCATCTGCCTTATGAGAGGTCCAAGGAAGATTTGATCCTGCACGGAAGCACCAAAATCTTCTAGAGGGGAGCGGGACAGGGAATCTCCAAAGCAGCAACTCCCAGGAGCACTCTGAATTTCAGTCTGTTCTAAAATACAGCCGAAGAAAGTCTCATCTTTCCTTTCTGCCAGAGTTCCAGGCTAATGATAATAACTTTAAATCCTTTCATCCCTTAATGGCCCGGTATTCCACCAGAAAGGCACATTAAAAGGGTTATTAACATGCAGGAAGCAGAGCACAGGATAAGACAGGATAAAACACTAATCCTGGAGCTGGAAGCACTTTTTCCTCATCAAAACTCCTTGTGCAGATGTTTCTCAGCACCATAACCGAGCCTGGTCCGGGTCTAAGTACCTGAAGTCACATCTGGATTATAAATTCTGCCAAGAAACCTTTCAAAGCATGGAGGTGCTTTACGGGGGAAGCGTCCCTGCAAAAATCAGCTGTCAAATCCCACGTCAAACAAGGAAATGG
>VZRV01010548.1:0-10435 GCA_013398115.1 Falcunculus frontatus
ATCCCACTCAGCCTCCCTGTGGCTCCCAATCCCCCCCAGCCCCACCATCCCCTCACGCCACATCGCTCCCATGGGATGTGTCCGGCTGAGGCCCGGGGGTGACGCCTTGAGGGAGGGTCTGGGGTAAAAAGGCAGGAAATGGGAGCTCAAGTCCGATGGGGAGCGGCTGAGGGAGCTGGGAAAGGGGCTCAGCCTGGAGAAAAGGAGGCTCAGGGGGGACCTTGTGGCTCTGCACAACTCCCTGACAGGAGGGGGCAGCCGGGGGGGGTCGGGCTCTGCTCCCAGGGAACAGGGACAGGAGGAGAGGGAACGGCCTCAGCCGGGGCCAGGGGAGGCTCAGGTTGGATATTGGGGAAATTTCTTCCTGGAAAGGGCTGTCCAGCCCTGGCACAGCTGCCCAGGGCAGGGCTGGAGTTCCCATCCCTGGAGGGGTTTAACAGCCCTGTGGATGTGGCACTTGGGGACAGGGGTCAGTGGTGGCCTTGGTGGTGCTGGGGAATGGTTGAATTCGGTGATCTCAGAGGGTTTTTCCAACCTTAATTATTCTGTGATTCTGAAGCTGCATTAGCAGCCTTAGCTTGGTGAGACTGAAGCTGTGCACTGCTTTGGGCAACTTTTTTTTGTTTCAAATTATGATAATTTTAAACATAGTGGAGGCTGCGTGCAGCATCTTTCATCTACGGACAATTGTTTTATCTTAGGAGACACAGAGATACCCGAGGTCCCATAAACAAATGGCAGCACCACAAGTTCACTTTCACGGAAGCCCAAGATTTTGGGATAGAAATCACTGAAAACGGACTGGGCAGACACCTCAGAAACCTCGGAAATCCTTTCTGCCTGTGTCTCTTACTTTGAACTGTCTCCTGCGCAGCACTTGCAGGGTTCAGAAGGCCACACATCACCTTCCTCTTCCTCTTCTTCCTCCCCATCCCTGGCCGTTTTAGCATTATCCATTAACACACCTGAATAACCCAACCATCGCCAGCCTGACCTGGCTTCTCACTACACCGAAGTATGTGTTTATTTTGTTCAGTGGCTGCTGAGATAGCGTGGCACATCACACGCAGCCCCGGTTGTTAATTCACCAAGAATTCCTGGCAGTTGGTGCGTGGATGGGGAAGGCTTTGATGTCCCTGTTTGTGCTGGGTTCAGATCCATTTCGGCAGATATCGATTACCTCAGGCTGAACGTGTTGGCAACGATGGCTTTATGTTCCTTTAGTGATAACACTTCCCTCCGTGCCTAATAACCAGCAGAGCCCAGTGCCCCTCACTGGGGTGGCCAGGCTGACGTGACACTGGCCACGAGTGTCCCAGCAGCTTCTTATTTATTAAATGTTATTTTAAAATAATTATTTATCTTTTAACTGTGCATGGGGGAAATTCTGCTGTGGTGTTTTCCCTGCTGGGTATAAGAAGCCAACAGGTCACACCCATGTCCCAGCAGTCAGCCTTCCTCTGCCTCTCCAGATGACACTGGAACTGCTCAAGACAGAAGTTAATAATAAATGCTTTTGTAAAAATGCTGTTCATGACTAATATTGAGCAGTGTTGCTGTGGCAGAGCACCCACCACAGCGGGGACCAGCCCCTCCAGCCAGTGTCCTGCCACGGGCAGTCCCAGTGTGACCAGCCTGTCACACCTGTGGTGGGCAGCAGGTCAGTTAATGTGACCCTTTGACCACGGATCAGACTGGACTGGGCTGAAGCCCTGCCGAGGGTCAGTGGAGTCTCATCTTCGGGTCAGCAGTCAGGGATTCTCTCTGAGGGTCAGCAGCTGCCTGAGGGAATTCCTCAAAGCCGAGCCCTCGCCTCACTGGGGCAGTGACTGCACATTCCATAGAGAGGCTACCCCTCTGAACTCTTCATAATTCTCATGTCAGTTGGGTAGTACCAATTCCATTTCACATCACAAATCTGTATTAAAATGTTGGCAGGGCTATAATTTCACTGATTTATCTGGTTTCTAAAAAGAATCTTATTTAAGTACCTTGTTTCAGTTTTACAATCTCCCGCAAAAACAGCCTCCCAAGCTGAGCTCGTGTGACTGTGTGAGGAGCAATGGTTCATGTTTCAATGTGACACTGCCCCATTCCCCTCATTTCTAATACGAGGCCTTTAGATATCACCTAGCTGACAGGAACACCTGAGCCGAACTGTGAGAGCAGTTACCAGGGATCTGCTCAATTTCAAGATCCCTGGATCTCTGAATTGAGGACAGGCTTTCCAGGAGATTCTCTCTGGCTCCATCACAAACAATAACTGACCTGCAGCACCATCCAGCTGACATCACACAACAGTCCCACCCACCATCCTGCACAGAGGAACCACCCACACACTTACCTGGAACAGGTGCTAGGAAAACATCTGTGAGGAGTCAGGGGATCACAGAATCAGAGAATGGTTTGGTTGGAAGGACCTTGAAGCTCATTCAGTCCCACCGCCTGCCATGGGCAGGGACACCTTCCACTGTCCCAGGCTGCTCCAGGCCCCAGCCAGCCTGGCCTTGGACACTGCCAGGGATCCAGGGGCAGCCACAGCTGCTCTGGGCACCCTGTGCCAGGGCCTCCCCACCCTCCCAGGGAACAATTCCTTCCCAATATCCCATCCATCCCTGCCCTCTGGCTGTGGGAAGCCATTCCCTGTGTCCTGTCTCTCCATCCCTTGTCCCAAGTCCCTCTTCAGCTCTCCTGTAGTTCCTTTAGACACTGGGAGGGGCTCTGAGGTCTCCCTGGAGCCTTCTCTTCTCCCCCAGCTCTCCCAGCCTTTCCTCATAGCAGGGAATCCCACCTAACAATTCTTCCTTAGAAAGAAAACAACTTCTCCTTGAGTCATTACAGGAGAGGCTGGAAGGCCTGGTTATCCTGGGAAGGACATTCTGCAGGTTTGTTTGGAAGAGGGCAGAGGTGTTCTGTGCCCTACCTGTGATTCTGATTGTGAGAAGGGATATTAAATCCCTAACACACCTTAATCAAGGGAAAAGGTAGTGAGTCAGCAGCCTGAAACCCCCTGGGCAAGCAGAAGAACTCCACACAGAGGAAAGAAGGGGCCAAACCCAGCAGCACTAATATAGAGATTTTATTTCGACTGTATTGAGTTGTACAGCACATTTTGTTTGTCACAATGCCATTGAACTGATTGGAGAGTTTTTGGCCAGCACATTGTGACGCTGAAACTCACAAGAGCTAAAAGCAGTTTGGACTAATGGCCTGAATGGGAGGGCCAGCAGTACCTGGTTTCTGGCTTCCTCATCACTTGCAGTCATTCCAACATATGCAAAACAGGAGCAAATCTGGTTTCTTCTGCCAGGTCAATGGTCACTCTTCCATGTCCGGCAATGACTGCAAGGTCCAAGGCAGGGGAGAATCTGAAGCAAGGTGCCTTCTCTTCCCAGAGCTGTGTTGGTTGTTCCCAGTATGAAAAAGAAGCAGAGTCTAAGTACAGGGTCTTCAGAGGATGAGCTTCACTCACGCATCAGGATTTACAAAACCAGAGGCTGACAAGTCAAAGTGCAGGAAAGGGTCCTTATTTCATTCCTTCCGACAGAGATGACAAACCATTACCACAAGATCTGGGAGATCCCAACAGTGTCAAGTCCTTTGCCTTGTTAGCAGACCAATGTCCTCACAGGTCCTCCCTGCCACATACCGAGTCTCAGCACCTCATGTTCTGCAGTGCAGAATACATTGGAAAGAAAACCTGTATTTCTGCAAAGAAATGCCCCACTTTCAAACTCTTCCTCCTCACTAGTATGTGCAGATGCCTTACAGAGGAGGCAGGATGGATGCTCCCAGAGGGATCTCGGGATTACAAGCCCACTGAAGCCCACTTTATAAACCTTTCTTTCTCTCTAAACCCAGTTCCTTGTCCTTAGGATGAGTTGGAATTCCTGCTCTCTAGTTTAAAGGAGAAGCAGAGAGGCAATTACAAGTTGGCAACTTTGAACTTTGACCGCTGTACAGGAGACAAAAAAAGAAGTCAAATTCAAGAGGCATTTCGGGTAGCACTGGGGCAAGTCAGAGATTGCTTCCACCACTGAACAGATGCCACACGTCATGGTTATCACTGCAGCTTGGCTGTACATCCTAAAGTGAAAAGCACAGACCGTAGTGTCTATGTCAGCCAGTGTTCTTCCCCACCCCCGTTTTGGTATCGATGCTTCATTCTCCCTTCTTCGGGTTACATTAAGTGCACAGAAATATATAGCAGCATTTGGACTGAAACCCTCACATACACCAGACAGCACATTCCAGGAGGTAAAACAACACATTATGGCCTATACCCTCAAGGTATCAAGTTTTCAGGATAAAGAGCAGTAGGAAGTGGAGAGCTGAGGGCAGAAAAGGGGAGGAGGAGCAACACAGGAACACGAGTTCTGTTTCCATGCCAGAAGAGGATCAGGGTGCCATTCCTGTGTTAGCACCAGGCTGTGACACGACCGCAGACAAAGCAGATGGGCAGAGCAGAAGTGAAAAGCCAATCTCCCATCTCCCCGTGGTGCTGGGGGCAGGGACAAAGTCCAGTGCGACACCGATCCCAGCGGAGCCTGAAAAAGGGCACGATCTGCTCGGCCCTTTTCAGCTGGAATGAATTTCTCTTCAGAGCCAGAGAGAAAATCAGTTAGTGATGGCTAATGAGTCTTGTTCACCAAGCTGATCGCAAATCACACTCATGGAAAGAGAATCTACAGATCTGCTCCAGGCTGAGGCCCTTCCAACGCCCGTGGGACCATTGGGAGCTTGCCCTCTTCCTTCTCACACAGCAGTCTGCCTTTGGAGGGGGAGGTGGTTCTAAACATGCCTTTCTATTGCTTTGGGGGGACTTTGCACAGGCAAGAGCTGTGAAAACGTTGCTTTCCAGCCCACAAAAGGAAGAGGCTGTGATCCTCTCTCAGCCCTAGGTTGTCAGGGCTACAACACATGGGCCCACTGGCTCCGGGGTGGGGACACAGCGAACTCTCTGATCTGAGCTCCTCTGCTCCAGCCTGGCAGCGAGGCTGCTGCAGACAGTGCATTCAAGCTTGGTGTTCAAGTGTTGCACCAAAGGCCTTCACAGTTACCCTGGAGGCAGAGTCACCCTTCAAACCCACGAGAGAAAAGGCTGGGCTTAGACAGGTCCCTTGTCTGGCATTCAGCTGGAAGCTGTGGCGATGGGTTTCTTCATATGTTGGCTCATGAGCTCCCTGGCACGAGACACTTGGATATGGTCGTAACAGGAGTTACAAACGAGGACAGGGTCGTACAACTGTTGATCAGGGATGGGCAGCTTCAGATGGCAGCAGCTAGCACAGAACACATTCCCACAGTTCCTGTCAAAGAGCAAGAAAAGCAGTGAGAAGAGAGCTGGGACCACCACAGCAGAACTTCAGCAAGCACAAAGGGTCCAGGTCAGGGCAAAGCACCAGCCTGACTGAGGATTGAAAACGTGTTTCTTATACTGTGGTCTGCAGTGCAAGCAAACTGCTAGCGCTGACAGGGACTCATTGCTGTCCAGGAGAGGGATCAAAGGCCTTGGAAAAACAGAAACAAGAACAATGTAGAATGGAACTCTGCAGGGAACTGATGAGGCCTGGCATGTAGCGAAAGATCTAAAACCTTCTCCTGGGAGCTGGAGGGAACAGACCTGGCAAAGGGGCATTTTGTGACACCAGGCTGAGGAGAGGAGGGGCCCAGAGCACTGACATTTTTACCTGCAGTGATGCCTCCGTTTGGCCAGCCAGAACTCACAGTCGCAGTTGAAGCAGTGTGAGGCCATGTGGTCTGGGACCCACCGCGTGACCTAGGGCAGACACCAGTCAGTTCCCATCTGTAACCCCCAGTGACAGCTCTAGGCAGGCTGGAGTGGCTTTCGGCCACACCTCACAGTGAGCCTACCCCACCTGAGCCAGCAGCAGCAGAGGATGTGTCCAGGACATGGGAGGCTGCTCACTGCCTCACTTGCAGACCACTCTCTGCTGCTGTGCCCACCCAGGTCAGCTGCAAAAAACATTCCCTCCCCCTGCATCCCAGCTCCACGATGGGATACGCACCTCAGTCTCCTTCTTATCCACAGGCTCCCAGCTTGCTTCCGACAAACAGTCCTCGCTGTGGTCAGAGCAGAAATCCTCTGTGTCACTGCCGTCTGATTCCTTCAGACACGTCTGCAAAACGAGACCAGGTCACCAATCCCCTCTGCTGCTGGGCACACACTCCAGGGCACTCCCTGCTCCGCGCACTCTGTGCTGGTGAGGGGCACCCGGGTGGCTCCCGAGCCCCCAGACATGGGGCAAAGCATCCCTGAGTGTGTAGGAATTTGGTCCTCGAGCTGCAGAGATACCTCTGGGTGGATGAGGACATGGCCAGGACAGGGACACGGCTGAGGAAACAGAGGAACAATCCTTCCCACCCCCTCCCAAAGGGATGGAGAGCTGTGGGTTGGAGAGGGAAGCGTGGGGGGGTGCAGGGACGGCCTGGGGTGTGAGCAGCCTGTACTCACAAAGTCATCCTCGTAGTCCATGGGGGGCTCGGCCGGAGGGGCGCAGAAGTGGCGAATGTCCAGGCGCAGCTGCAGCTCCCGCACCTGCCGGCGCAGCTGCTCCACCTCCTGCTTGTAGCTGGCCTCGATCTGCCGCAGCCGGTGCTGGATCACGTCCGTGGGGAAGGGGAGCCCGTCGTCGTCCAGGTAGAGAGGAGGCACAGGAGAAGGACATTTTGGCGGCATATGCTTGGGACCAGAGGCTTGTTTCAGGTGGCAGGGCAGCCACAAACGGCTGGGTTTCCCGAAATGTGTGCCCGCATGGCCAGCGCAGGCCGAGGGCTTCCCACCTTCTCTGCCAGACCACGGGCCACTGAGGCACAGGCCTGGGGCACGCAGGGGTTTGCTGCTCAGCCTCTTGCTGCAGCAGCCATAGGAGAGGAGGTGTCTGGGTGCGGGCTCGCCGTTGGGGAGCGATGTCACCATGCCTTGAAAACTGTCCCAGTTGGACCCCAGGAAGGAGAACTCACTGCTTTGGCTCTGGGAAATGGGCTTGCGCCATTGCTCCAGCAGGACCCTCCCCGGCCGGCCAGGCTCCTCGAAGGGCACACTCTGGCCAGCATCACCTCTGCCCTTGTCTGCATCTGGGCATGGGATGCCCGGGGCAGGGCCTGGGATGTCCTGAGAAGGGGCGCCTGGTGCCAGGGACTCCTGGCTGGGAATGTCTTGGCGGGTGGTGATTCTCTTGGGGCAGCCTCCTCTGTTGGACACCATGCCAGCAGCCTTCAAAGGTTCCTGGGGACAGGTTTCCAAATGCTTTCCAGAACTGGTGGAAACCTTGTCACCGTTTTCCTGTCCAGAAGGATTTGGAGCTGGACCTGTGCCATCCAGTTCCTCTGTGTGCGCTCCATTTCCCTTTTCTGCCTCCACAGCGGCACTGCTGGCTGCCACAGCAGCCCGGCTGCCCAGCTGCCTGCTCGGCCCTTCATGCTCAGCACGGCTGCTGCCTTGCAGTGGAGGATGCTCCTCCTTCTCCTCCATGGGCCGTGCCTCTCCTGTGGCCACTGCAGCACCTTCGGCCCCCTCAGTGTTGGCATGCCGGGCTTCCAAGCCCACCCGCACCTCCTGACAGTGGTTGTTCAGGTTGGGGTCACTGGATGTGCGAGTCAGAGGGCTGCTGGAGTCACAGGCTGAGAGCAGGTCATCCATAGATCTTGTCTTTGGTAATCTAGAAGCCAAAAGCAAAGCAAATCTCACAGTAAACCCCCCAAAACTTCCCTGGTTTCAGTCAAGACTGAGATAAGGGCAGGGAAATATTCCCCATTACAGCTCCAGGGGTAGGTGGAGAGGGGCAGTGCAGCTGCAGGAGCTGAAATGCACACCACCACAGTGTGGCCTCCTGCGTTTGAGGTGCAGCAGGGGACCTCAACTCCTTCTCCGAGTGGCTGGGACACTGCTACGGACCTCTTGCTCCCAAAGGAAGATGAGAACAACAGGGAAACTACAAGAAACTACAGGAAGGGCAGGAAGATCTGTGGGTAGGCAACACCCCGAGCCTGAAGCTCTAAGCTCCTACCTGTCCAAACACCTGCCACTGAAGTCCTGGCTCTGAGATCCAGGGGGCATGTAGATGTCCATGTCCTCCTGTCCCAGAGGATGTGGCGAGGAGGCCGGGAGGTACACGGCTGTCCAGAGGTACAGGGCGCGCACGTGGCACACGGGATGCAGCACCTGTGACACCACCCACGTCAGAGCCCAACGCCAGGGAAACCCCTCCAGCCCCTCCCCAGTGCCTGCCGGGGGCAAAGCCTGGAAAGCCGGGCCAGGAGCTCTACTGACCTGCTCGGATCCGGGCATATAGAGCAGGTTGTGGAAGTTCTTGTTGCCAGCCCGCAGCAGGGACCACACGGAGCACGTGCGCTTGTAGATGTTGTGCATCTCTCGCTCGCAGGGGCTGTTCCCCAGGAAGGTCCCGTAGAGGCAGGAGTATGTGTGCTGCACCAGCTTCACCTGTGGCAGGGAGGAGGAGCAATGCTCAGAGCCATGGGGAAAAGGGGGCTCCTGCCTACAGGGGACACATCTTCCCCTCCTCTGGGATGGCTCATGCACTGCCTGCCCTGGGTGACCTCACTGCTTCCACACTGGGCAGGACAGGGATCACTTAAACTGAAGAGAAAGCAACACTCAACTGATACCAAACCCATCCCTCTAGAACCAAATGACCCTCTAGAACCCTCTCCTGCATTTTTTGGTAAGACAGAGATCAATTTTTTTTTTCTATTTTATTTTTTTTCAGATGTTTCAGACCCATACAGCTCTGAGATATGCAAATCAAACCAGTGCTGCTGCTGTCATCTGAATTCCCTGGGCTGGAAAGGGACTGGAGAAGGGATTCAGAAAAACCAGAGTATATAAACCCTTCACCACCCCTTCATGGGACAACAGTTTTAAACTTAAAGAAAACAGATTTAGATGAGATGTTAGGGAGAAATTGTTCCCTGTGAGGGTGGGGAGGCCCTGGCACAGGTTGCCCAAACAAGCTGTGGCTGCCCCATCCCTGGAAGTGTCCAAGGCCAGGTTGGATGTAGTGGCCAGGCTGGGGTAGTGGAAGGTGTCCCTGCCCATGGCAGGGGATGGATGGAACAAGATGGGCTTTAAGTTCCTTTCCAACCCAAACCATTCTGGGATTCTGTGATCACATCACAATCTCCCAGGTTCTGCAGACCTCTTTTCTTTCAACTCTGATACTGTAAAACATCACGACCTCTGTCTCTGCTCACATCTGGCATAAAGGCATATTTGCACATGTATTTCTTACCAGAAAAGCTTCGTTAAATTCAAAGAGGCAGGGAAATTGCTTCAGAAGCTGATGAACAGCATCCAGCCACTGGAGAAAAACTGGGCACTGCTCGTTCTGATCTTCCACCTTTTCCTGGTGTCCACAGCGATCCCCAAACTTGTGACCAAAATCCAGCCAGTCCGATTCAACGAGCACCTGGAAGCCCTGTGAATAAAAGAAAAAAACAACTGCAGAGCCTTTGCTGAGGACAGCGGTGCCTGGTTTGGGAGCAAAGCTCACCACTGCTGGAGGTTTCCAGACACAAACTAACAGTTGTTATCTCTATGCAGTAACCAGCTCGGAGAATTCAGAGTAGGGAAGCAGCTGAGCTTTGAGCACAAGATGATATTTCCCACAGCACATCCCCAGGCTGGGCAGAGGAGTGAGGAACAGTTCACCCAAACCAGGCAGGAAGAGAACAGGGAAAACTCAACACCCACCACAGCTGCTCGGAAACACCACTAAGCTTATTCCCAAATGCAATCCTGCTCCTTTCCGTGGGGATTCCGAGACAAAAGCTGCCTTTGAACAGACACGAATTGCAGCAGAGCACACTCCTACCTCCATGGTCCTGTAGTAAGGGTCCAGGAGAATCTTTGCCAGCGCCACAATCTGTGGGGTCCTGTCCCAGCCGTCGGAGCAGTGAACCAGCACTGGACGCCCTTCTCTGTCGACGGCATTGGAGACCAGCACTGCTGCTTTCAGCATGACAGACAGGTGCTGCAGCCACTTGGTGCTCTCCAGGGCTGAAAGCCAGCTGGAAGAGGGGAAAAAAGCAAGAAAATGGTTGCTTAGCTCTCCACTGAAGAAAAAAAAAAACATTTTAACTTCAGTTTTCTTGGAGTCCTCAGTGAAAATCAGTCTTTTCTAATACATGTCCCAGAGGAGCCAGGCAGCCTGGAAAGAAGGGCAAAGAATCCAACCCCAAATTTAATTTTTCTCAAATACAGCCATATTTTAGAAACCCCCAGATGACACACACAACCAAGTGACACTGAGACAGTGCCACAATCCCTTCTGGATTAATGGATCAAAATTAGCAGCATTCAAGCACTGTGAGCACTTTCCTATCCCTCCATTTTCTCAGGTAGAAATCTGGGATAAAAAAAGGAAAAAAGAGTGAAACCGCCCCCCCCCCCCCC
>VZRV01010548.1:10966-36398 GCA_013398115.1 Falcunculus frontatus
GCTGCCCCCTCCTGTCAGGGAGTTGTGCAGAGCCACAAGGTGCCCCCTGAGCCTCCTTTTCTCCAGGCTGAGCCCCTTTCCCAGCTCCCTCAGCCGCTCCTGGGGCTCCAGCCCCTTCCCAGCTCCATTCACTTCTTGTCCTGAGGGGCACAAAACTGACCCCAGGGTTGGAGGGTGCCTCAGTAGTGGCCAGATAAGGGGGATAGTCACTGCCCTGTGACCACACTATTGCTGGTACAGCTCAGGTGTCATTGACCTCTTGCTCACCTGGGCACACCCAGGCCCGTGTTCAGCTGCTGCCAACCAGCACTCCCAGGTCCTTTTCCACTGGGCAGCTTTCCAGCCACTCTGCACCAGTCTGGTGCAGCCCCCCGCAATGGGGCTGTTGTGACCCAAATGCAGGACCCAGCACTTGGCCTTACTGAACCTCAGCCAGCTGGCCTTGGCGTTCTGATCCAGCCCATCCAGATCCCTGTGTGGGAACATGCTCCCACAGACCAAGGACCAAAACGCTGACCTGACCCCCAGCTGTGCCCTAGGACCCACTGCCAGGCCCAAGAGGAAGATGCTCTGGGATGTTCTTGGCCCTTGGTACCTTCGCATTCACAGCCGCCTCCCTTGGCCCTGTTGGCCACGGCTGCCGTGTAGGACCTGGCATCGAGGATCAGCAGCTTCTGAGGGGTTCCTGCGTTCTCCACGCCCGAACATGCCGTCAGGGACGAGTCTGCAGGGACACACAGGGACTGAGCTCCTGGCACCTCCCTCCCACCACCACAGGGCCACCATGAGTGAGCCCAGAGAGCCACCCACACCCCACAGTCACGGCACAATGGGGCCCAGGTGCTCCAGCTGGACGCTGGGGTAAAATCCTGCCCTGGGACAGCCCTGGCAGCCACTCTGTGGTGTTGGGAGCACCGAGGAACTCCCCCGTTCGGGAGGGCCGGTGGGAGTCGTCTCACCGAAGTCGGCGTCGCAGGGCTCGCTGCCGTCGGTGCTCCCAGCGTGCGGCACGGTGCCCGGCGCCCTCGCTCCGGGGTTCAAGGCACAGGCTTTGGCAATGGATGTCACCAGGTACTCGTCGTCGGCGTTCCGCCAGCCCCACCAGCTGATCTCGGGCTGGCTGCAGCGCGCGATCACCGCCCCGTTGCGCATGTGTCTGCGGGGACAGAGCCTCGTGGAGCCCCTGCAGAGCTCCCTGTGCACAGCCAGCACCCGAGCTACTCCTGGCTGCAACTGCCCTGTCTGCTGGAGCCCTGCTTGATCTACAGCACTGACTCTCTCATCGAGCAGTGAAATAGGGCAGGGAATCTCAAAAAACCACTTTTCACCCTACAGCACTGACACAGAAGCTAAACCAGCCTCGTATTTTTATTTACAATAATATAGAATCATTTAGGTTGGAAAAGAGCTTCAAGAGCCCAAGTCCAACCACTGACTTCTATTTATATATCTAAATATATCCTGTAACCCATAAATATATAATATATAAACTAGATATTATTGTATATAGATAGGTCAGTATTTATATATTAAACCAGAGAGAAGAACTTTAAATCATTATGGTTGTATTTTGGGAAAGTAATAGTTATTTCATAGAATCACAGAATGGTTTGGGTTGGAAGGGACATTGAAGATCATCTTGTTCCACCTCCCTGCCATGGGCAGGGACACCTTCCACTTGATTTTAATGCTGTTCTGTTCTCTCCTTCTCTTTCTTTATTTCCTCCCTTAAATTACAGACCCGTTGTTAAACCACTTCACTTACCACCTGTAAGTTGGGAAGGTGAGCTCACTCGGCATCAGACCAGGGAGTTTCTGGGTGGAGGCCTGAGCTGGTGTTTATCAACAACCCCTAAATGTGAACCCTACCCTGGCTGTGCTCACTGACACCTGGCAGGAGGCCTGAAGCAGGAATCAGTGCATTTCTCACGTGAACACACTGGTCAAGTCATTCCCAGCTGGCCTGGAGAGGGAAAGGACTGTGAGGTGACAAAGCTGCTGGTGATAGAGAATGACCCAGAGAGCGTGAAATTTAGCATTAATAAAGTGAAGAGTATCTACAGATGATCAAAACATAACCCCAGCTGTGACATGGAGCAGTTTGGTGCAGATCAGCAGGCACATCCCAAAGGCTTTGAAGTCACCGGGGAGCTCTCAAAAGCCTCAGCTCTGTGCTCAAGAGAAGCACAAAGGTTAAGGATGTGCTAACAGTTATTGGGAAAGGAGTAAGACAGAAAATATTACAGATTCACATCTTAACCATCCTAAAATGACACAAACTCCCCAACAATCCCTCTCAGAAAGGATAATGTTGGCGCCAAACCAAGCTCAGATGAGTGGCACAGACACAAGCAAGCACTGGAATGGTCATGCCATGTGTTTCAGAAACACAGATATTTCTGGGACAACAAACAAAACAAAGAGTGGACTCACTGCCACGGGGCAACGTGGAACTACCAACTGGTTCCAAAACACTCAAGTGGCAGGTTCACCACGTGACCATGAGACACAGTCACCCATTCTCCCTAACGGCTGTAGGAAATCTAAGATAGTAGATGCTCCAAAGATGCACCAGGAAAGAGCACCTCCATCCCTATCCCATTTGTTACACTTCCCTGAGGTGCTGCTCCGGGTGCCTGGTCCTTCTTGGAGATGGGAAAAGGAACTGGACAGCCCTGAACCAGACCCACACACCAACCATGCTCAACCATCCCGCCACCCCTCCTGCAGCACTTCTCTGCAGATCACAGAATCATGGAATGGTTTGGGTTGGAAGGGACTTTAAAGCCCATCTCCTTCCACCCCCTCCATGGACAGGGACACCTTCCACTGTCCCAGGCTGCTCCAAGCCCCAGTGTCCAACCTGGCCTTGGACATTTCCAGGGCTGGGGCAGCCACAGCTGCTCTGGGCACCCTGTGCCAGGGTCTCACCACTCTCCCAGGGAACAATTCCTTCCCAATATCCCATCTAACCCTGCCCTCTGGCAGTTTATGTAGCTTCCTTAATGACATCTCCCAGATAATAACAATGAAGACCTTAAACTGAAGCTTTCCAAAGAAATAATGTTCATGTTTGGCCAAATCAAAACACCGTGGGGACCCTTTACTTTCAGTGCTGCTCTGTTTTGCAAGGTGACTTGCACAGCAGTCACTCCCAGGAGATCTATTCCTGCCTTCAGGATCACTCAAGGATGGAGAACACAGAGAGCAGCAAAGGCTTTGTTTATAGTAGTAAATGAAACAGAGCCAAGGTGTGGACTTAAGCACCAGCCTGTGATCATCCAAGCCTGTTCGTGAGCCACCCACAGCTCCTGGCCTGTGCCAAGCAGCACTTTCCCAGACAGTGCCTGAGCACGTTTTTGGGAAAGGCAGGTGCTGTGCCAGGGACTGTCCCAGCAGGCAGCTTGGGGGGCAGGACAGGGTGTGGGGCACGGCAGCCGCTCCGTGCAAAGCCGCCGATGTCACCAGGGTCGCGCTGAACTCACAAAACTCTTGGTAACACAAACCTCTGAGCACTGAACAACTGCTGGGGACCTTCTAGGGACATGGTGACCTGTCAATGAATGAGGAAATGTGGCAGCACCAATGAGTGTGAAGCCACCAGCAAGCAGAAAGCACAGCAGGTGCCAGCAGAGGAACCAAAACCACAGCTGAGCTTGCCAGGAGCTTCCCAGGGCAGCGGAGCACCAGAGCCTGACTCTGCCTTCCCTGCACAAGTCCCCAGCATGAGCACAGGAACCATTTAAGGCCTTTTCTTACCTCGAAGTTTTGGGGAGGTTTTCCTCAAAGGAAAAAGTTCCTTTCTTGAAACTGGAATGGCAGAAAAGTGCCAGAGTGTTTTAACTTACATGGAGCAAATTATTCTTTAGGGATCCTCAGTTTAGTTTTACTGACTCAAGACCCTTTCACGATCCAAAGGTGCAATATGAGGTGCCTCTGTAGTTTATCAGTTGGGTTTTCCCTCACAGATTCCTTCTGAGCACAAGGCTAGAGCACATCTGATACTGTGAGCACATGCCATTTAATCCCCAACAATCCTCCACAACGGATTAGTTAATATCTGGTTTAGTGGAAGGTAGCGGGGGGGTTGGAAGTAGACGATTCTCAAGGTCCCTTCCAACCCAAACCATTCCATGACTCTGTGATCTCCCAAGTCTCCTCTCTGTTATTTCCTGGACATGGATGAGCACTTGTAGGTCAAGGAGCTTGGCTTAAAGCGCAAGAAAGAGCTTGGAGAGGGTTTACCGAGCCGAGCCTAAAGGTTCCTAACTGAGATGTGTGTGTGTATAAGTGCTTCCATTTCCCAGGTGTTTGGGATGAACTCCCATCTCACCGGGGCACGATGCGAGAGGCCGGGAGCGAGCGCTCAGCCGTGGGGCTGGAGCAGTGCCCGCTGTGCCCCGCTGCTCCCCGGCAGGCGATGCCGAGCGGCAGGAGGAGCGTTCCTGCTGCCACGGCCCCATGGTCTCCTCATGGTGGCTGAGCAGACAGAGCCAGAACTGCCATGCCCGTGCCCGTCTGCCTCTGTACTCAGCTAAATAATTGATTGCATCCTTTGCCTTGTTTTAGAAGTGGATTGTGGCTGGAGGCTCCTGCATCTCTCCTGTGCATCTCCACCGAGAACTGAGATGGAGACCTGAATTTCTGCTTTGCTTAATAGCTAAATTATACTTTTTAAAAGAAATCTGATAATGCGGTACCTTTGGTGTCATGTTTGACAGCTGTGACTGTGACCCAGTGAGATCAGCCTTATACAAAAGCTCTGAGGTCTATCAGAGTCCCCAGGATGCAGGCACCCACTCTCTCCTGAACTCCGAGCGAGGAGGAGGAGCTGAGTGTGAGGCTTTTCAGCTCCACACAGCACAAGGCACTGCAGAAGCAGCCACGACCCTCAAGGACCCTCTTGCCCCAAAGACTTCAATCTTGAGGACAACGGCTAAAAAAAGTGCATGAAAATCAGAGACACACGGGCAAGCACTTGCCCCATCTTGTAACATCACTTGTCAGCGTCTTCTAATCTGATCCCAGGCTGCAAAGGGTTGCACTCAGCTCGTAAATTACTGGGTACCATACCAGAGATATAAAGCAAGGAACAAAATAATTGCTGGAGTAGGAAAAAGACATGGCTTTGCCCTCGGGTGGGGAGGCACAGTGGGACAGGCTCCAGCACCAGGCCATTTTTAGCAAAAGGAATCACAAATACTTCTTAGCTGAGTTGGCTACAAGGAGGGGAATGCTCCATCCGATAAGCTGTGCTCATTCCCACTCTGCTGCAGAACTGAGTTCTAGAAGGAACACACAGTGTTCTGCTACACCCAACAGCAAGCCATGAAATGTGAAGATGAAGAGTTAAGGTACCTGTAAATTCACTGGTTTTGCTTCCTGACTTTTGTATTTTCCAATACAGCTCTGATATTTTAAGGTTTTTTATATTTGGATTTGGTAGCTGCTAACACAGAGTCTAAGGCTACAAACCATAATGTACATTTTACAACAGCACAGCTGCCTGGGTGCCCCTTTTTTATCCACCTCTCGTTGGTTTCAAACACATCTGTCTCCCGGGAGACACATTCAATGAGGAACCAGCCCCTGCCCTGCAGAGCCCTGCTCCATCAGCTGCCTGGCCTCCTGCCTCAGATTATTTCTGGAAGGCTGGTCAGGGAATATTCCATAGAATTATAGATTACCCTAAATTGGAAGGGACCCTCAAGGATCATCAGCCCAGTCCCTGGCCCTGCACAGACACCCCCACAACCCCACCCTGGGCATCCCTGGCCGCGCTGCCCAACCGCTCCTGGAGCTCTGGCAGCCTCGGGGCCGTGCCCATTCCCTGGGGAGCCTGGGCAGTGCCCAGCACCCTCTGGGGGAAGAACCTTTCCCTGAGATCCAACCTGACCCTCTGTGACACAGCTCCAGCCGTTCCCTGGGTCCTGTCCCTGTCACAGAGAGCAGAGATCAGAGCTGCCCCTCCACTGCCCCTCATGAGAAGCTGCAGATTTAGGCATTCCCAGGTCTGTCCAGGCCTGCACACCCTGCTGAGCACAGGGCACCCAGCAGGCTCCTCTTGGCTCAGATTTCTTCTCAAAGCAGCAGCCAGACAAGGACCAATGTGTGGAAAGATTTTGAAACTCTGAGAGAACTTTAATTTGACCTCATCTTGCAACATCTCCCGTAGGAGCAAAGTCACCCACACCTTCAAATCTAACTGAAAGCAGGAAAGGACAGTTCTGGAACACTGCTTCTCTCTACTGGAAAACACCCTGCTGCAGACGGTGCTGGGAGAAGGAGCCCTGCGAGCACCACGTTTGCAGGCAGGAGGCAAAAGGATGAACAGCTCTCCTGCCATCCCTGTCCCACAGCCCCTGCAGGACTGTCATGGGGTTGGGGGAGGGAATTTGGGTTTGCCTTTACCTGTACACCACCACAGGGATCCTTTTCCATGACCTGAATGAAGCCACATTCTCCAGCTCCTTGTCAGTGATCCAGACAGGGACCAACAGCTTCTGGGGATAACTGGAACAAAGCCTGGCGAAGAGAAAGCACGAAAGGCAAGATGAGGACTGAGCAATCAAAAATCTGCCCCAGAGCAGCTCACATTTCCCCAAACTCAACATGCAGGACTTTGGCTCTTCCTCCTCATATCTGTCTCAGTGCAGCCTCAACAAGTGACCAAAAAAGTGCTGTCAGGAATGAGCTGAGAGAAGATAGCTTCCTTTCACCTCAGGCCCCACCTCTGGGCTCATACTAAGTATCCTAGTACTTGCCAGGATACCTTTGGAACAACCTCTGGATTTAAGAATTCATGAGGCTTTAGGGGAACAGTCAATAATTTATGTGGAGTTTTTGTTTTCTTGTAGCAGGTACACACACAGCTTCTGGTAAAGAATGGCCTGCCCCTTTCTGCCCTGCAGAACATGGGTACCACTGCTCAATGACACATTGTTCAGTGAGGAAGACACAAATCTGCCCAGAAATTTAGCAGTAGGGACTGGGGGTATGCAAACAAAGTGACAGGAGTGAGATCTAAATCGTATCTTGTTTGGTGGGGTGTCAGAAATAAAATTCTTACAGATATCTGAACATGTACCAGCAGTGAGAGGAGACCACTGAGAGCAGAGAGCACTGCCAGAGGACAGGGATAGATGGGATATTGGGAAGGAATTGTTCCCTGGGAGGGGGGGGAGGCCCTGGCACAGGGTGCCCTGAGCAGCTGTGGCTGCCCCTGGATCCCTGGCCGTGCCCAAGGCCAGGCTGGATGGGGCTTGGAGCAGCCTGGGACAGTGGAAGGTGTCCCTGCCATGGCAGGGGATGGAATGGGATGGGCTTTAAGGGCTCTTCCAACCCAAACCATTCTGGGATTGTAGGAAGCACACACAAAATTCCAGGAGTGCAGGGGGGGCTTTCTGGCTCCTGCAGCTCCTCCCCTGCCCCTGCTGCTCCCAGCAGAGGCCGAGGGCAGGCTCAGGCACAGCAGAGCTGGGAGCTGGACCAGGTGAGCCCCCACAGCCCAGGCAGGCACAGGTGGGTACGTGGCAGGGAACATCAAAGAGCAGCTCTGGCTCAAGGCTATCCCACATCATTTAGCAGGAATGTTTCAGGGCAGATGGGGAGCAAAGTGAGGGCGGTGAAAGGATGCAGACAGTAAGCTCCAGAGGGTGGTCTGGTGTTCCTGAGCCCAGGCTATTCCAGCCGATGGCAACAGGCACAATGCAGGATTAGTTCATGGTGCTAGTGAAGAACTGCCTGCCACGTTGGAAAATGGCACTTCAGTGTCTAGACAGCTCCTCTGAGAGCCCCAGGCAGAAAGCAAAGGTGGCTAAGGGATAAAAACAACTGGGTGAGGATGAGGAATTCAGGAAGCAAAATTAAAGCTGTCAGTTAAGAAGGTGAAGACCAGGTTGTCTGTGGTAGGATGTCTGGGCTTGGACATCTCTGAAATGCCTCAAATTCCATGAGTAAAGGTGGTCAGGAAATTAGAGAAGCAGTGAAGCGTGACTGAGGATGCAGGAATGTGGGAGAGGGTTAGCACCTGTTCAAGTCTGGAGGAACTTCTGGAATAGCTGAGTCTATACATGAACGGGCTTCACTGAAGTGCAAACAGTTCCCTGGCACCTCAGATGAAACATGGGTGATCTCTTAAAGTACAAATTGGGGAGATGTAGTCCAGGAGAGGCTCAGGATTGTATCTTCCAAGAGTTAAATCACTAAAACTCCATAGCCTTAGGAAAACAGTAAGATAGAAATCAATAAAATTCAGGTAGGAAATAGGATATCTCTAAGAAGTTAAGCCACATTCAAGCAGGGTGCATAGACACAGGCAATGAGGTCAAGACAAAGAGACGTGTCTTTCTATGCTAGAATTCCAGAGGAATACAGCAGAGGAAATGAAAACCCTGTATAAGTAACTCTGTTGGCCTAACAGTATCTTATAAACTGATACAAGGAAAAATATTTGTGGCACACTAAATTTCAGAGTACAAGCTTTGTAGGAAAGCTGAAATAGGCTGAGCTTGTGAACGAAGTGTGGCCAACTTCCAGGGGAAGGTGGAGGTAGAAGCGTAATGCTCAGAGTGACCAGCGTCCACCAGAATGCACATGGATCAAATCCCAGGCCTGCAGAGAAACAGGACAGCGTTGAGGCTACGCTACCAGCCCCTGGAGTGACAGGAAGGACATCCACAGCGGCTGGAAGAGATGCAGAAGGGCTGCGAGGGCAGAAATTCCCATGGGAGACTTGTGGTGCTTCCACCCAGAACACACAAGTGTCTGAAGCAAAGGTGACATTTTCAGACACATCCAGGTGTTTCTTGGTGATACCAGCAAAATTATACAGAAGTCTGACTCTTTCTTTGGGCCTAAGCTGCCCCAAAAGAGAATAACTGAAAAATCCCTTTGTTGCAGCATTCATCACTCAGTAGATTCAACAATGTTTCCAGAGGGGATAAGGCTCCCACAACAGCAACAAAAGAAAGGGTAAGTTCGGTGCACTTGGGAAGAGTCAACATGGCTTTTTGGGAGGGAGGTCACCCCTCACCTGTGAGAGCTACCTTAAACATCAGTGAACGAGCAGATAGGGCAGATTTGTATTTTCAGAAGGGGTTTTTTTTTGAGATTTTTTGTGTGCTTGTGTTTTTTAACAGGTGTCTCCCCACAGAGCTGAAGAATGCTCCTCTCAGGAAACAGCTGCTCTTGAGAAAATAAGAAATAGTTCAGAATCTCAACGATCATTTTTCACCACAACGGGAGTCCTAAAAGGAACCACCTGCAGTGGGGTGGCCTGGAGAGCCCTGGGGCCAGGCTGAGCCAGACCACCAAGGGAAACAGCCTTGAACTGTAAGGTCTGATGGCAGGAAACACAGACACAGGAATCAGCACCTGTGAACAAGGATCGATGGAGAACCTTCTTCCCACAAAGCTAACAGTGAGAGAGACCATGGAATCACGGAATATCCTGATTTGGAAGGGACCCACGAGGATCGAGCCCAGCTCCGGGCCCCGCACAGGACACCCCAACAATCCCATCCTGTCCCCAGGAGCCTTGTCCAAGCTCTTCCCGCACAGAAGGCAAACACGTGTACCACTAACAGTCCTCACAGGCTTATTGTCCACATGTTCCTGCGGCAAATCCAAGCAAGGACACTAATTATCACTTTGCAATGGTATGGATAGTATTAAAATTTATAGAGAAGTGTAAAAAAGACAAAATTTGAATGAAGAGCAGTCCCAGAAACCAGTAGGAAACACCATCTGGCTAAAGCAGTAACAGAACTCCAGGCAACTTTTTCTTCATAAACTCAAAGTTAAATAAAACCACAACCGTAAAAAGATGAAACCTGAAAATGAGCATCAACGCTGGAGGAAAAGTGGGGTTTTTTTGAAGGAACTACACATGTACCAAACCCACCAGCACCAGACAGCCTGTGTGCACCAGATGGGGAATGCTGGAGTGATCCCATTTCCCTGGGTGTAAGATCCCTGAAGATGTGAGAGCCAGGGAGAGACCGTGTAATAATTTTATTATCACTATATACTTTTATCAAGACTGAAGGAGTGGTTATTATAAGCTTGTATTGCTCTCATTTTATGATGGCTGTTGCCAGGAAGAAGATAATGGTTCCCAGATAAGGACATCTCAGAACAGACTTGAAAGACAAGGAACAAAGCCATTACCTTGGAGTATCCTGTCTTTAACAACACTGTTTTGCCAATGCAGGGAAATAAAAGATAAAAGGACTATAAACAGTTAACAAGTAACCTGATCCCTGTGAATAGAGGCAGGTGGTTATGATCAAAAGCCAAGGCAGGATTTAAAGCCACACTCCCCCAGCAGCAAGAGAGAACTGGTTTGAGTTGCATAAGGCAATTACACCACCCCTGAGATCCCGGGATGTCTGCAGGAAGCTGGGATCTGCGAGGATCCCCAGGGAGGAACTCGGCAGGTGGAGGGAAGCAAAGCCAGGCCCACACCCAGCTGGCTGAGGTTTGTTTTAAGTCCTTTCTTCTCTGGTTTGGTTGGAAATCAAACACCTGTCTTCAGAGAAGGTGGCTAATGGCTGTGGATTACTGGCCAGGAAGCAAAGCACAGATGGTCAGTGGAAGTTGAACTTCCTGAAATAGTCAGAGGGAACTACACCCCAAGATCCAGCAGGGAAGACAGCCCAACATGCAGAGACTCTACCTGGGGCAGGGACCCACAGGCTGTGCACTCCAAAACGGAGCAGTTCAGAACAACTTAGATTTGGCATCCTTGGAGAAACTGTGCAAATGCCAGCAAAGTCACGTGAACAGTCCCAAAGCAACAACGTGGTCGGTAGGGCAGAGGGAAAATGGAAACCACTCCCCAAATTCAGTGCTTGTGGCCTGGATACTTCAGGAAGAAAGAACAGGCAGCAAGCTCCCAACTGGGATTTCCCCAGTCCAGTGTATCTGAGGTTTCTCATGGTCTCCACAGGAAACCAGTGACCCGGAACTGCCCAATCCATAGGTGATGGGGATGCCTGGACTGGCCGGGACAGAGAGGAAAGGCTGAGGGATACCAGTGGTTTCAATAACAGGATTATAGGGAATGCACAAATGAGTATGTCCATCAAAGTTTAAAACCCCATTGGCTTAATGTCACCTGCTGCAAACAGCGCAGCTGCCCTCCTCCAAGAGCCCTGTGCTCCTGCAGGAATAGAAGACAGGCTGGAAACACTGACTGGTGGGAAAAGGTCTCTTCCACTGTGATAGTGGGAAAACCTTGCAGAGATCTCCACTCCAACGCCCTGCTCACAGGGACCACCTCCAGCACTGGCTCACCTGAAATGGGACACCACAATGATGGAGAACCCCCCCTGCTGCGGATGTGCCCAGCACACCACCATGTTCCCAGGGAATGCTCTTTTCCCTTCCACATTGTGAACCTCCCAAGCTGCACTTCGGGGCCGTCACCTCTTCTTCTGTCATGTGCCACTGCCAGGAGTTCTGCTCCATCGCTTTGTGAATGCCCTCCCAGCAGCTGGAGGCAGATCACCCTTTAGCTTCTCCTGCTCTGACCGAACGAGCTTCAATCATTCCCAGACTCCTGAGCATCCTCACAGCTCTCCACAGCCATACACTGGCTCACCCCCAGCTCCTCACAGAGCTGAACAGAGCCTGAGTGTATGAAAACCGCGGTTGTTATGTCAAATGGAGCATTTTAGAGAGAAGGACTGACCAGAAAGACAAACCCACAATGGATGGACCTCCAGATTCCCAAATGTCTTCCATGAGGAATTAGAGCTACCACATTATAAACTACCTGAGTCAGCATTTACAATTCCTGCTAGCTCTGATGTTTGGGCTGTACTCCCTCTCCAATTCCACGATGTGAAAGGCGGTAAGAAAAGGGATCTGGCTCATCCACTGATCTGCCTGGGGGCTGTCAAGGCCAGGAAGGAGGATTAGCTGGAGTCTGAGTCACCCACTGCTCTGCACGGGGATTACCAAGGGAAAGGTAAGGCAAGAGTAGAGTGGGGAGAGCCTGGTGATGAAACACTCACTTGTAGTTGTTGTTGATGTCAGAGACGCGCCAGACGTTCTGCAGGTCGAAGCCCATCCTCACCAGCTCCATCTCGAACCGGAACCTCACGTGGTCCCCTGAGGAGCAGAGCACAGGGAGTTACTGACAGCACTGAGGAAACCTGAATGTGTTTGTGGAGCTCCACAGCAACTGTCACAGGCTGGAGAGAGTCACAAAAACACAGAAAGGTTTGGGTCAGAAGGGACCTTAAAGCTCATCCCGTTCCACCCCCTGCCATGGGCAGGGACACCTTCCACTGTCCCAGGCTGCTCCAAGCCCCATCCAGCCTGGCCTTGGGCACTGCCAGGGATCCAGGGGCAGCCACAGCTGCTCTGGGCACCCTGTGCCAGGGCCTCCCCACCCTCCCAGGGAACAATTCCTTCCCAATATCCCATCCAGTCCTGCCCTCTGGCACTTTGACACTGTTCCCCCTTGTCCTGTCACTATCCACCCATATAAAAAGTCTCTCCCTCATTTTTATAAGCTCCTTTAGGCCCTGGAAGGGGCTCTAAGGTCTCTCCCTAGAGCCCTCTCTTCTCCAGGTGAACAGCCCCAGCTCTCTCAGCCTGGCTGCAGAGCAGAGGGGCTCCAGCCCTTGGAGCATCTTTTTGGCAAGGAGAAACTCCAGGGCAGCTGGATGGCAGCAGGGATTGTGCTTCAGAAGCCAGAAAGACTTCTCCCTCACAGGGGTTCCTGTGCTTGTTTTGTCAAGTCAGATCTCATCTCAGGGCACAGAAACAGCCTCTCCATGTCAAGGGGGGGTGTGGGGGTTAATTTAATCCACTTCTACCCTTCTGGCAGAGACAGCTTCCCAAGTGGATGTCAAGAACCCCATGGCAAGGAGCACTGAGCACCCACCCCAGGCAGTTCCTTCCTCCAGACTGCTCTCAGACACTGACTCAGGGTTTCTTCTCTCATGGTTTAGCCTTGCCTCACAAATCCTGGGTGCCTTTGTTGCTCCAGTGTCAAATCTTGTTAATAAATAAATAAATACTGCAAAGCTCTTTGCCTCAGTCATATCCTGCAGCAACAACTTGCACAGGTGAGTTTATTTATACTAGAGAATAATACTTTCCCTAAAGGAAACACAGCAAATATCTCTGACTGCTGGGGTTTGGGGCATGGTAAGGACACAGAGCTTACCTTTCCCCTATCAGCTTCTCTTGGAACAGCTGTACTATTGAACCCCATCCCTCCATTCAGCCTGTCTTTGGACATCCCATTCAGGGTACTGCTGCTCTCCTCTAGGATCAGCACATTTTTCAGTCTAAAGCCAGGTTTCTCACTCATTTTAATTCCTTTCTACAACAGCTTCATCATGGATAAGACAAAGAAACTGCAAGTGAACTTTGTGTTCCGAGGGAAGGGAAACTCCCAGTCCACACGAGGGCACCAGCACAGCTCTGGTTTTCTCTTCATGGACTCAAAGACTTGATTTGAGCCTGTCTAAGGATGAGCCAGAGCTCTCCACAGACCTGATCCTGAGCATGTCACAGCATTTTTGGGTGTTGGAGAAGAGATGTAGATGGGCTCCCATTAATTAGGCTGCCTCAAAACTAATGCTGTTTGCCGCTCCAGGACAGGACTGCCTGAGGTCTCCATCACCGTGATGACAGAACTTCAGTATGGGATGTTTTCTCACAAGGAGAAAGGGAAAAGCTGCTTCTGTGTTGCTGGCTCAGAAAGTTTTTTGTTGTGTTTATAACTAATTCCTTTCACTGTGCTTCTTATCCAGCAGCATCTGGCCATCAGCTGGATCTCTAGGCCAGGCTCAGGATGACCCAGCAAGGTGAATTTGAAACCAGGCAGAGTTTATGAACAAGAGCTCAGCTGCAGCGGATGCTGCTGGGCAGAGGAGCAGGAGGGGCCAGGCCGGGAGCTCACCGGGACGGCAGAGGTGTGCATGTTGATCCTCCTCATCCACACACACCCCCAGGCACCAGGCATGGTAGGCGAATGCAAAGAGGTCCTCGGGCTTGGCGGGGCGGGCGATGGCTCGAGTCAGCCTCTTCAGCCACTCCTGGCACTGCTTGAAGGTGGAGAAATGGCACCTGCAAACCCAAAGGCAAATCCCCCTCAGTGGGGACACTCATACAGCCAGGACTGAGCCTGGAAAAGGAACACGGCCCCAAGCCTTAGAACCCCAACCATGGACAGCTCAGTTCCAACGGAGCACAGAGGGAGCCACCTGAGCTGGTCACAGCCTGCAGCAGCTGCAGCACAGCAATAAACCAGATACCTGATCACTTTGGAGTCCTTGCAGACGATGTGAAGCTGGAACATATCCCGACACTCCACACTTTCCATCATCCTCAAAGGCACCTGCGAGGGAGGGACAGATGCAGGGCATGACAAGGCACACCACAGGCCAGAGCAGCCCCAGCAGCCGTGCCCACAGGCTCGTCATGCTCCAGCACAGCTCCACCAGTCACGAGCTGCTTCTGTGAACTACAAACCCACTCCCAGGGTTAGGCAGCTCTGAGTCAGCACGGAGCTCCTTCCATGATTACTATTCTGATTTCTGTTCTCTCCCTCAGCAATCTCCCACTTGGGGCCAGTTCCTGACTCAGTCACATCCAGCCAAGCTCAGGTAACTGAACCAATCAACAGCTGCACGAAGAGATGGCAAGTCAAGGCAGTGAGGGAAAGCCTCAGGCTCCCACTGCCTGACTCTGCGTTGGTGAGAAGTCTCATTAAAACTGGCCTGCAAGAGACCTCAACAGCCTTAAACCCACCAAGGTTAATGTTTGAATTTAAAGAAAACAGCAAAGGAAAAACCTAATTACTGTCCAAAGGAAAACCCCATCCTCACACCTAAATACAGCAGCAAAACAGCAACCGCACGCCCAGGCCTGGCATCCTCAAAGAGGCACCTTCCTGTGCCACAGCCCCCAGGAACGGGGTATTCCCACCCCTCCCTGCTCTGAGACCCTGCAAGAGGTGATGGTGCAGGCAGAGCCAGACTCACATTGATCACAGAATCCTTGAATTTGATATGCAGGCGGTAGTTGGAGATGGCGATCACGGCGTCGTTGGCATGGCCCAGGTACTCCACCCCCTCGCCCTGCAACACAGTGAATGGCACCTGGAAGGGAGACAGCACCAGGTCAGGTCACACAGCTACTTTGTGCACTGGAACTCCCAGAGCCACTCTCCCACTGGCCCCGCAGTGCATCTCCCAAGGAACCGTTCCCAGCAACGTGCTCCTTGTGCCCCGAGAGCAGCACGGACAGCAGCGGCACCCAGGGCCCAGCCCCACACACGGAGCTCTTCCCAAGGACGCCTCCGGAGCCAGCGAGCACCTCCTGAAGGATCACGTGTGTGCCATGCACAGCTGGCAGCGAGGGCTGGCCGGGGGACAGAGGCACTGACGGTCCCTGCTCTTCGGAGAGGGGAAACCAGCCCTGGCACAAGAGGCATGGAGAGGGACATGACCGCAGGACAGCTCAGAGAGAAGATGGGAAATGCTCTGCACAGCTCCTGAAAGAGCCCAACACCACGGGGAGGCACTGGAAGGAACTGCCCAGGGAGGTGGTGGTGTCACCATCCCTGGAGGTTCCCAAGAAGCAACTGGATGTGGCACTCAGTGCTCTGGGCTGGGTGACAACGTAGGGATCGGGCACAGGCTGGACTCGATGGTCTTGGGGGTCTTTTCCAACCTCAGTGATCCTGGGAATCTGTGATTGATCAGAAGCCTCTGCCCCAGGGCAGTGTCACCTACATGATCCTGCTGTGCCATTTAAACACGGGGGGCCCTCAACAGCACTGTGAGACTCAGCAGTACCATCCAGGTAAGCAAATGAACCGAAGACGTGCCCAGTTCCTGCTAACAAAGCTCTCAGGGATTCTCTATGTATGGTTATTTATATGACTGAGAAAGCTTGTCCTGATTAAACTGCAAGAAAGCTTCATTAAAGTTACCTGTATTCCATTTTTTAAAAATATCTAGATAATCAAGTGTCTGTTTTTCCCCATCAGTCTGGACATGCCATAGTTATTTTTAAAACAGGGGATCCTGGCAGACAGTCAAGTTTGACTTTTCTTATATTAAAAAAAGAAGGCAGAACAGCCTAAAATTCACCAGGCTCCTTTGTCCTTAGCTAATCAGGCTGCTCCTGTTCCCTGAATGCCACCTACACCAGGTGATGTCGGTAACCAATTATGCAAAAAATGTCACGATGATTTATCATTTCAGTCAGAGCTAAAACCTGCCAGACAGGGCAGCTGATGACACAATTCATTACACTGCAATTAGTACAAGTCAGACCACCTTTTCTCTATTTTGAAGTTGTTTCTATGGCTTGGGTATAAAAACCTGAATCTCCTGGATTTTAGACTTCAAGTGAGAACTGTACTAACAACTTCTCCTTTCTTTGTACAAAAATAACCACCTTAGCTTGGCATCTGTCCGAACACTCTTGAAAAATATTAATTATTTGCCGAAGAGAATATCCTCTTTTTATTTCTGCAGTTGATTTCTGCATGCTTGCCAGAGCTGTTTTTATCTGGCATGTGTTTCTCCTGCTTACGTGGCTCTTTCACACAGCAACAGAAGGGAGACAGAACAGAAAGGGGCTGTAAGGCTGCAAAAACCGACAGAGGGAAATCCTGGAATAAACCAGCAGGTGCCTGAATACAGCTTGTTGTCAACTGATGGCATCCTTCTAGAGTCACAGGATCCTGGAATGGTTTGGGCTGGGAGTGACATCCCAACCCAAGCTCATCCAGTTCCACCCCTGCCACGGGCAGAGACACCTTCCACTGCACCGGGTTGCTCCAAGCCCTGTCCAACCTGGCCTTGAACACTCTGCTTTACAACAAATTAACAATTTACTGAAGGCAAATTACCCTGGGGAGGGTTGAACTTTACTTCTCCACGCAGCAAACTAAGGCAGAGTCAGCTCTTCTCCAGGAGTCCCGGCTCAGAGCCGCTTCGGCAGCTTCAGCCCCCAAAGCCACAGCCCTGCAGCCCTGACCCCGCACCAAGCACCCAGCCTGTGGCTGCTCCTTCCAGCCAACAGCTCTCAGCCCTTGCTTTCCCCAGCACCGTCTGCCAAGGCAGTGACAGCCTCAGAACAAACTCAAACACTGCAGCAGCAGCAAGAACAAGGTGAGGCTGGCTCCAGCCCCAGGAGGAGGACGATGAGCACTGGATGATGTTAAAGGGAGCACCAATCCCCAGGAGGGAATGCTGCCCTTGCTGCATAGGGCTCTTCCCAGGGCTTTCTGCAGCAGCAGGCTGGCACCATACGGAGGTTCCTTCTTCCAGCCGCCGTGCAGCAGGAAAGGCCAGGAGCAACGTGTCCGGGGGGAGAGCAGGCAGTGCAGCCGCACGCCAGGGCTGAGAGCACGGCCCCACACTGCCCTGTCCCGGGGAATCTCCCTGGTGCGGGCTGCGGGGCCGGGCAGGCAGTGCCACATTCCGACAGGGAATACCCGGGCTGGCTGTGCACTGCAGCAGCTCCGGCCGCGCTCTGGCGATGCCGGACACATCCTGCCAGAGCTGGGCAGCAGGGACAGGGCCTTGGGAACAGCCGGCCTGGCCCCCACGCACAAGGACCTGCTGCTCCGAATGTGCCCCCAGCACCGGCCAGCCCACGTCCTCCAGGACGTGCTGGGCTGGAGAGCTGCTCTGCAGAGCCCAGCCTGCCACATCCCAGAGCTGTTTGGGTGTTTTTACTTCCTTACCTGCAGTGACTCCTCCTCCTTTATGAGCTCCTTCGGAGGGAACAAGTCCTTGGCCTGGATGTACTCCAAACTGGGAGGGCCTTCCTCACCCTGCATTGCAAACAGAGCATACAGTCAGACAGCCTCAGCCGGCACGTGCTGTGAAAGCCAAAAATTGAAGCTGCGGGATACTCTTGGCACCCCAGGAGCTTGGGGATACCTGTGCATGGAAATGCCTGTTCTGCCTCCAGACCCCAGCAGCTCCTCTGGCTGCTGCAGAGTGCCCACAGCACAGTGAACTGCTGAAGCCTCCAAGTCCCGCCTCTTCCAGCTGAGTGGTGCTGGGAAAGCCAAGCAGACACACCTTGGCCACAAGGGACTGACGTGACAGTAACTTGTCACATCAGCTGTTCCCGTTACCTGCTCCATGGCACCAGAGCAGACACACCATGACACAGAGGGTTTCCATCTACAGTCCAGTGTCAGCCTACTCTTCCTCCTCTTAAGGACTGCTTTCTTTTGGGAGTTTTCCTTTTCACTCTCAGACCAAAGGGTTCTGGGAAGATCCTGAATCTTTTGGAGGAGAAGATACAACTGTGAAACGTAACCCTACAATAACTGCATCCCAGTGCACCCAATTCACAATAGGCACTACTGACTGGTGCCAGCACCGAGCCCAGGGCAGATGGACATGTCCAGCCTGCTCAGACGGATACCCCAGAAAACCCAAAGAGGCCTCAGGATGGTCTGAGAGGTCACATGGAACCTGCACATGCCATCCTTGACAAGTGGAGTGTATGTCTCAGTTTGGAACATGGGAATCTTCATTCACTCATACAATCAGAGTATCCGGAGCTGGAAGGGATAAGGATCATCAGGTCCCACTTCTTGCCCTGCACAGGACACCCCAAATCCCACCATGTGTCTCAGCACATTGTCCCAACGCTCCTTGAGCTCTGGAGTGAACTCTTCGTGCCAATTTTCACCAGCCCTCACCTAGGCCCTGTCACATCACTGAGCTGCTGTCCAAAGGAGTGGCACCTGGACACTCGGCTGCAGATGCTCACTGCCGGGAGTCCAGGATGGTGTTAATTCCACATGTATTTGGTGTGGGAATATTTTCTTCAGAATGCTGCTTGCTCTCTAGCTCTAGGCTCTAGCATTTACCAGGAAACACTGTGTTCTGTAAGCACTGAGTAATATTTTAAAATGACATATTTTTCTGGATATGTTACCCAAGCCAGAATCCCGTTTCAACCTGAAGAAAGGAGATCCCAATCCTTCTGGCTCAGGAATATTTAGAATGCTGATGAATCCTCTTGTGTTACTGACAGGAGCTGAAGCCTCAGCGCCCACGGGAACAGCCTGGCCTTAGGTGATCCCTGGACCTCAGAGAGGAGAAGCCAGACCCCTCCCACTCCATATCCAAGGAACCTGCACGCATGTAACATGCTGTTAGAGCCTTCATAAAACTCAGCATCAGCTCCAGCTGGAGGCAAAGGCACTGCCCCTGTCACCATGCTGTGAGGGACACAGCGCACAGCACCTGCTCCAGCAGCAGCCGATGCTGACTGGAGACCACGGGGAGCTCGGGGCCCCTCCTGCCAGCGGCTCACTCCGAGTGAGGCACCAGCCCAGGAGAGCACAAAGGGAAAGTGTGTGCCCGCGAGCCGGTGCGGCAGCCAGGGAGCAGAGATCCTCTCCCATCGTCACTTTGCAGTTCGCAGAGAAATCCCAGGGAGCAGCAGGAACTGGAACAGGGCAGCCTGAGCTCTCCACCCGCCTGGGTGTCCTTGAGTCCCTCCTCGCCTGCAGCACCGGGCGGACAGAGGCTGAGCATCCCCTCCTGCCACAGCCCCATCCCGGGTACCGGCAGGGCGGGGGTCACCCGGCTCTCCTCACAAGCCCCCTGAAGCCCTCGGAGCCCATTTGGCCAGCAGTGCCCTGGGGGGTGGGTCTGCAGGAAACCCTCTCTCCCTGAAGGTATAAAAGGCGCCGAGCGCAGGACCCCCTCTCAGCACAGCAGCAGCAGCAGCAGCGGAGGGTCCTGCACACCCGCAGCCAGGGAGGGGTGCGGAACTCCCCGGGGGTCGGCTGCTCTCGCACGGTAATTTTCCAGCTCCAGGCAAGGCGCGGAGCCTGCGGGGCCCAGCACAGCGACCGGCGCCCGCCGGGGCTCGGCCCGCGGCGCCGGGCACTGGTGTGCCCTTGGGCCCGGCCAGGGCAGCAGGGACGGGCCGCGGTGTCCTCCGGCGGCATGTGGGAACGAGGAGAAGGGGATCCCCCCTTCTCCCTGGGCAGATCCAGAGGATGCCTCCACCGGCATGTGAGCTGGAGAGCGCAGCTGGCGTACGGCCCCGCTTCCATGGAGGAGAGAAGGGGAATAAAAAGCAGCACTTACAAAGCAGTTGAGCATGGAGCAGGAGACGCGGCCTGGCAGACTCATGTTCATTTCCCGAAGCGGCAGCAGGGCCAGGCAGGCACAAGCAGCATCTCCTCCCTCGGGCTGCGAGCTGCGGCCGCGGCCCCGGCACTGCGGCAGCGTCCCCGCTCCGCCGGGAAGGGCAGGAGCATCCCGGCCGCCGGCGGCCCGAGCAGGTGCCGCCGCCGCCGCCGCCGCTGACAATGGAGGGAGGGCGGGCGGAGGACGGGCAGACTCCACCTCCCTCCCAGGGCCGCCGAGCGCGGCTCTGCCATCTGAGCGTCTCCGTGACGGGCGAGACAGAAAATGGAGCGGGCGGCGGGAGCGCAGGGCCGCGGCCACGGCCCCTTCCTCGGCCGGGAGCGGCATCCCCGGCCCGTGGCGCTGCTGCCGCCGGCACCGGCCTCGTGCCGCACTGATGGCGGTAGCGGGAGCACCGGGAACAATGGCGGGAAGGCGGCTTCGTGCCCCGGCACCGAGCCCTCCGCCCCGAGCCCTCTGACCCTACACCAACGCCTCCACACCAGCAGCGAGCCCTCTGCTCCAAGACCTCTGCCCCAGCTCCATGCCCTCTGCTCCGAGCCCTCCACCCTGGCATTGAGCCCTCTCCCTGAGCCCTTCAACCCTGCGTCGACCCCTCCACCCCAGCATGAAGTCCTTTGCCCCGAGGCCTCTGCACCAGCACTGACCCCTCTGCCCCAGCCCTCCCCTGCAATGCCGAGCCCCCAGCCCTGTCCCTGCTCCCAAGCAGCTCAGCCAGGACCTGCCCCTGCACCCCTGAGCCCGCTGTCCTCCCGCAGTCCTCTGTGCCTGGCCTAGATGTGGATAAAGGGGCTGCCCTGCTGCATCTCACCACTCAACACTCCCGAGACTTCAAGTCCTCCTTCCCAGGATCTTCGTGTGTGCAGGAAGTAGTTGGATGTCCCTGGGTCCGGGGCCTGGAGAGGACAAGGCTCCTCTCGCTGACTGCTTGGACACTTAGGGAAGTTTCCCCAGCTCCCGTTGGCAATGCTCACAGACACAGGGTAAGGCCATGGGCGCAGGAAATGGTGGGTGCTGTGGTTGAGCACCCACCTCCCCACTCCAGCCCTCTATGAGCTCACCTTTACTACCTGCTGTTCATCAAGCCCAGGAGCACACAGCTCCCAGGTCACACCCTATCCCAGGAACCACAGGAGCAGCTTCCTGGGCAAAGCCATCTCCATTTCTACCATCAGCTGCTGCTCTGCCCCCACCGCTGAGCCGGAGGGAGAATCTCTTTGTTAAAATGCAAAATTAAAACCCAGCCCTTCATCAGTCCTCAAAGGTCCCACTATTTTGCTCAAATCACGCCAGCTTTTTGCTCCCAAAACACAAATCCAAACAGAGCACAGCCTGTAGCCACTGAGCTCCTCTTAGATGTGGCTGCCCCAAAGACACCACAGACAGCTCTCCCCAGCAATACCAACGGGATCTCAAAGGGTTTTTCTCAAGTCAGATAAAATACTTTGGCATTTCTCTGCAAGATTGTTCAGGGTTAGATTATTCAGAGCTGCCTTGGCGAAAGGGACAGCTTTGTGACACCCAGACATGCTTCCCACTGTCACTGCAGGGCAAAATTCAGTTCCATGAGCTCCCTTGCTGACAAAACAGTCCCACAGACTCCCATGGTTACACCAGCTTCACCACTTAGGATAAAAGACTGAAAAGAACACACAGCCACACCTGGAGATAAGCCATGAAATCCCATTTCACCCCTGCTCTGTCCCACTGCACCATTTACATGGAGCACAGTGGGTGAATGTCAGGCATTGCCCATCCTTGGGACACCTGACTCCAGCTGGCACCCACAAACCAAAACACAAGGAGAACAGAGGATTATGGACACAAACAGAGGGTTACAGATAAGGGCAGAGGGTTATGGATGAGGTGATGGATTTGTCTTGGCCAAGAGTGGCAGGAGAGGTGCCCTGCTGCCTGCAGGTTCCCCTCTGGAGGGAATGCTGAGAAACCAGAGCAGCTAAAGCTGAAGGAACCTTTTATACTGGAGAGAAAGTGTGGCTATAAACACTGTAAAGCCAATATTTATTCTTTTTCCTGACATGTGTCAGGGGAAAAGCAACACAGCACGTCCGGGGAACAGCTGCAGTCCGGGAGTCTCTTGGGCAGAGTGCGAGCACACATTGCTGTTAAGTGCACACAGCACAAGACCAGAGCTTATAACACACAAAACCACAGACAAGGCAGGTAAGAGGTTTGCTCCAACCCACAGTGAGGCTTCTAGGGCCAAGGCTCAGTTCAGGGCCTGGCACAGAGATTGTTTGCAGAAGGACCTTTGTATCCCCCTAAGCTGCAGCTGTGCAGAGTTAAAGGGCTGCTCGTCAGATCAGTACTTTGAATTTCCAACCTAAGCTGACCTGAACACCCACAAATAGAACTTCTTCTGCTTTCACTGAAATATTTTTGCACTTTTAGTATCAGAAAAATGACTTAGAAACTTCTGCCCAAGCACTGAGCCTGGTGCAGAGCAGAAACCTTGCTCTGAAGTTCAGTGGCTTCACAGACTTCCAAGAGGAACTTGATTCAGACTCTGCTTTCACTTCCTTCAAGAGTTCCCAAAATACCTGCCCTCCTTTCCCTCCAGTGACCCAGGCAAGGGCAGGAGTGGTGCTGGGCAGCCCAGCACAGGACTGCAGAGTGCTCCAGACTCCTTAGCTGACTTAGCCAGAGGGATTTCCTAAATGCCACCTCAGATGCCTTCCCGGCTGGGCTCTGCTCCACTATCACAAACCACTGAGGGAGAGAAGGTTATTTCACAGAACTGGGCTCCTGAGTGTTCTCAGTGTGCGTGTTCCTGTAGGCAGAGAGAGAAATCTCCTTCATCATCTCCCAACCACCATCCAAAGTGTTTCCCAGCTCTGAGGAAGAGGAGCTGAATATAACATGGGCAGCATGTTCTTAAGGGCAGCCGGCAGTGATTAGCCCCTCTTCCCTCCCACTAGCACTGCCCACTGTTCTGTGCTGCTCCTCCCACCCCTCCAGACATCCCTGGATCCACACTGCAGGTAAACAGCTCGAAGCCTTCTCCTGAAGGTCCCAAAAGGGGTCTGGCTTGGAGATAACACAGTGCTTGGCAAAGATAGGGCTGGCACTCAAGGGGCCATTCTGCAGCCTCCAAAGGAGATGATATTCCCTGTGGAGACATGCCTGGATGCACCAGGAGCCCAGCCTGCAGCACAGGCTTCACAGGGAACATCTGGTCCCACTTGCCCAAGGAATCTGCATTAGGAGCACGGGACAGGCATCAGGATGCTGAAATCTCTCACACCATCTGGAGCCAGTCAGCATCCTGAAATGAACCATTTGGCCAGTGGCTGGTCCAGCTTTCTGCAAGTTTGGGAAAGTGTGGGCCAGGGAGCAGCTAATTCCCACCTGGCCAGGTCCCTTCCAACCCAAACCATTCCGTGATTCCAAGAGAAAAACCGGTCCCATTCACTGCAGGGAGCTGCCAGCACACCTGACTCAGCCTTCCACAGACACGTTCACCCTTCCCAACCCTGACAGAGCTTTATCCTCTATTTCTTTTCAGCACCACAAATAAAATTACTCTCTCCTGAGGCAGAAGGCACCCCATCCCTTCTATAGATTAAGGGTGAGCTTTTCATCACCCCAGCACGGGGCATCACCCCACAGATGGAGGGGAGGGAAGGCAAGGGCTGGCAGAAACCCGAATGCGCAGCCCTGTCCCTGGTAGCACATCCACTGCACAGACTGCCCTGATCCGCCTCCAGCTGGAGAAAACCGACAGAAAAATTGGCAGGAGGAGGTGACTGCCCTGGGAAGGGAATTCCAGGACATGAGAAGCAAGTCAGCAGGAGCCAGGGCAGCTCTGTCTGACAGCCAGGGGCTCCTGACTATCAGGATAGTCTACTTTAGATCTTTCCAGGTCTGAATATTTATTTTCAGTGAAGATCAAGCTACGAACTGGTTATCTAGATCTTTTTTTCCAGGTAAGGAGGGGAAGGGAGAGACTTATATCATTTATCTCAGTCTAAAAGTTAAAATTTATTCTCCTTCTGCCTGGCTGATGCCTACGTTGGGTGAGATGAGCTGCACTCAGACACGTATTTCTCTCTCTCTCCATAAGCTGATGCTGGGACTGATGAGTGGCCAAAGGCACTTCTTGTTCTTGCCTCCCCTACTTCTGTTGCACAAAGGGTATCTTTGTTTCAGGTCCCCCTACATAAATTGTTCATTTCCTCAAAGCCTAGGGAGGTTTGTGGGTGAACTGAAAGGCTGCTGAGCCTGAGCTGGAAATAAACCCCTAAGCCTGTGCAAAGAGAAGTTATTGTTTTACACCCCGTAAGTCAGGACTGGTGAGTGTCATCTTTTAATCGGATAGGATGATAGAAGAGCTTACAGATCTGTAATACTGCATTTGGTGTTTGTTCAGAAAGGCGCCCAGAGGTGAGCATGGAACTGAATATGCAGCAAGAAACCTTTGAGGAGAGGGACAAAAGGGCACAAGTCACGGGCTGTCAACTCCATGCCCCAACACGAGGGGATGAGGGGTGGCTGCAAATCCCCACCTCGGATAAGTCATGCCCCCCCGGGGTAAGAACCAGATGCCTACAGGGCCAGTACCCCAGCAGCCAGGAGAGGGAACGCTGCCGTGGGAGCTGAGCGCTGAGCTGCCAGCACGGCACCTACACCAACCCACCTGCCAGTTTTAAGTAATGTATTATGGTACCAAGTGCTCGTTAGGGCTCCATTCGTTAAGGATTAAACCAGCACTAGTGCTGTCTTCAAGGTCATTCCCAGCAGCAGCTAGTTTTGGGGAAAAATGGGAAGAGTCATGCAATCCAAGCTGTTAACACTTGACCAAGCACTTGGAGCAGCAGGAAGGGGAGAGCAGCTGGTGAGGCACATCTGGGGTGCTGCTGAGTAAGGGCAAAGCTTTTGGGCCTGCCCTTGCTAACCAGAGGGCACTGGGGCTGTGGCCTCAGCCTGCAGGGAGCACGGGGAATTAAGGAAGCACTCAGCATGCCTGCAGGGAACAGGGATCCCAGCCAGCCCCGAATCACCCCTTAACCCACAGCCCACCTCCAGCCCCCCCGTGTTTAACTTGGGAGCCACAGCCCTCTGGGGAGGTCACAGAAGGACTCCAAGGAGGCTGTCAGGATCTCCCATCAGCTCTCTGCCTTCAGCTGCTGGCAGAAGCTCAGGTAAGGAGGTGGAGGTAAGTGCTTATTTCTACAGCTTGCAATTACAAGTTGCTTTCTCTCCCTTGCCATGCAAGACAAAAAGCCCATAGTCTCTTCCCA
>VZRV01010548.1:36404-59355 GCA_013398115.1 Falcunculus frontatus
TTTATTTTTTCCAAAATGAAAAAATAATTTTCAAAAAAAAATCACAGGAGCATTTTAATAAAATATAAAAAAACCTTTTCAGAAGGTCCTTTGAAACAGTAAAGGCATCTCTGGGTACTCATAAGGAGCAGGAAACCCTCTCATGTAGAAGAAACCAAACAATGATTACACCTAAAGGTGGGCAGGGCCGGGTCAGGGTAAGGTCTGTCCAGACACAGGAAAGGAGTACAGGGAAAAGAAAAGCTTCTATGTTTTCGTAAATCCAAAATTCCAGTCTGTGCACTCAAAAAAACCCCAAACCAGCTCCAGGGAGGGGTGATGAGAACTAAAGGTGGTTTTGCTGAAGAGAATTTAAAAGACTAGAGCTCTTCAGATGTCTAAGGGGAATGTGTGGAGATCTACAAAGTCCTGAAGGGCAGGAGATGCTCACAGGCAGCACCACACTTTGTTGTTATTCCCAATACAAGAACCAGCCGAAACAACACTGGGCTGGTTCCAAAACAAAGCAAGAGGTGCTCGGCAGCACAGCTCTGACACAGCTGCAAATCTTCACCTGGTTTTTAAAAGCCTGATGAATTCATGGAAGGAAAACCTACCAAGGGCTCATAAAACATCAATAAATAGTTTCTGGATTACCAAGTCCCAGAGCTGCAGGTCCTGCCAGGTGAGGGCACACACCTGAGCCATGCTCCCCTGCAGCACTCACTGGGCCCTGTCACTCTGGTGTCTGACCATCCTTGTCCTCAGGGGGCCCAGCCTGGCCTTCTCTATGTTTCCTGCAGGGATTTTTGATGCATTTTCCATGTATTTGCTCCCTTTTCTTTCATTCCTGTCTGGATACATCTGCACCCCTCTCACCTCAGTCCCACCCAGAAAAAGCTGTTGTGTTTTACACCTCCAATGTGACACCAGGGCAGCTCCAAGCTGAAGTGTGAGATCCTTTATCAGCTTATGACAGGCGAGGACTTTCACCTCTCCACCCCAGACCAAATTCCTCACCCTGCAGCACGGGTATCAGCTCTTCCAGCAGGAAGCACAGGTCTTGAGGCAGCACTAGGAGCATGAGGACAGGGACTACAGCAAAAATGCTGTGTGTGTAACTGCTTGAGCTGAGCGTTCAGCTAATGCAGAGAGCACATTTCCTTTCCTATTCCAGTTGTTAACAAAACACATTGGGGACAATCCCTCAGGAGACGTCACCATTTCCTTGAGCACTCTGCCAGATTTTTACCTTTTACTTTTTCTAACATGTTTAACCTAAATTTTCATGTCCTCAATCTGAATTTCCAGCCCTTTGTCTGTCTCTGCTGTTCTCCTCAGCACTCCTTCCCCCACAACAACACCAAGCTGGTGCTGATCCATGTCACTGCAGCAAGTTCAGGCTCTGCCCACCCACAGCCCACATGCAGATCACCCCTCTTCAAGCGACCCCCCTCAGGACACTCCCAACATATCTTTCAACATTCTCAGTCTTCAGCTTTTTTCCTCCCAGCAGATCCCTTGTATTTTGGGTTATTTCTTGCTGGAGGCATTAGAGGCCCTTTATCCGAGTTTATCAGTAATCTGGCTGCTTTGGCAGTGGTTCAGATTCTTTTCTACCACGTTTTTCTGTGACTAATTCTTGTGAAATTTCTGCTCCTTTGGTGGCACCAGAGCTGTTATTAACATGGTGTGAAATCCTTCACTGAGAGGCGACAGAGGAACACAATGAGAAACCCCAGCAGTAAGTTTTAAAGAAAAAATAAATCAGTAAGCCACAAAAACTGGATGACTATGTCGGTAGTCCAGGGAGACAGAAGGGGGTTCCAGTCTTATTTACTATTTTCCCCAATATATTCCAATAAGAGGTTTAGGGGTAAATGTATCCTATTGACAGCATATCTTGATGACAGTGATAAATCTTCTCTATTATATTATTGTATATAATACACAATACCGTTCCACCCTTCTTGCTCATTCTTGTATTTCTTCTCCTACATTTAGCAGCAGTACAAGATTTGGACACAAAGAACAAGACCACCCACAGAGGACAGAGGCAGACCAGAACCATGGAATCATTTGGGTTGGAAAAGCTCTCTGAGATCATTGAGTCCAACCATCCCCAAAGCATTGCCAGGGCCACCACTGACCCCTGTCCCCAAGTGCCCCATCCACAGGGCTGTTAAACCCCTCCAGGGATGGGGACTCCAGCCCTGCCCTGGGCAGCTGGGCCAGGGCTGGACAGCCCTTTCCAGGAAGAAATTTCCCGAATATCCAACCTGAGTCTCCCCTGGCCCAGGCTGAGGCCGTTCCCTCTCCTCCTGTCCCTGTTCCCTGGGAGCAGAGCCCGCCCCCCCCCGGCTGCCCCCTCCTGTCAGGGAGTTGTGCAGCGCCACAAGGTCCCCCCTGAGCCTCCTTTTCTCCAGGCTGAGCCCCTTTCCCAGCTCCCTCAGCCGCTCCTGGGGCTCCAGCCCCTTTCCCAGCTCCATTCCCTGCCCTGGACACGCTCCAGTCCCTCAGTGTCCATCCTGTAGAGAGGAAATAGGACATGGACTCACCATCCTCAGACACCGTCCAAACCCTCCTGGTTCAATCACAGCTCAGTCTCTTCTTGTTCCTCCACGGGTCTCACCTGCAGCAAAGAGGAGACAACCCAGAGCAGAAGTTTAGCTTACAGGAATTTAGTTTAGAAGTTTGATTTACAGGAATGGTACTCCAGTGTAAACATAGAGGGGAAAAAAATCAAGACCCCTGAGGCCAGTGCCCTGTCTGTACCTATCCCTGCCAACCTCTGTTTCGTGCCCTTTCCAGGAGCTGCTGGAAATCAGATTCAGCATCACGGGGAGACACTAAATCCTTTTGGTCACTCACTACCACAGCACCCAGGACTTGTCACATAAGCACACAGCAGCCTGTGCCCCACAGGAGGGACCTGAAGGAAGACAGACTTGGTCATTGTGGTTCAAGGACCTGTGGAAGATGCTTCACAGGGAACTTGAGTGTTTGGAGAAGATCCCTGTGGTCGTGGGAGGAAAACACCTCTAAAATCCAATCTGGTCATGCCTGGGAGGTGGGGCGGGATACAAACACTCCAAGTACCAGGAAAAACCAGCAGCTCCTTCTGCCGGCTTTGCCCTGCTCGAGGGAGATCACAGGAGGCGTTTGTAGGAAGGGAAAAGCCAAGCAGCAAGACTTGAACAAGGTCCTGCTCCAAGAAGATCTTTTCCAACAGGACCAGATGGTCCCACAGGTGATCCTGGGAGCTCCATGGAGGAAGAGACCCTTCCTCGAGGTTTTCAAGTGTCTCCAGTACAAAATCAGTTGATCACCAGCACCTCTCTCATCCGCCCACATTTTGCCTCTGCTTTGCTCTTCTAGCCCCACACCGGGGATGGAATTATCCACAATTAAACACCAGGACCAGGGATGGGCTGAGCCCTGGGCACTCCTGTCCTGGTACCACTCACCTGCCTGAGCAGCCTCTCACTGCCCCATCCCTGTAAGTTGGACAGGGCTTGGATCACCCTGGGGTACTGGAAGGTGTCCCTGCCCGTGGCAGGATGGGGAATGAGATGGGCTTTAAGGTCCCTTCCCACCCAAACCATTCTGGGATTCTGTGAAGCAGCACAGACATCTGCATGTGTATGTCCCAATGTTTTTTAAAAACAAAGATATTTTAAACAGGGATCTTCAGTATTTTGCTGTAGGTCAAGGATGGCTCAGAGCTCACCAACCAAACCTGGTTTCTGCCAGTCTCCTGCAGCATGTCAGAGCTCCAGGAATGCTCAAGGTCTTCTGTAAATTTTGCCACCATTAATTTTAACCTTCTTCCTCCTCAGATGAAATACAAATGCCAACAAATGTGCAACTGGAGATTATCTAAACATCTCACACAACACACCCCAGCTGGGAATCCCCCTCCTTCCACCACTCATGAATTGTGCTGGCCACAGAAGAGCTCTGAATACCTGCCCAAGGCTTTCCTTTGCTCAGGGATTTCCTTCCCAGCCCAGAATTAAGTCAGGTTTGACACCCACACGTCAGAAGGCCAAGCTGAATGCCAGCAGTGAGGAGTCATTGTTGAGATGTGATTCCCACCATGAGGCAGCTGCTCCCACCCTGCTGCTGCCGTGCCCAGGTTGGAATCGTAATCCTTGGCCTTTCAGTTCATCTCTCACATCCCGCCATGCACTCGACAGGAAAGGACAGGAGAAAGGAATGGGAGGTCAGAAAGGACTCCAGACTTGTGAAATATATCTCTATATTTAATTCTTATCTTTATGGGGCCCCGGAGCTGCTCCCAGGGCTGGAGCCAGGCTAGAGAGCTGGGGGGGCTCACCTGGAGAGGAGAAGGCTCCAGGGAGACCTCAGAGCCCCTTCCAGGGCCTGAAGGGGCTCCAGGAGGGCTGGAGAGGGACTGGGGACAAGGGCTGGAGGGACAGGACACAGGGAATGGCTTCCCATTGCCAGAGGGCAGGGATGGATGGGCTATTGGGAAGGAATTGTTCCCTGGGAGGGGGGGGAGGCCCTGGCACCGGGTGCCCAGAGACGCTGTGGCTGCCCCTGGATCCCTGGCAGTGCCCAAGGCCAGGTTGGACAGGGCTTGGAGCAGCCTGGAATAGTGGAAGGTGTCCCATGGCAGGGGGTGGAACGAGATAGTCTGGAAGGTCCCTTCCAACCCAAACCATTTAAAAGCAGATCACCAAGTTCCAGGAAACGATGAAATAAAATGCCGCACTGGGAATCAAATTTCCTACAAAAACAGAAAAAGCCAAATACTGCACTATCACCCTTCAAACCCAGATCACTCTGGTCCTTTTGAACTGTAAAAGCCTTTTTCCCACTACTTAGCAAATGATCTCACATATCAGCTTTCACAGAGGAAAGAGCCTCCAGCAGGAGCCACCAGGAGAGTCACTGCCAACCAGTGACTTACAAGTGATGCGAGAAGCACAATTAGTTTGTGGAGAAGAAGGGGAAGAAAAATGTTAAATATGCTTTTTTCACTAAATCTGAAGATATTTGAATTATTGACAACACTGAACAACAGGAGTACTGTTCCTGCAGTGTGCTGTGTACCGATGTATCCAATCACTGCTAATGGCCAGTGCAGCTCCTCAGTTCCTCTCCTGCACAGGTCAGTAATGACCAGAAACTGAAACGCTGTGGCTGCCTCATGGGTGAGGAGATTCCTCCTCGCTCCCATCCCCCCAGCTCCTCTGGACAGCCAGTTGCCCAAGAGGAAGGCAATCCATGGCAGCAGGCAGCCCCATGAGCTCAGCCTGCTGGAATGCTGCTGCTCCTTCATCCCCAGGGCCTTCCTCCTCCTATGGGAGCAGGGGCAAAGCTGAAGGGGTTCCTGAGGATTTATGGGGTGAGAAAAAGCTAGGAGATACCACAAAAACCCAAGTGCTGCTTGTACCTCTGAGTACCTCCAGCCTTACCCGAACAAGGCAGCCTCGCTCGAGCACTTGTGCAGTTCCACGTGCTCCTGTGCTGGCACCTCAAATGCATCCCCCTGTTTCAGGGCTGGCCATGGCCCTCCTCCTTTCAAAGGCTGCCGTGTCCCACTGGCTGCTGGCTCTGCCCTGTGGCTTCCAGCCCAGGGTCTCCAGCCCTTGGGAAAGAAGTGGCAGCTGCCCACAGCAATGCTGTCCAGCACCTCTCTGGGCTGGACCCAACAACTTCTCCTGTGGAAGTCAGGTTTGGCAGCTGCTCAAGGAGCTGCTTCCCATGCAAGAGGCTGGATTACCCCAAAATCCAGGTCAGAAGGTCCCCTTAAAATCTTGGTCACAGGGGATGGGCTGGGGTTGGCCACCTGCTATGCCAAGGTGGAGGCTGATGCTACAGAATTAAATGAAGAGAGGACCAGGGACAGAGAAAGCCAAGACAAAAAGGATGGCACTGGAAAGAAGATAAAAGAGAACAATGGCCTTTCAAACACAGATGGAATCACTGAACCACAAAATGCTTTGGGTTGAAAGGGACCTTAAAGCTCATCCCGTTCCAGCCCCTGCCATAGGCAAGACCAGGCTGCTCCAAGCCCCATCCAACCTGGCCTTGGACACATCCAGGGATCCAGGGACTCCCCACCCTCCCAGAGAAGAATTCCTTCCCAATATATCCAACCTAAATTTCCTCTCTCAGTTTGAACCCACTCCCCCTTGTCCTGTCATTGGTTTCTGGATGCCAGTGCACACTGACAGCTCATGTTGAGTTTTTTCACCCCCAAGTCACCCCAGAGCCGAGAGCCTCAGGCTGTTCTGCTGCTGTGCAGTCACGGGCAGAGTGCGGGGCCAGCAGCTGCCTGCCCTCCCCATCGCTGGTTGGAGGGAGGCACAGGACAGCACTGGTGCTGCTGGTGGGGCTGGTGAGGTGATGCCACCTGACACACCTGGGCTGGGGGAAGTAGAGAAAATAACTCACTTCTCTTGAGCACTTTTATAGCTTGTAACCTCCTCTGGAACCCTCAGTCAGGGAGCCAAGCCCTCAAATAATAGAGCTGTGTCAGAGTTGAGAACACTCGTAAAACCCTTCATTTGCTCTCCCTAGCCTCCTGCTCATGTGACTCACACCACACTTCCTTATGCAACCACGCTACTGCCTCCAGGGATCTTTGCCCCTCCTGGTGTGGAACAGAGTGGCAGGGACTGGAGCAGTGTCTGGAAACCTCTGTCCCCCCCTTCTTGCAGATGGCAGAAGAAGCTGCTGGAACAACCTGGCCAGGACCAAGCCCTGCCTGCATCCTCCAGGATGCTCAGCCTCAGTCGTGGCCAGACTGTCACACACACCACGAAAGGACTGTTCCTTTTCCAAACTGCAGCTCTGGACTGCAACACCCAGGTCCCCTCTCAGCTGCAACCCAAGCCAGGATGCGACAGGAACTGGGAATCCCAGCAATCCACACAAACAACTGGGCCCTCAAAACCCAGGAGAATCACTTCCTCTCCCTCTGCCTCCCCAGGTCTCACGGAGGTGCCACAAAAGCACAGTGCTGTGGATTTACAGGAACCTCTGAAAAAAGATGGAAGTCCTGCCTCCAGCACAGTGGGATTAACAACGGTGAGCTGGGCACAGGGAACACAGAATAACAAGGAATGGTGAGCTGGGCGTAGGGAACACAGAATAATGAGGAACAGCACCTGCTCCTGCCATCAGCTGCCAGCACAACAGGAGCAGAGATCCTGTGGGAAGGAGGGAGGATGCCCATCGGGGCACACACACACATGGAGCTTTGGAAAGCTGGGAAAGGGAGCAAGAGCTGGCTAAGGCTTCCCGGCTGCAGGGGTGTCGTGGGTGCCCCAGGCGAGGTGGGTGGCCCCTGGCAGCTCCTCGCTCCCTGCTAGGAGACTCGATTTTAATTGCTCATAAAACTCCAGCAATTGTTTGCAGTTGGAGTGGAGCTCTCTGCGCTCAGCATCTGCCCCAGGCAGAGATTTTTGCTTTAATTTCAGCTAAAATTGTAGAGTTGGTCCTGGTGCACTTAAAGGGGAAGAACAAGTCCAATATTAAACAGGGGATGTTAGAAGGAAAAAAACCAGGAAACCTATTAGCCTTATTGTCATCCCAAATGAAACAGAAACAGCCATCTCAAGTCTCCCGACTAATTAGAGGCTAAAAATATAATTGTCAGACCCCACAGTTACATGCAAAGCAGATTGTATGGGCCGGTCTTTGTTATTTTAAACAAAATTACAGCTCAGAGGGCTGTTTCTAATGAAGGCCACGACCAGCTGCTCTTCAACAACAAAACTCTTTTGCTGCTGAATAACTATTAAAAAGAAAAGATGGGGCTACCAGAGCCCAGGAATGTCACAGCAATACCAGATGATGGTGACAAGTTGCCAAAGTATTCAGATTGCTCTGCAGCATGAAGGGATCATAATTTATGGTCTAACCAGGGGGAAGGGCTGAATTCCAAGATGCAGAATTACCCACAGATGAAGGACTGCTGAAAGTGCAGCTTAGAGGATCTCACAGGCACCTCCACATGAGCTGCTCAACAGGGACTGGCAAAAAGTCTACTGCAAAAATATATAATAGCAGTGATGGCAGAGAGGACAGATTGGTGGCACTTCTGTCCCCAGCACTGCTGGGACCATGGCTACAACTGCCAGAGCTCAGCCAGCACACTTGGAGTAGGAAGACCAACCCCATGTACTGATCCAAAGCAAAACCAGCTCACTCATGCAGCTTAAAAACCCAAAGATAATAAAATAAAAGAATTCTTCAGTATACTGCAGTATTTATGCAAAGTATCAGTCCTGCTGACAAGGACAGATCTCAATCCAATTACTGGTAGATGAAGTTTCAGAATGGAATAAATTCCATCAAGCTTATGGGAAAAGTTGTCCTTTTTGTTGCTTGGAGTATTTAGAACTCCATTAGATAGCTGTTTTTAGTCCAGGTCCGAATACATGAATTTCCACAGGCTCTGGGTAAGCAGAGCTGCCCACGGTGCCCTCGGCACACCCCAGCCTCCAGTTGCTCTTCCCAGGATCAGTGGCTCGGGATCATAGACTGAGTCTCATGTTCAGAGTTATCCTACCTGGGAGACGGGGGGAGGGCAAGAGGAATTACCCAGGGGAGGGGGCCACCTGCCATCGCCCTGCACGGCCCATCCTGCGTTCCAGGGGAGCGTCCCAGGCTGACACAGAGCAAGGCACAGCCATCGCCCCGCTCAGCCCATGGCACACAATCACCTCCCACCCCGGCTCACCCACAGCCACCAGGAGAAGGCCACGGCTTGCAAACCCTTCCTGGTTGTCCAATGAAGAGTCAGGTCATGATTAAAGTATCCTGAAAGCATTTTTCTTCATATTTAAAAGCAATCATGACCTCTTCGAAGGCTGATGAGGCTCCAGTTGCATTCCAAGAGTGAACATCTAGGTTTCAAACGTGGGATTGTTCTCAAGAGCTCAGGCCAGGACACATAAAACAGCTCTCTGCAGGACTGCAGGGTTCAGGGAAAGCTGCTGTAGCCAGGAATGCTCCTGACTGCACAGCACCATCCTACGGGAGAAAAGCCCTCAAAAACACACCCAGATGTGGCCAGTGCTGGGCTGGTCCTCGTGCCCATTCCCAGGGCAAGCCCATACAGCTGTACAGGGAGGATGCTGGAGGCCAGGATCAGCCACAGAGGGACACAGGGACAGATTATCCAGGCCTGTGACTGACAGCCCGCACAGGGGGAGAGGGACAGAATACGCCTGTGCCAGCTGCAAAGGAGGGCAGGGGATGTGTGTGAGGATAAGGTTACACAGAGGCAACGGGACAGAAACCAGAGCCCTGCTGGGACAGCAAATCCCCAAGGAAGTGCAGGAGAAGCAGGAGAGCAAAGGAGAAACGGGCAGAGCGAGTTCAGGGTTTCAGGAGCACAACTGCTACAGTCAAACCTCCTAAATGGTGAAGAGGGGGAGAATAACACGGAGATTTTGCCAAGCTCAGAGTTTTTGCAGCAGCATTTCCAGGCTGAGGAGATGAGGGACTTCACTTTGACTGGGCTGTGTCCAAGGGACTTATCATGGAAGTGGGAAAAAAAATTAGGCACAGGAGGTGAGTAGGAGCAGAGGTGAGCTTTGCTTTTAACAGGGCAGAAAGTACACAGCACGGGGAAGGATTCAGAGGCAGGTGAGAAACTGAGCAAGGGGGGAAGAGGAATAGTGCAACAGGGAGGAACAGACAGCACAGGGGCAGAGACGAGAGGACAAACCAGAAGAGAACTTGTGCCTGGTGCAGGGAAAGGAGCAGAGCGCCAGAAGGAATGCAGAGAGGCAGGAGGGGACGCTGACAATGTATTTTGTCCTTCCCCCTCTAAAGAAACAAGGTCCTCTGCAGTAAAAAAGAAGAGGAAAGAAGGCTGGAGAAATGAGAGGTATGCCTGGAGCAGCCACAGGCTTAATAACCAATAAAAGCAAAGCTCTGGTTTAGCAAAGTCCGGAGTAGCTCTGCCACGAGCCCTGAGCCTGCATGGCTGTGCGCAAGCCTGGACCCCAGAGCTGCCATGGATGCACCACTACCAAAAGGGAGAGTGAACAGGAGAAATTTTGGAAAAGGAAATACATGAGAAGAGAGACTGGCTGGGGATCACAGAGCTTGGGAAGAGCAATGCAGACCCTGGGGCAGAGTTGCTGGTGGGAACAGGGGCCACTGAGCTGAGCAGGGGTCACTGGAGCAGGAGCAGCACTGGGGTACAGGCAGTTTGGGGGTTTGTGCTGCTGAACAGTGTAGAAATGAGGACTGCTGAGGGTGGAAGGAACAGTGGAAGCCGTGGAAGGAAGGATGGAGGAATGTAGAAGAGGGTGTGGAGAGAGCTGGAGGGGGAAACAGGCAAACAAGACCAGAGCCTGGGGGAGGAAAACACCACCAGAATTCAAAAAATGCTGAACTCAATAGGCTGGGCCAGGGATGCACCTGGAGCCAAGACCTGCCAGCCACCTCTGTGTCAGGCTCAGGGGACAGCTTAGCCTGGGGACACTGTCAAAGCGAACTAATGACAACTTGTTTTGCAGAAGAGTGAAGAAACAGGGGAGGGGGAGATCCTTATGGTGCGTCCAAGCTGCAGAACCATGTCCCCAGCAGCATTTTGTCTGTCCCATCCTTTTCTCTGCCACATCTTGCTCAGCCAGGAGTCAGGAGAGATGGATCCACAGAGGAGCCAGAAAACAGTTTATATCGTGTTCGAGATGGAACAAAATGATCTTTAAAGTCCCTTTCAACCCAGGCATTCTGTGATTCCGTGAGATGGGGGCGCACAGGCAGGTTCTGACAGACCCCAGCTGGAGGGTCCAGCAGATGCCATCAAGGTGTACGGGATAATAAGGGAAGAGAGCAGAGCCCCGTGCTTTGCCAGACCCCCTAACGAGCACAGCTATCCATCTCTGCAATGATTTTAAGCATAATTAATTTCAGCAGCCTGCCTGCCTGCCTGCCAGCTGACTCTGCTCTTTACATTAATGACAGTGAAATCGGAGTTTCAAGGGGAACGCAGTGACGGTGAAGGAAGCAGAGCCAGGACCAGGCAGGAGTTTCTCAGCTCATCTCCCCTCTCCTCCCAAGGCTGTGGCCGCAGCCAGGGCTGGGGCAGCCGGTGGCACCAGGTGGCAGCAGCAGCACACCGGGGATGGTCCCCTGCCAGGTCAGCGTCTGCCTCCTCCATGTTCCGAAGCAGCTGGCAGGAGCAGGGACAGGAGCGGGGCCTGGCAGAGGCGCTGCCATCATTCCCCCTCCCAGGCAGCCCGAGGCAGCCGCAGAGAGGGACAGGGCCCTCATTTGTTTCCATGAGAGCACATGGAGGAACCACGGACCGAGAGAGCCCTGCTGCCCCCGTGCCATGCCCACCCTACAGGCCTTTCATCCCAGGCTGGCAGAGAAGGGATTCAAAGCCGAGGCTCCAAGCTGAACTCCGTAACCATCGGACTGACAGAGACAGGAAGCACAGCTTTGGCAAACATTTCCAAAGTAACTCTAGCCTGTTGTTCTCCAGCTTTGTTTGCTTTTCTTTAAAAAGGCAGTTGGGACATTTCAAGTCACAATTAAGCCTTTATTCAAGTACAAACAATTGCCTGGTCCCTACCCAGTGCAGATGGACCCATCCCAGCTGCAGCCCAGGCTCCTGCCTGCTCCTGGGGGTCCTGCAGCTCCGGAGGGAGGGATGTGTGGGAGCTGGGCTCCCTCCCATGCTGCCCTGGCAGCCCTGGTGCCTCCCGTCACACCGTGCACTGACTTCAACTCAGTCTCAGGAAGGAAGCAGCAGCAGCTTCAAGGAAATGATGCCTACACTACTGAGGTCACATCCCACGTCTCCAGGCTGGAGAAGTGCTGTCTTAACTGGTCTCTGTGCAAACGCTCCATTCTCATTATGCGCCAGGAAAATTCACCTTTAACTTACATCAACTTGGGGAGTCTCTGATGCCACAGTTTTTTCTGAAAGGCAATCTTTGTGACTATTTCTTCAGAAAAAACCTGAGATATGTGACCCAAATGCACCAGAAGGCTCCAAAATCCAAAGATAAAGTCCTGAAGTGTGCCACTTCCCCTCTCCACCCCACTACAGCTTTTCCCACCCAAGCTCAGGACTTTCCTAGCACCCATGTCCTGGCACTCAACATGTGGGTATTTTAAAATAATTTCAACCAAACAGCAGCAACACAACTTCAGCCCTGTTGTTATTATAAATATAACTATTATTCTTATATACAGGTGCATAAACATACCCACGTGGTATTGCTTTAGGAGTCCTAAGGTTTCTGAGGCATGTTCCTGCAGCCAGAGGACAGGATGGATGGGGGGAACTGTAGCCCTTGTAAAGGGCAGCCAGGACACTTTTGGCATCTGAAGAGGTGCCTGCCTGCAAGGATCTGGAATCTACCCTGAGACAGACAGTCAATAGAAACAGTGTCTGAAAGCAAAAAATACTGCTGTTATTCCAGGTGATCACATGCCTTGTAATTGTCCTCTAACACTACTGGAGTTCACAGCCCTGTGACAGCCACACTTCCAGCTCCGGCTGAGGCTCCTCAGCTCTGGAACCACGTGCTGCTGGCTGCAGGCAGACCCCAGGCCAGAACTCAAGTGCCCCCATTCACCACTGGCAAAATTTCTAGGAGAGCCTGTTTTCTCCAAGGGTAGTTTTCTTCCATGGGAATAAAATGAAGCATCTTTTAGTAACCCACATAAACACATATGTGAAAAAGCTACCACCGAAACCATCAGCGGGTTTGAGAGGAGAAGGAAGCATCAGGATTTATTCTCTTGACTCACCCAAACCAAGCCCAGTTTCCCCAGCAGCCTCCTTGCAAGTGACGAGGAGGATCCTGTGCCAGGCCCTGCAGCACTGACCCTTAAAGCGTGGCTGGGAACACACGGCTCTGCTGAACGCTCCTCCCCGTTCCTGAAGGAAAGCCAGTTCCTCTCCAAAACTTGCAATAATTGTGCCATCATTACATTAAGTTCCCAGCTCCCCCTTTCACACGAAGAACCTCTAAAACAGGGCAATGAACATCTGCTCAGGGTTTTTACCATCAAGCTACAGAAGACCACAAGAGGAGATGAAAACCCTTGAGAGCTGTTATTAGTAAGTTAAGAGCTCACTTTCGATTGCATGTCCAACCTGAGCATGGTCAGAGCTGTTGGCTCCCGTGGAAACCCTAGGTTTGCAGGCACTGTCTCCTGGTGGTTTGTTATGTTGATAGCCTGGACATCCTCCTTCCCAAGGAACCCTCTCAGGGCTTTGTGTTGCCACTGCTGTTCTTCACAACCAGGCAACGAACTCGGAAATTTGCCCTTCATGAGGCTTTTCTGGAGGTGGTATCCCTCCCAAAACCAAGCAGTACCTCACCTGGTGTTTAACAATCCCCCTTTCCCACCCCAATCCCCCAAAGTTTAAGAAGGTTAAACCAGAGCCTTTGGTCTTTAATTGGAGCCTTCAAAACTGGTTTGCACTTCAGCAGTGGAAAATCCCAGGAAGGTACTGTCTTGCACACTGACCTGCTTTCATTAATAACCTCACCTCAAAGGATGTGGGCAGGTCAGCAAGTTCAGCTGAGCTTAAGTGCTCCCATCTCGTGCTCTCTCAAAGCACAAGCTTAACTGCTTCTAAAAACAGCGCTGGCCATGCCGGCCGCTCCAAAGGCACTCTTAGAAAGGGAAATCCCCAGCCAATCGACACAAGGGAAGAGAAGGCAATTTGATATATATAGCAAGTCCCCAGCTTATCTAGCAGCAAGAGCTGCTCAAATTCACACACGCTGTCCCTTCCCTACTGGCAGCTTCCAGCAGGACGAGGGATGAAGGTAGCCACATGCTGAGCTCAGTGCCGAGAGGAGCCGGAGGACTTATTCTCATCTGCTGCAATTCACACAGGGAACAGAGCCTGGGATTTCTTCCCCGTAATAACTGACCATAATAAAACTCATTAAGGATCAAATTCCTACCTCTAAAGGTTTAGGACAAACTTACATCATCTTATGCATCAGACTTACTCCATCTAACACAAAGACAAATCTCAGGAAGCACTGGGATTTTTATCACCTTTGCCCAAACATGAGGCAGTTCCCTTCCTCCTGACAGTGCATCACTGACACGCACAGATGGAACCCCACGGTCACAGAAACCAGTGGCAGCTCTATCAGCAATTCCAGCTGAATCCAGGTTTTCCCCAGCACTGTTTTCACTCCAGCCCACGCTGCCACACAGGCCAGCATCCTGGGCTCCAGCCCCACAGCTACAGAGAACAAGCAGAATGGAAAGCTGGAGTCGCAGCACTCAGAGAGACATCCCACTTCCCAGCTTCTACCACTCCAGTATCAACCCTTTGCTGTGGGATTTTGGAAGGTGGGAGGAAGCAGGAGCAGCAGCACAAGGGCAGTGGGATCCCACCTGCTGGGCTGCTGCTCCCCAGGGAATTCCAACAGAGGAACCGGCTGCTCATTCCAGCTTCAGTTTTGAGTACTTCGTCATTAGTAAAACATGCTGAAAATGTGACTTCCTCTGCCACGAGATCTATTGAACCTTTTCACAGAAGTCTAAGGAACTTCCTCTTGTATTTCAATAAAAGACAAGCTTACAGGAAGAACAGTTCCTCTCATACTTCTGGGAATTCCTCTAGTAAAAACACCTATTGAAGAAGGAACGATGCAGTGGAACAAAGAGAAAGGGAGGTGGGGGATTCATTTGTCACTAAGTCTGTGGTTTATTATAAAACAAAACTATGAATCCACTTTACAGAACAGAACCACTTTTACTTCCTCTTTTGCCTCGTTTAGCAATGGCAACAAAAACTCTGCAGAGTTTTCTAATGAGCCAGATCTGCACAGAACCTCTGCATTCAAGAGTTTCACATTAAAAAATAATCTCAATTTGCTCTCCTTGCTGAACAAAACAGGCTCCGTCTAGGATCATCTCATCGAGCATCCAAAAGTACTTAGCTACCCACTTTCATTTGGAAATGCAGATGTGAGACAGCAAGAGAGGGATCCATCTGCTCACTGGCATACTGGGAAGGGTGGCACTCCCTGGAGAGTCCCCATACATTAACTTTCCAATTCCAGAAAGGGGAAAGAGTAAATAACAGAGTAAGGAAGACAGGACCTCGTGCCAGCCCAAGGAAGTGCAAAGGACAGCAGGGAGGGGTATGAGTTGCTTGCTGGCACATCCCAGCCCTGGCATCCGCTCCCCATGGATCTGCATCCAGCCTGTGCTGGCTGCCTGCCGGTAACGTGGCATTCCCTCGGGCAGCTGCCTGCAATATGTCTCCAGGCTGCCCTATAACGAGCACAGCACCTTGGATGCTGGGAGCTACCAGCTCCCCAAGGAACACTCAGTGGTATGAGTCAGCCACAGGCACCAGAAAGGATGCAACCAATTCTTCAGGCCAAAGCAGGTCCATTCATTCAGTTCTTCTGATCATGTATTGTCTCAAAGTCCTGCAGAGGTTTCCCTGCAGTCCCTGCTCCTCCCTACATCCATCAAACCTCAGCCTGAGGCAGGTCCACTAATTACCCCTTCCTGCACCTTCAGCAAGCAGCAAAGCTCCTCTCCAACATGGTTCTTCATGCTCCCAGCCAGCTGTGGGACACAAACAAAGCATCTGCTCTCCAGGACAATAATCCCCAGTATCACCATATCACACGGAAACAGCCAGCATCCCTGTGGAATGTTTACAGCAAAGATGAACTGTGCCCAGGTCACCCCTCCAAAAGATGCTGCCCCCAAACTCCCCCCTGGCTGTTCTCACCAGGCACGGCGAACACCCACTCCAAGGATCCCAAGCGCCAGGAGGAGCAGAAGTGGAGCTGTCACAAAGCAAAGTTGCTGCAGCAACAGCTTTGCTGAAGGAACCGTTTCCCCCGCGGGCAGGAGCCGTTGACACGGCCCTGAGGGATGGTGCAATCCAGCAAAGCTGCAGACAACATCTGGGACTTGCTCTTGGGTCCCCTCGGGGATTTTTGCACCCACCTCCAGTGCCTGGGAGTCTCCCACCACAGCCCCTTCCCTCACCACAGCACTTCTAAAGAAAAGATCCTCTATTCTTGCCATTCTGTGCCCTTTAGGATGCACCACAGGTTCAACGCCCCCCAGAAAACAGGGACTTCACAGCACAAACAAGCAGTTCTCCTTGGAAATCAAGGGACTTTCTCTTCCCGTAAGCAGCTATATCCAAACATGAAAGCTCAGGGCACAGTGATAACAAACATTCAGAGGCCAGTGCAATTTCACCTGAGTTTGCCTGAGTCAAGAGGCAGCAAGGCCCTGAGCAGGGCAGCAGTGTGGGAGCTGGAGTGGGAACAGGAAGGATATGGTTATCCTGGGTATGATAAAACTCCCCCAGTGTAGTAACAAAATTACTTTATAAAGGCCCTGTACACTGTGAGCTGTAGCATCAACCAAGGCTGGCAGTATCAGAGCTGGCATCAGTACCAAAATTCCCAATCAGCTGGTTACCAATCAGCTCAGCTAGGCTACAGCTTCTTGGGAAGAGCCACTGCTGACCTCAGCTCTTGAACCTCTCCCTGGACATGGAGTTATCCCTCTTTCTGCAAAAGGGAAAGGGGCAGCAGGCAGAGCCCCTGGCACTTCATGGAAACCAGGTCTAGAGGAGATGTTTCCTTGCTGCAAGCAAGATGAGAATTCTTGTTGCCCAGACTCCCCTCTCACTGTATCCATTTCCCCTGGCTGGGTTTGCACACACATCCATGGCCTCGAGATATCACCTGCTTGTCAGAGGAAGTGTGTAGACACAGGAAACTTTCTTTTCCTAGAAAAGTTACCTCTTGTGAAGGGGTGGATATGAAAAGCACAAGCCAGGATTTCCTGACAGCAAAATATTAAGCACTGGCACTTTCCAGGAGCAGGAGATCTCCCCTCCACAGCAGGCAGGTGATGAAGAGCCCTGTGCAGGTGAGGCAGATGTTTGCAGAGGACTGAGAAGAACCAGGCACATTGTTTAGGAGCACAAAGAATCCAAACACACAGAAGGAAAAGCTGATACCCCAGAAAGAGAAGCCAGAGTTAATCCCTCTGCAGGGCTCCCAGCCACCCTGCTGTCCACTGGGACTGGAGGGAAATGGCTGCCCCAGAGCACAGCAGACAGACACTCATCACATCAGAAGTCAGCAGCAGCTCCCCAAGTCACAAGGGCCACAGCTCTTAAAAAATAAAGCAGCACTGAACTATAGCATCAAAGGAAATAAATCCCACATACAGAGGACATAAAAGTCTCAGGCTGTGACAAACCCTGGAGTCACGCTGGAGGAGCACTGGAGAGGGAATGTGTGGCTGACAAGGGTCCAGACCTACCCAAGGGCACAGGAAAGTTGACAAGAGGACACAAATCATGAACTTTACTTCAGCGCAGCCAGAGGAAAGTTTAACACCCAGGTCACTGGGAACGTACTGCAGACACAGCCTCCTCAGTGGTACGTAAAGCAGCTTGAAAAAAATCTCTGGTGTTTCCAGAGGAGCTCACCAACTCCCGCTTCACTGTGTTCCTTCCCACCAACCCCCCAAATACCTCATAGCTGTTCTTCCCCAATCCAAACACAGGCTCTGTCCTGGCACACACAGGCTGCTCTGTCCCACATCCAACTTCAGCGTCCCCAGGCCTCGTGCCTGAAGAGACTCATTTCCACTGCCCCAAGCCTGACCTCCAGGACAGCACAGGCTTTTTGGCCCGTGCCCAGATGCCATGGGCTTGCTCCAAAGTTTTCAGCAAGAATAGAACATTTTAGCCTTTGGGAAGTTCAGTCTGCCATTTGGGAAGGAAGGCAGAAGTGCCTCTGGCACGGAGGCAGCTGCAGCCCCGATCTGGGGGAGGCAGGAAGAGGGTGCTATCTGGCTGGAAAGCAGAAGTGAGTGTAAGCCCAAACGATGCTGACTGGGATGAGAAGCAACAACTCCAGGTCTCCTCACATCCTCCTAAAGCTCCTCCTGAGCACCCCAGGTCACGAGGAGCCCACAGGGTGATGAAGCTGCCAGGTGGTGCTGGCAGCCAAGCTGAGCTGCAGGAAGCACGGGCACGACCCGGGCTCCGGGCTGGCAGCCAGCCACGCTCTCCCAGGGTACCCTCAGTGAGACATTCTCCAAACTGGGTATAGGTGCTTTTATAGATGTTTCCCATTAAAACAGTGAAACAGATCCCACCTGGCTCTGTCACACTGGTGGCCCTGAGTGCTACATGCCAGTCATGCTCCTGCAATAAGGAGACTTCCGCCGAGTCCTTTGAAAGATTTAAAAAAAAAATTATTGTGAATCCAGGCAGCGCAGTTGAAACAACAGAGACAACTGAATAGATTCATGCTGGATTACCACAAGGCACTCATCCACTCGGGGGAAGCTGTCTACTTCAACAAGTTTCTAGAATAAAACAAACCAACAAAACCCTCTGAAGCTTCCAGAAGGAACAATGCAAACTGCAGCCCTCGCTCGCTCAGAGAGGTCCTCGGCTTCAGCAGGGACCATCAGAGAAAGGCTGGCAGAGTCTAAGCAATTCAACTGACTGTAGAGCAGAAATGCTTTGAGGGTCCTTACCATAAAGCTGTCACTCACAGGCAGTGCCACGTCCAAGCACGTTCTGAGAACAATTCCACAATTTCATTTTGCAGCGAAGAACTGGTCAGGTTGGAAAAGGAACAAGGACTCCACTTCCCAGACAGTGCTGTTCAGACAGCATGAAACGGTAGAAAGCTGAGCTCCAGAGAATACCCCACTGCAATTCTGGGCTTAAGTTCAGCTACAAGACTTTGCCCCCGAGCAGATAAATTGTGAGCTGTGTCTACCTCTGTCCCTGCTGCCAGTACAGGCTCCTCCAAAGTGGGGAGGAACTGACAGTGGTCAGCAATCTCAGCAAGAGCCACCATCCAGACAGAGATACCCAATATGTCACCTGTACTTTGCTATCAGAACATTCCCACCTATCTTATTTCTAGCAAACCCCATTCCAAAGACTTAAGAAAACCTCAATCCCAACTACCATCCTTCCTGTGAACGCTGTGCCCATCTCTGCATTGGGATCAGACCTGCACCCTTGCAAGAGACAACGCAGTGTTTCTGCCCCTCAGGAAAATAAATGTTGGCAAAAGCAGAACTCCGTCATGCATGGCCGGGCCAGCGGACCTTCCTGGGTGTGCAGGGCCTGAGGTCAGCTGTATCACACATGCTGCTGAGCAAACACTCCACCTAGAAGTTAAGCAATAGGATCCACGAGGGAAGGCAGATCAGGAATGCTCTCCATCAGAGACTAAAGGGAATAAAGCGCCTACAAATGCTCACAACATAAAAGGAAACCTCTGAGGCCAGAAACTTGATACATGTTGAAACAGAATATACTGACACGTAACTCTCCTCTGGATGAGCTTCTCCCTCTTGAAGAAGAAATTTGAGGGCATCTCTCAACTGAGAAAGAGCAACGCAGACAAGTAGTAAGTAAGGACAAAGGCCTTACCGCTGTTAAGAGCGGTAACTGTCAGTTTAGCTCTGCTGATGCTCTGTCCCACTAAAGTCACCTCTGTCTGGAAAAGCCGACGCTGCTCCCAGACCCGCCACACACAGATCACTGCTCAACGATGTTGCAAAACAAATCCCATGAAAACTATCCCTACAATTCGATTCCCGCCCCGCTGGGAAGGGGCTCCTCCAGCTCTGAGGCAAACCCAAGTATGTCAGAGCGACCGGAGGCTGCACATCAAACCTCAGCACGAGGAAGGCCAAGCACAAACAAAGCCCTCTTGAGACAGCTGTGGGGAAGCTGTGTTGGAAGGAGTCCTGACAGACCCTAAACCTTGACGTGTGTCAGACTCTCTCAGCAGCCCAGGACTGACCAAAACAGAGAGAAAGGAAGGAAAGTTGGAAGGAAAAAGGTAAGGGGGAATGTATGCAACTCAAAGAGGACTCCAAGAGCTCAGGCTTTGAGACAAGGGTGCCCCACTACCAGCACAGGCTTCCTGGCAGCAACACAGGCTCACTTCAAACACGATTCAGCCACTGAACATGTTTCAGTTCCATTTCAGCTCACATTCCCAGAGAAAAGAACTGGTTTCCCTGTGCCGTGCTGGCAGATCCAGCAGCACAGTGCACTGCTGCTGCCGCCGGAGCCTCCCGGTCAATCCCCCCCGAGGCTCTGGCTGCAAAGCCAAAGCACCTCGCACCAGGGCAGTTTCCTTCCGTGCAGAAATTCGCCATCTCAAGGGAAAGCATTCCCTTTTCCTTGGATTCAACTCTGGGCCACAAGGTGCGAATGCAGTTGTACTCGTTGCTTTGAACAGGACAGGGACCAAACCACCCTGGAAAGCAGGCCTGAGCAGGCATTTGCTATTTATAAGCTAATCATCTGATCCCTCCAGAGGGAAATCCTATCCTTTGGGGCTGTTGGGAGTGCGTGGAACTGCGGGAGCGCTGGGGAGGAACAGAAGGGAAGCGATTACATCGGCCAGGAGCGTGCTCTGAGTGACCAGACAGAATTCCTCCCTGCTCCATCACAACCCCAGCATCCTCCTGCAGAACAGGCCAGGGATTACGAGCAGGGATTAATCTGTTATGCTAATTTGCTAAGAGCAAAGTAATTTTTTAAATAGCTCTCATCTCCATTTATCATTATCTAAAAAGAGCCCTGATCTAGTTCTGCAAAGAGCGACAAGTCTCACAGTAAGAGCCCACTTAAAATCCAAAAACATGTGGGAAACTGGCTGGCTGGAGCTGCCTCCGAAGGGGGAAGAGAAAGGTATGAGCTTTCATAACTGATAATTATAATTCCTTGAGGGAACATGCCTGTCCTGGGAAGTTGAGTGTGATGTGCAAGTATGCAACACTGATTTTTTTCCTTCTGTTCACATTTCTCTCTGATAAAAATAACCTGGGTTAGATGACACTGCTGGATTTTCCTGTGAAACAATGCTCAGTCATTTCCAACACCACTGCACACACTCAGTGCAACCACACACCTCCCAAAACAATCTCAGTTCTCTCTACCCTCCTTTTTCTTCACTTACCAAAGCATTACTGAGAACAACCCTCTCCTTCCACTGACAGCAGCCTCTAAAACAAACTGAGGACAGAGAAGAGGAATGGAAATCGCACTGTCTCAAACAGCACAAACTAAAACCACGTCTCTTGGAGGAGAAGGCCCAGTTCCCAGAGCAATCCTCACAAATAGGGCAGACTAGCTAGAGTCATGCAGGCCTGGACCCTGCCTCCAGGTGAGCAAAGCTCAGCCAGACACAGGCATCAGGCCGAGGAAAAGCTGCTCACATCACCCCTGCGCTCCCCCAGCGCTGGGACAAGGGAGACTTTGAGAAGCCCCACATAAACAAAAAACAAAAGCAGGCCAGTGCATATTTGGCAGATTGAGATCACAATAAAAGCTGGCACAGCAGCATTCTCCAAAGTCTCTGTGGCAAGATCTGCCCCTAAAGCTTCCCTTGATTTGGGTTTGACTTTTTGTCCTTTTAGCTTGTTACAACCAAATCTGACAGGTAAGTGACACTGTTGTTGAGACAGAAGGGCTGGAAGGACCCTGACACAAAACCCATCAGCAATGACACCTCTGAGGAAATGTCCCAGTCAAGGCTCTCTCAGAAAAATTCAATAGCTGTCACAGCCAGATAAACAGATTCCTGAGAACACAGCAAAGGAAAGGGGAACCCAGATGCTCCTAGACATTTATAAGTGAAACTTCTCCATTTATTTCTCAGTTTGCTTAGATGTCCATCTTCCAGTAAATTCCCTGAAAGTCACCACAGCCACCTCACAGACCCCGAAGCAGAGCAGACCCCCAAACTCTGTTCTCCACAAGCAGATGCAGACTGGCCAGATCTCTCAAGTTCTTGCTGGAGGAAGCAGATGGAGTTCTCTCAGCACCACACGGCAGCTTTTTTCACCTTTAATCCCACCTCATACATCTCCAAACTCTGCCCAGCTTTCCACCAGCTTTGAACCACACACAGGCACCAAACCTGGGCACAGCAGCTTTTGCACCAGTGTGGGAGCTGAGTTAACACTTTCTCTCCTCCTCCTCAGTGAGGTACCAAAGACCACCTCCAGCCCAGCTTCCTGTGTTCAATATATTCATGAACCCAGGCAAAAATTGCTGCTTCCCAGGACAGATCCCACTTTCCCTCCCTTGTTTCTCTGTTCCCATTACAGACTCTTCCTGCAGCTTGCTTTCTCTGGTAAAACATGTGTGGTCTCCCCAAAGTCCAGCGCCAAACTAACCAGGCCACGGTGCCAGATTCTCATTTCCCCTTTTCTACTCAGCACTCTGAGTTGCTCATGCAGTTCCTCAGCTTTTAGCTGTCAGCTTCCTTCAAGTCATTGCCAAAATCACCATTAGGATCCTTATGAGACAGTTAACATAACGTGCCAAATAATGTTCTAGGAACCCCCAATTTAACGTGGATTATTTTGAGTTCATCCCACTTCAGTTAATTCAGCAGGAAAACCCAAAGGCATCACAGCAGCTGCTTTAGGGAAGCCAATGTTTACAACACAGTTAGCTGAGGGGGTCCTAAATAAATGTCAAACCTGCAACAACACCATCTCCACACCAAACTTCAGCCACCCGCAGTTCCAAACCAGCACACAACCAGCTCCTACCCAACAGGGAGGGGAGGCAACTGCTCCAAACACAGCCATGTGTGGCCTCCAGGGGAGCACCGGGCAAACCCCACCGGGTACGAAGAAGAACCAGCTCCGTGCCGCTACCCCGGGTCTCTGTGGCACAAGAATCTCCCACCCGCCAGGCGCTTCCAGGCGAGATCTGCACGGCCCCAGCGCGGGTGGACGGGAGAAGGAGGCGAGCCGCGCCCGCAGCCTCGGCCCGGGGAAGGGCTCAGGCCCCGCGGCAGGGCCGGAGCGGACAGAGCCGGCCCCAGCGGGAGCCCCGAGCCCCCTTCCTCGGTCTGACTGCGACCCCGCCTCCACCCGCCGGCGACACCGCGGAACCGCCGGTGCAGCCCGGCCCGGGCCCGGCCCGCAGGGC
>VZRV01010548.1:66860-144281 GCA_013398115.1 Falcunculus frontatus
GAGCGGCCGAGCGGGGCGGCCTCGCCCCAGCGCGGCTCCCGGGCGGGGGAAGCGCCCCGCGGCCCCCCCGGCGGCCCCAGACTTTGGACTGCGGGCAGGGAGTGTCCCTGCGGCATCCAGCGGCTCCTCCGCTGCTTCCCGCTTCGACCGTTCCCGGAGAGCTGCCCCTGGAATGCAGGGGGACAACGGGTCCCCACCCCGAGCAGGAACCCCCGGGGCGGCAGGGAGAGGGGCTGCGGCTGAGCCTTCGTCCCCAGCCCGGTGCCACTCGCGCGCTGCCGTAGCGGGGTGTGTAGGGTGGCTTGGAGGGCTGTACCCCAGTGTCCCCCCTCCCTGTGCCCACCTGGATCGTGCCCCACATCCCAACGACACTCGGGTACCAAAACAGGACACGTTTATTGACAAATGTAACTGGTACAGACCACGCGTAACAGGGACAGACGGTGCCGGGCCAGCAGCGATGAGGGGACACAGCAGGGGGGCACCGTCCCCATCCCGTCCTTATCCTGCCCCGTCGGCGTGGCAGGACCTCGCCGGGCGCCGCTTCTCCCGCCGACCCGAAACTGCCTCGTGTTTAACCGAAACTGTCTCTATTTACACAGCCCGGCCCTGACCCCGCGGCCGTCCCCGTCCCCTCCTTCGTGCCCTCCCCGCCCCGGCGCTGCCGTCCCCGGGCCCCACGGAGGGCGATGAGGGTCCCAGGGTGGGTNCAGGAGCAGCAAAGGAGGGCCCCCCCCAGCATCAGGAGTGCGGAAGCTGCCCAGCCCACGTAGAGCGAGGTGCCCAGCTCCCGCTTCTGAGCTTCGATCACCAGCGGGTTGTAGAAATCCCGGATGATGGTGTTGGCCGACCAGCAGACAGGGATGAGGGTCATGACACCAGAGAGGAGGAAGATGACGCCGGAGACGATGGTGATCTTGGCTTTGGTGCTCTCGTCCTCCACGCAGCGGGTGCACTGGGCACCCACGATGGCCACCATTAAGCCCATGACGGCCAAGATGATGGCCACCACCAGCAGGGCGCGGGCGGCTTGCAGATCCTGCGGCAGCGCCAACATGGAGTCGTAGACCTTGCACTGCATCTGCCCCGTGCTCTGCACCACGCAGTTCATCCACAGCCCTTCCCAGAGGATCTGGGCCGTCACAATGTTGTTGCCGATGAAGGCCGACACCTTCCACATGGGCAACGCGCAGCAGATGATGCTGCACAACCAACCCAGCACGGACAAGGCCACTCCGCCGATCTCCAGCCCCATCGACATGGTGGACGGTTCAGTGACGTGCTCCAGGCAATGGCGGAGAAGAACCCACGGACCGAGACCGTCGCCGTCACCTGCCGCCGCTTGCAGCCGGGGGATCGGCTTACACCTGTGCGCAGCGCTATTTATACGGGCTGGCCCCGGGGTGGGGTTTCACTGCTGGCTGCTGGACGCTCCTCTCTGCTCCTCCGTCACCATCACCTGCGTCCCACACCCTCCCCTTTGTTTGCGGAGATGGCGCCGGGTAACCAGAGAAGGGCGGGAGGAGGAGAAACGCCACCTGCCACAGCCATTCCCTGGTTTCGGCCGATGGGTATCAGGAAGCACTACCACCGTGCTCATTCCCACGAAACCCCTTCTGTGGACCTGGAAATCCCAGGGGTTCACCTTTCCCCCACGGAGGTGCTGGCAGGTCAGGGTTTGGTTGATTTCTGGAGTGTGCTATCAGCGCTCACGTTTAACTGGGATTCGGTGAGCGTTGGACACCTTTGCATCACCGTGCAAAGTGCAACCCCTTTGCCGTGCCACGAGGTTTGTGTCACCATTCCAGGGGACCTGCAGGTGCTCCTGGCCCAGCAGGAACCCCTCCAGCCTGGCCCCTCCTGTTCCCACCCTGCTGGGCCGGGAACACTGTCAGAGAGCCTCTGACTGACTGATAAATATCTTTACTCATCCTGCACAAGTCTTGTGGCCTTGAAGGAAGCAGATAATGCACGTAACCACCCCAGCAGCGTCACCCTGACAACCTGAGCTCGCACCCGGCAAAGGGAAAAATATCCCAGTGCATGAGCAATCCCTTCAGACCTGGCAGCAACAGCCCCATGGTTGTGGGGTGCATGTTTCCACCCCCAGCCTTGCATGCCGGGGGTAGTGCTAGTGCTTCCAGTCCCCCTCCCCCAGGAATGTGGTTGCTGGACACAGGCTTGCTCCTACCTGTTCCCTGCCCGCTCCAAAAATCTCCTCTACAACTTATTAACTACTCAAGAGCGTGGTGGGATGCTGGCAGCTGGCGCCGTGCAGCTGCAATGGGGGGGAGCCCTGCAACTGCCTGGTTGTACCCCACAGTGCCCTGACACCCCACAGCCAGAGCTGGGTGCCCCCATATTATCCTGATAGCCAACAGCTAGCGGGGTTGGATTTGGGTGCCCCAGAGTATCCCAACACCCCATAGCCAGGGGGGTTGTGTTTGGGTGCCCCACAGTGCCCTGATACCCGGTGTCTGGTGAGCCACCTTCTATTGCCCTGCAGCACTCTGAACCCCCATAGCCAGTGGGGTCACCCCACAGCACCCTGATACCCCATGTATGGCTGGCTCAGCTGTTGTCACCCCATGTCACCCCAGCACCCCATATCCACCCAGCTTGACCTCCAACCCCCTGCAGCACCCCACATCTGACCCCCACCATGCTGTGATACCCCAATACCCCTGTATCCAGCCTCTGCCAACCCATGGTATCCCCAAAATACCCTGTACTTGGCTGGGTGAGCTTCTGCCACCCCTCTGTACCATGATCACCCCCCGAGGGCATCCAAAATCCCCACAGCCAGCCGGGGGGCACCAGGGGTGACCCTGTCTGTGCTGCTGGGGGGAGCCCATGCGAGCAGCCCCCAGGGTCCTGTGCCCTTGTTGCCGGGGTTGCTGGGGGTGCTGGGGGTCCCGGCCCTCGGGGGCACCTGGGGGTGGGTGTCCGCGGTCCAGCGCTGTCACAGCGACGGGTGGGCACAGAGCCAGGCCCGCGCGGGGGGGGCGGGCTGCCGAGGGCCCCCACGTGTGCAGGGAGGGGAGTGCCCGCGGCCACCGGGGTGCGGAGTGCACTGGCACACAGGTGAACACACACACCACAAACACACAGATACACAGACAGACACACAGACACAATCACACAGACACAATCTCACACACACACAGATACACACGCAGACACACAGCACAAACACACAGATACACACACAGCCACACCGACACAATCACACAGACACACAGAGACACACAGACACAGACACAATCACAGACGCACAGACACAATCACCCAGACACACAGATACACAGACACCCAGACACAGTCACACAGACACACAGATACACACAGACACGCAGACACACAGACACAAATACACACACAGACACAATCACACACACACAGAGATACACACAGACACAGACACAATCACAGACACACACAATCACACAGACACACAGATACACACAGACACAGACACAATCACAGACACACAGACACAATCACACAGACACACAGATACACAGACACAATCACACACAGCACAAACACACAAAGCATACATGGAGAAACACACACACAAAACCAGACACAGATACACAGACACACGCAGACACAATCACACACACATACACAGGGACACACACACACAAACCAGAAATACACACATGGATACACACACTCAAAGCACACGCAGATACACAGACACACGCAGACACAATCATACACANAACACACAGATACACAGACACAGTCACACAGACACACAGACACACAGATACACACAGACACGCAGACACACAGACACAAATACACACACAGACACAATCACACACACACAGAGATACACACAGACACAGACACAATCACAGACACACACAATCACACAGACACACAGATACACACAGACACAGACACAATCACAGACGCACAGACACAATCACACAGACACACAGATACACAGACACAATCACACACAGCACAAACACACAAAGCATACATGGAGAAACACACACACAAAACCAGACACAGATACACAGACACACGCAGACACAATCACACACACATACACAGGGACACACACACACAAACCAGAAATACACACATGGATACACACACTCAAAGCACACGCAGATACACAGACACACGCAGACACAATCATACACAGAACACAAACACACGCACACAGGTACACACGCACACACAGGTGCACGCATACAGGCACACACAAACAGACACACACACAGAAACACACACACACCCTCTGCCGGCAGCGACGCCCCGGCATTCAGCCGCACACACAAACACGCAGACTCATAGATACACGGACAGACACACAGACACACAGTGACAGATTCACGGGCAGACAGACACGGAGGAAGACACGCAGACAGACACACAGACACATGGACCCGCAGCTGCACACACGGACACACAGAGACAGACACCCAGAAGGACTGATGTGCAGCCAGACACACAGACACGTGGACAGACACACGCACAGAGACTCACAGACAGACTTACGGACACACACACACAGACTCAGATGCACAGACACGCACAGAGGCTCAGACTCACACACACAGAGACTGACACAGAGGCAGAGGTGAACAGGCACACTCCGGTGGTGCAGGTGCACACACACACACCCAGTGCACACGTGGCTGCTAGGCTGTGGGCAGGGGTTCCCCTGGCAGGGCTGTGGGGTGTGGGGATACCCCAAGCAGGGCTTTGGGGCAGAGTTGTACTCCAGACAGGGCTCTGGGGAAGGGGGGGTGGCACTCCAGACAGGGCTGTGGGGCACAGGGGTAGGGGCAGGGTTATACCCCAGGTTTGTGGGACGATTGGAATACTGAATACCAGAGCATGGGGCAGGGGAGATAACCTACGTAGGAGTGGGGGGTAGGAGGGAGGGATACCTCTGGGTAGGGATGTGGGACAGGGGGGATACCCCAAATAGGGATGTGGGGCAGGGGAAGAGTGGGATACTTGAGGCAGGTATATGGGGTAGGAGCTACTGGGGCAGAGCTGGGGTGGGACAGGGCAGTGAAACACTGCAGCCCCCAACCCTGCAATCAGAGCCCCACACACGGCGTCCCCACTTTGTCATCCCAAATTGCCCAAAGTACAGGCTGTGTCCGGTGTTGTGCCGGCCTGGGGCAGCTGCCGCCGCCTGACTCACAACGGAGGAAGGGGCAAATCACCGGGGTTTCGGGGTGCCGGCCACCCCCGGCAGGACGCATTCTTGTGGTGAGCAAACCAGTCACTGGTGTTTACTGAGGAGCTGAGCAGGGCCAGCATCCCTGGGGGATTCGTGGGAGCACCCCCACCCCAGCTGCTGCATCTCCCTCCCTGGTGCAGTCCCTCTGCACTCCCACACAGCTGGAGGGGGGATGAGGAGTATCCAAGTCCCTCGGGATGGGGACAAAGTGTGGTGGCTGCAAGAACTCAATGGTGACACGGGGACAGATGCAGAAATCCCAAACAAATGTCAGACCCAAAGGTCACGGGAGCATCACTAGTTTGGTAGCCCCAAATAAAGGACACCTGCGCTGACAGGGGGGACACCCACTGTAGCATCCCCCATCCTCGCACCCAGCACCCGGCAGCACCCCGGGGGTGAGCAGGAGGTGACGGCAGAAACCGCCCCGGGCCGCGTCCCACTCACGTGCGCGGCGGGGCCGGGGTGTTCCCCGCCGCTGCGGTCGGGAGTGCCGGCGCGTTCCCCCCCGGGGGAGCGGAGCCGGGGCGGTAAATGCCGCCTCGGCTGCTTATATTTCAGGCGCGGGGCTGCTGGCTCTGCCCCGGCCAGGGCACACAGGCAGCCCATTGTTGGAGCCCCTTCGGCGCGGCGGGAGCAGGTGAGGCGGCTCCGAGCATCAATGGCAGCTCTGTCTGCCGGCGGGGCGGGGAGGGAGCTGCGGCACACGGGGGCTGGGGGCGGCGGGGGACATGGACCAGCGAGATGTGGCAGGGGGCTGGTGGCTCGCTGGGGGATGCTGGGCCGTGCCCGGGGCATCCCCACCCCGACAGCTCTGATCGGCTTCCCCAGGGCTTTGCCGTGGCATCCCACTTCCTCCGAGCATCGCCCGTGGGAGACCCCCATTGCACCGCCCGTGACCCCCTTCCTGATCCATCATCTCCCCCATCCCTTCGCCAACCGCCTTGGCAGCGCTTGGGGGTGTTGTCCCTGTTGGGAGCCACTTGTTGCTCGGAAATTGGACAGAGTTTTGACTTTCAGAGCGACTTCGGTCCGAAGGTCCCGTCTCTCCCCGCAGGGACCCCGCAGGTCCCGGCGCGCGGCTCCCCTCCCGATAAGACTTTGCTTTCCCATAGCGAGAAACAACCTGACTATGCATATTTGAGTCGGTCGGAGTGGTTTATGTTGGGCAAGGATGTTTTTTGGGAACATTCAGTCTCTGGGCTGCCGGTAACTAATCCTCGGCCTCCGGTAGGGAGAGACTGCCCCGCTCCCCACGGGCTGAGCGGGAGGGCTGTTGGCCGTGCCTCGCTTGGCAGATGTGAAGCCAGAGATCCCGGTTGATCATCGTTTGCTGGAAAGTCTCACCTGCCTTTTTGGGACCCTGAGGTAGCCAGGTTGGCGGGTCCATGTGTGGGTCCTGGGGGATGAGGGGCTCTTGGCTCAGTGGCGCAGGGTGTGTGAGGTGGGACTGTCACCCCTGTCCTGGGCGGTGATGTCCCCAAGCCCTTTTTGGCAGGAGATTCATGCCCCAAGCCCTCTCTCTCTGCGGAGCGTCCTCTGCCCTGAGCAAGGTCAGGGTGACACAGCCTCTGCTGTGCACCCAGAGTGCCTGGCATTGAGGTGACACTGGGTTTAATGTCACCTCCCTGCCTGGGAATGGCCTCACTGCCCAGCCGAGGGGCTGCAGTGTGTCCCTATGCTGGTGAACCCAGGACAAGCGTCAGAAGGTGTTTCCCGATGGATGTGCCAGGACGGGAGCTCTGCCCTCACCAACCCTCTTAGAGCAGTGGAACAGGGATGGGAATCCAGGCTCCCGCATGTCCTTCAAGTCCCACTGGATTTGGGGCAGGGCATCCACACCTGTCTGGGTGCTGGGGCAGGTGCTGGGGGGTGAAGGCTCGGGTTGGGTTGAGTGTGTTGAGCACCCTGTTTTGGGGTGGAGGAGCTCTCTGCTGAGCAAGTGGGCTGTGGTCCCACCAGGACACGTGCCTGTGCCACAGCTCCTTGCAGGTGGCACTGGGGCAAAGCTGGGACTGGGGTCCTGCAGGATGCTCTGGGAATGAGCACTGGGACAGGGCTGTGGGGCTGGTGTCCATGTGGGGCTGGTGTCCATGGACTGGTTGCCCTGGATGGCATGTCCTGACATTCTCGGTGGTCCCACCTGTGCTGCACCACCATCCTCGGGCTCCGAGGGCACTGGGGTTGGCTGTTGCTCCTCCTCTCCGTGCCGAGCCGGTGTCTGTCTGTCCTGCTGGCCGGCAGTGCTGGGGACACGGGGCGGGCAGTGCTGTCCGGGCAGGTGTGTCACTGGGGAACGTGGGGAAGGGCATAGGGGCTGCCCCTGTGCAGCAGCTGCCAATTGGAATATATGTCACGTTCCAGCATTAATTACAGTAATTGGCTGTCAGAGGCCGTTCTGGCACCTGCTCTGCCTCCAAGAGGGAGTATGAGCAGCTCAAGCTTTGATGCTCCGTGCGTGGGGGAGTCCCTGTCTCCACCTTGCCATTTGTCCCCAGCCCAGAGACGTGTCCCCACGTGCCTGCAGGGACACGGCCCATGCGAGCCACACACACATGGGCGTGTGCCTCTCTCCAACCCCAAATAATGTGGTGGTTACAGCAGCCGGCTGGGAGGTGAAAGCCTCAGGCAGAGTCTGGCCCTGGTGGGGATGCTTTGGAGACTTGTAGATTAAAGGGAGCCCTTGACCACAAGGCTCTGGCCGCAGGGTGGACACTCTGGTATGTGAACAATGCAGGCATTCCAGCGGGACAGAGGGATAGAGCCTAGGCAGCTTTTCTGGCACAAGTCAGGCAGGCAGGACCCTGGCCATCCCCTTCGGCTGGGGTCTGCTGTGAGACATGGGTGTCCCCAGGCATCCTCCTGGCACTGCAGTGCATGGGTCACCAGGCTTGTCCCACTGCACTGGGACATGATTCCCAGGGACATCCTGGCACGAGCAGCGGCAGCTCCTGAGTCTGTCACACCGAGCAATAAACACAAATGGTCGGATCATGATGGTAACCCCAGTGCTCGGGAAAACTAAGATTATCTCAGGACCTCTTATCTTTTCAGAGGCCCAGGATTAAGCTGGGGTGATGAAACAGTGCAATGTCCGTCTGTCCATCTGTGCCGCCTGTCTGGTGTCATGCTGTGCCTATGTGGGTGCTGCAGGGGCTTGGAGGGAGCAGGGAGGGGACCTGTGTGGGAGTCATGGATTAAAGGAGGACAGGTCAGCTTCAGTATGGCACCAGTGCTGGCACTGGTATTGGCATCAGCACTGGGATCAGTGGGTACGGCACTGGGACACCGCAAGGCCACATCTGCACCTCACAGCCCCAACCCACCCAACCTCACCATGCGGGCAGCGGGACACGGGCAGAGCTGGGGCTGAGGGTGGCTGTGTGAACCCTGGCTCGGCCCTGGAGCACAGGTGGGCTGGGTTTGGGGTCTGCCCCCCCACTGCCCCAGGCAGTGCCGTCTCTCCTTCGTGGGGAACTGGCAGCTGCTCCAACTGGTTTGTGAGTCTGGGCGGTGACACCTCCTGCCCGAGGCCTAATGGAGGGCTGGGAAGTGCTGGTACGGATGCCAAGGAGCAAACAAGAGCCGCTTGTGTCCTGCTGGGCACGGAGCCCAGCAGCCAGAGGGGACAATGTGCTGCTCCCCCCGCACGGGGCCGTGGGGGGCTGGAGGCTGGGCTGATGTTGGAGCAGTCACCATGACCTGGAGGGAAACTGAGGCATGAAGGCATGAAGGGACCCCATCCAAGTGATAGAGCAGAAGGTGCTGGCGGTGATGGCAGAGATGACCCGGTGCCTGGACACCGGCTCTTCCCCTTTAGCATCCCAGGCTGAGCCCCTGGGCATGTCCTGCCTGCCTGCAGCAATGGGATGCACTCCTGCACCTGGGTGGCCTGATCCCGGTCCCCTGCATCCTCCTCCGTGGAAGCAACCGGGATATTAAGTGTCTTCGCTGCAGGGAGAAATACAAGTGGAAGAATCCTGGGAAACTGGTTCTACCCCTCCGTCTGGTGCCGGCGGCAGGCCGGCGGCTCCGGCGGCGCTCCTCCCTCGGCAAAGGCATATAACGCCTGCCATGGTCCCGGCAGCCGGCACTGCGCGGCGGGAGGCGGGCAGGGGAGCGGGCAGCGAGCGATGGCCTCCATGGGGATGCAGGTGCTGGGCATCGCCCTCTCCGTCATCGGCTGGCTGGCCTCCATTCTCTGCTGCGCGCTGCCCATGTGGCGGGAGACGGCCTTCGTCGGGAACAACATCGTGGTGGCGCAGATCATCTGGGAAGGGCTGTGGATGAGCTGCGTGGTGCAGAGCACGGGGCAGATGCAGTGCAAGGTCTACGACTCGCTGCTGGCCCTGCCGCAGGACCTGCAAGCCGCCCGTGCCATGGTGGTGGTGGCCATCATCTTGGCCATCCTGGGCACCCTGCTGGCCGTCGCCGGCGGCAAGTGCACCAATTGTGTGGAGGACGACACCGCCAAAGCCAAGGTCATGATCCTCTCCGGCATCATCTTCATCATCGCCGGTATCCTCATCCTCATCCCCATCTCTTGGTCAGCCAACAGCATCATCCAGGACTTCTACAACCCGCTGGTCTCCGACTCGCAGAAGCGGGACCTGGGGTCGTCCCTCTACGTGGGCTGGGCGGCCTCGGCGCTGCTGCTGCTGGGGGGGGCGATCCTGTGCTGCACCTGCCCCCCCCGCGGAGAGAAGCCCTACTCCGCCAAGTTCACGGCTGCTCGCTCGCTGCCAGCCAGCAACTACGTGTAGGAGCCGCCGCGCCTGCCTGGACCCCCCGGCCGCTCCGGGGAGCGGGGACCTCCCGGGACACGCAACCTCCCCGGCTGGGCTGGGACTGGCCGGGCGCCGGGGCTGTGCGAGGGAGGGCAGACAGAGCCGCCTTTGTTCCACCGGGATTCGAGCCGGTTCTTTAATCTCGGTTGAGACAGGGAACAAGGGGATCCTGTCCTGGCTGCCCGCGGTGGGGGTCCTGCTCCCCCGGAGCATCCAGCTGAGGCATCTTCTCTGAGACACCACCTTATCCCCTCCTCGAGCATTTCCTGGCTCCCGGTATCGGGGTGCGCCATGTGGTGACACAGCTCGCAGGAGCCCGTCCCACGGGTGGCCCAGGGCTCTCTCTCCCCGCGTGAAGCTCCCCAGGACGTGTCTGTCTCTCGGGGTGGGTGGCGGTGTCGGTGCTGGTAGGGACAGCGAACCTGTCCCACGTGGTCACGGGGACGTGGTGGCTCTGCAGACCCCGGTGGGGTCTTGAGGGGTGACAGGGGCTCTCACCTGCCTGTTCCCTAAATTTTCACTTTGACCTACTTTCGGGGCTCGGAGCGGCCGTACCGAGTGTGATTTCTCGCGGCAGCTCCCCGGGGCGGGGGCATCATTATCCTGGGAGTGGGAAGGCAGCGGCCGGGCTGGGAGAACCGGTCGGGGAGGCGGGACCGGAGCGGGGCTGTGCCCCCGCATGGAGGGGGCGAGTCCCGGACCCGACCCCATCCATCGCCTCAGAGTGAGGTGCCCGGGGCCGGGAGCGGGGTCTCACGGTCTCCCTTGCCGTGCTGCCGTCCGTCCCCGTGTCCAGCCTTCCCGCATTAAACGGCAGCTGCTCAGACTCCGCTGTGCCTGGTGTTCTTTACCCTCTCCAACACCCGCCTGGGTGGTGGGACAGCCCGGTGCTCTGTGCCCTGGGCTCCCGTCCCTCTGAGAGAACACCCAAATCTGCTCCTCGGAGCCTCCTGAGATCCCCGCCGCCTGTTCCAGCCCTGGCATCACTCGCCGCTCCCCTCCCGAGCGGCCCCGGGCGTGACAGCGGCTGCTTCCACGGCACAAAGCCTGTACCACGCCTGTCCCACGCCTGACCCGCCGCAATCTTCCCACCCGAGCAGGAAGAAGGTGGCAGGCGCCGGCCGGGGCGGGTCGGGGCGCGCTGGCCCCGGGGCCACCCCACAACCCCGGCTGGGAGCGCCCGGGGCCGGCGTGGGCAGCGCCGCGTGCTTTGCCTATCTCGCTTCCGGCACGGCAAGTGCTCCCCTGGCTTGGGAACATCCTTCCTTCCCCCCTCGGGGCTCCTGGGGAGGAGGGGTGACTCCGCCTGGCTCTGGGTGTCTCATCTGGATCTGAGGGCTTGAGGGCTCCCAGCTCCCCGGTCCCGTCACGGGGCACGGGAATGATGGAAAACGCGCCTGTAACCTTGTGGTGCCGGCTGCCAGGTGGGAATGTGAGCACAGTGCTCTGTCGAGCACCCCGGGGGAGCCACCACCTGTCCCCCAGCAGGCGGCCATACACCCTGTTTTGGGTGTCTCCTGCGGCCCAGGTCCCGCTGGCTGGGGAAGGGCGCCCGGGAGGGCTCCCATCATCCCGGCCCCTGCCTCTCTGGAGCATGGGGAGAGGGACTGTGATTTTGGCCCAAAGGGTCTTTCACGGCCGAGGGGATGCAAAGCCCCAGTGCTGGGTGTCCATCAGGCTGCTGAGGGATGAGAGGTGCTGGGGAAGGAGTGGGGATACAACGGGAGAGGAGAGGCTGGAGAAACTGAAACCGGGACAGGGGAAATGATGGTGAAACCTCTGGCGAGAGCCGCAGGGTGTGCCGGGCACAACCGATACCCCGCTGAGCTCAGGGCCATAAAACCCCGACTGGTCCCAGCTGCCAAGCGCGGCACCCAGGGGTGAACTCTGCTCCGTGAGGGGCTGAGCTGGGTTTGGGCTGAGCCAGGGCCACAGCGATCACATGTGACATGGTGGAGCTGCCGGTGTGTCCAACATGTGTCCTTGTACCAGCCACCCCTCTCCCAGGGATGCCGCCTGTGGTGACCCCGTAGCCCCTCACCAGGGTTTGCCCTCTTGGGGCTTCTCCAGGATGGTATCGCACAGGTGCTGAGCCCCAGAGCTGGGGTTGGAGCAGAGCTGAGCTCTGACCCGTTTCCAGTTCCTCCTGGAAAGGAGATCCTGGGTCTAAAGGGCGCTGTAGCAGGGCTGTGAGGGCAAAGCCAAACCGGGAGCAGGCAGTGCTGAGGGGGGTGGGGGGCTGCCTTCTCTGCCCGTGCCCCTGGCACAAAGCTCGTGGCCAGGGAGAATGAGCATCGGTGGTGGAGTGGGGCCTGGGATGGGCACTGGGGGATGGCCACTCGGGCAGAACATGAGGTGAGTGGGGGGTTTGCACTGTGGAGCACTGGGGGATGGGCAAAGCAAGCCCCCCATCCTGCTCCCCAAAAGCCATCCCTCCCCTGACACTTGCCATGCCCTGGGAAAGGGGCGATGGCAGAGGCTGCGCTGTGCTGTGGGGACAGCGTGGGGGCCAGTGTGACACACAGGGGCTCCTGCGCCTTGGCCTGCTCAGGGCCTGGCTCCTCAGTGCCACGCATGTCTCCGTCCTGTCCTGCAGCACCACCCCATGCCAGGAGTCCCCATGTCACTCACGCCCCTAAGTTGTCCTCCAGCACTGCCCTGCGTCACTCGTGTCCTCCTGTCCTCCAAGTCCCCATGTCACTCATGCCCCCATGCTATCCTGCAGCCATTCCCACCCCGGTGGGGAGCAGGAAACACCAAACGAAGCCCATGCTATCCCTGGCTGGGGGCTGTGCCTGTGACACCTGTGCCCTGTCCCCGCAGGAGCTGTCGATGGCGATGATGACCATGCAGATGGGAGGGCTGATGATGGCTGCGCTGGGCTGGCTGGGCTCCATCCTCACCTGCGCCCTGCCCATGTGGAAGGTGACAGCCTTCATCGGCTCCAACATCGTGGTGGCCCAGGTGTTCTGGGAGGGGCTGTGGATGAACTGCGTCTACGAGAGCACAGGGCAGATGCAGTGCAAGGCCTACGACTCCCTGCTGGAGCTCACCTCCGACCTGCAGGCCGCTCGTGCCCTGGTGGTCACCTCCATCTTCGTGGCCTTCCTCGCCTTCCTCATGGCCCTCTCAGGAGCTGACTGCACCCGCTGCGTGGACGACAACGACACCAAGACCAGGATCTCTGCGGTGTCAGGTGTCATCTTCATCATGGCCAGCATCATGCTGCTCATTCCCGTCTCCTGGTCTGCCAACAGCATCGTCAGCAACTTCTACAACCCCATGGTGCCTGAGGCCCTCAAGAGAGAGCTGGGGGCTGCCCTCTACATCGGCTGGGCCTCCAGTGCCCTGCAGCTCTTCGGTGGGGGCGTCCTGTGCTGCTCGGGATCCCAGTCCCAGCAGGACCCCTACCCCAAGAAGTACAGGGCAGTGAAAACCTGCGGCCCGATGGGCTATGCCATGAAGGACTATGTGTGAGCCACTGTGCCCAGGTGCCAGCCCAAGGCAGAGCACCTCCGTCCCTGTCCTGTGTCCCTGTGCCACCCCTGCCCCTGCACTGCCTCCTCCTACCCATCCCCACGCTGGCTGACCCCCAGCACGGTCCCCATGTGTGCCCTTCCCCAGGGCAGGGACTATAAACATCCTGGTGCCACCAAGGCTGCCTGGGCTCATTTTGAACGGCGCGGTGCGGGAGGATGGTGACGCGTCCTGGGGTGCTGTGCCCTGCCAGCTGCTGTGTGCCAGCACCTGCAACATCCCATGCTCCCATGGGGATCGGCAGCAGCCAGCCGGGGTGCTCCTGGTGTTCCCTGCAGCAGGAAACTGAGGCAGGGAGAGGATGCTGAGAGCTAAGAGAGGCACAGGGGGACACCAGGGGCTCTGAGCCCCCATGGACTGGGAGGGAACTCTAGAGAAAGGCTAAATTCTCCCCCCCCCCCAGGCTCCTGGCCACCCACCCTGGTGGGTCCACCTTCCCGCTGCTCTGGGAACAACACACAGCAGGCAGACAGCAGGGACAGGGGTTTATTGAACAGGCAAGTGCAGGGCTGGGGACAGCCATAACCCCCAGCTGCCCAGGGGACAGTGCTGGAGACAAATAGGGAGGGAGCAGTAGGACAGCTATGGATGGGCACAGGGACCCCAAAACACGAGGGAAAAAGCAGAAGGGTGACAAGAGCCACAGGGAGGATGTGTGTGGAAGATGTGGGATGCCCTGGGTGAGGGACAGGGACAGACACAGCCATTGCCTCACACTGGGGAAGAGCTCCTGAGGGGAAGGATGCAACCTGTTCCCAGGAACATGGGAACAGGATGAGCAGGAACAGGTCTGAGGGAAGGGAAAAATGAAAAAACTCAAATATTCCAGCAAGAAATTTGGGTAAAAAACTTCCCAAGGGAGCAGTGGAGGAGGAATTGTGGAGGCAGCCCAGCAAGGGGCTGGGGGAACAGGCTGGGCAGGCAGTGCTGGGTGGCTCCTGGGTGGTGAGCAGCCACCAGCTCCCCAAATCCCTTCCAAACTCATTTCCCACCCAGACCATTAACTACAAAGCTGTGGGAAAATGAGAGATTCCAGCAGCTGTTGTGGGATGAAAGGTGGATGTGGCACTTGGAAAGCTTCTCCAGTTGGGAGCCACCTTGGCATTGCTGCTCTGGCTCTGGATGAGGGAGCTCCTGCACCTCAGGGCTGGGTTCATCCCTGGGGGGGATGAGGATAGGAGGCCACAGGACACAGCGATGGGGACCCACCCCCAGCAGTCCCCAGGTAAAGGCTCTGGGGGTGGGAGATGAAGAAGGATCCAGGTTTTGACCACGAGTGGGTGAGGTGGGGAGAAGACATCCTGGACTGGACATGCCTCGGAACAGCCATGTGGGTCTGTGAGATGTCACGGTGAGTGCTGAGGTGTTGGGGACAATACCTGAATGTCAGAGCTAAAGGTGGTGCCCAGGAACCACTGGCAAATCCAGGAGACCTTCCCCATGCTGAGGAGAAGACAAGGGCCCCAAGCCCAGACCCTGGGGAGAAGGAACCAAGGAAGGGAATGGGGAAACTCCACCAAAATGTTGTCACCCCCCCATCAGCTGCCCTGCTCTAGGAGGGGGTCACTGGGCTCAGTTTTATAAGGGGCCAAATGCTCACCCCCCCTCCAGAGCCATGCGGGCTCTCAGCCCTCCTCGAGGTGGGGCACAGGGCACTTCTGGTAGATGTAGACCACCCCGGAGATGTAGCCGGTGCCCTCGGTGCTCTCCTCTTCGGTGGTGGCCCTCTCCCAGTACTCCACCTCCTGGGCCAGCAGCTTCTGCCAGGCTCCGCTCCGCTCCAGCTGCCCCAGCGCCGCCTCCAGCTCCGCCTTGTACCGCAGGTTCGAGGGATTGCTCCTCGTCGTCAGGCACAGGAAGCCGCCTGCGGGACGGGAGACAGGTAACGCTGTCACAGGGTGTCCCTCTCTGGGGGGTGGCATCCCCTGGAAAGGCTGGGGACACGGGAGAGCCCGCCAGGAGTCAGCGCGCAGGGGACAGGCAGGGCAGAGCAGGGGCACAGACAGGGCACGGACAGGGCATGGACAGGGCAGAAGGCAGAGATGGGCAGGAGAGGGGGCCAGTGGGCAGCGGATGGGCGCGATGTCACTCCTGAGCACAGGCTGTCACCCACCAGCACTGGTACTGCCACCTCCTACCTTGTCCCGCTGCCCGGACCTGGCAGTGGGCAGGGTCAGGGACCCCGTGCCACCGCCCGTCCCTGGCAGCAGGGACAAGGCCACGTCCCAGCTGTGCCACGGGTCCAGCGTCCAGCGGGGGACGCACATCCACCGGGGCCCGGTGTCCTCATCCCACCACCCCGCGGGTCCCGGCGGGGAGGGGACACGGCCCCCCCTTACCCGGCTTGGTGACCCGCAGCAGCTCCGGCAGCACCGTGCTCGGCACCTGCCCCTCGCCCAGGGCCCCCACCACCGTCACGGCGTCGTAGTGCCCTGCGAGGACACGGGGCGTCACCGGGGGGACCCTCCGGGGCTCCCCCCGCCCGGTGCCGGCCCGTCACCTGCGGGACACGCGGGTGTCACCGAGGGGTCCCCGGGCTCCGGCCCCTCGCGTTACCTGCGGGCGCGGGCAGAGGCTCCGTGCCCAGGACGCAGAGCCACAGCTCCTGGTAGAGCCCGGTGCTCCGTGCCTGCTCCAGCATCCCCGCGCTACCGTCTACGCCGTGCAGGCAGCGGAACCCGCGCCGGTGAAGCTGCGGGGACAGAGACACCGTCACCCCCGCCCCGTCCCGTTACCCCCGGCCCGCCCCGCCCGTCCCGCCGGTACCTCCCGCGCTACGAGCCCGGTGCCGCAGGCCACGTCGAGCAGCCGCGCCTCGGCGCGCGGCGCGGGGAAGGCGAAGGAGAGCGAGGCGGCGGCGAGATGCGGTGCCCGGTACTCCAGAGCCGCCACATCCTGCGGGGACACGGCGGTCAGCGGGGACAGCGGCGACCCCCCGGCGCTCCCGTCCCCACGGTGTCCCCGGTACCTGCTCGTAGCGGGCGGCCCAGCCATCGTAGAGCCGCAGCCGTTCGGGCAGCGCCGAGCCCCGGTGCACCGCGGCCACCCGGTCCCGGACCGCCGCCGGCAGCCCCATCCCGGTCCCGACCGGGACCCCCACGCCCATTGACCCGCACCGGGACACGCCCCGCGCCCATTGACCGGGGCTCCGGCGGGACACGCCCCCCACCGCCCATTGGCTCCGCCTCCCGCCCGGGACACGCCTCCAGCGCCTCATTGGCTCCTCGGCCCGCCCGGGCCACGCCCCATAGCACACGCGGGCCCTGCCCAGGCCACGCCCCCGAGCTACATTGGCTCCTCGGCCCGCCCTGGCCACGCCCCCCGAGCGCCATTGGCCGCCGGCGCTGCCCCAGAGAGGGATCGGGGGAAGGGCCGGGTGTCCTGGGGCTTGACCAAGAGCCTGAGCGGTGACCGAGTGCCCTGCGGGGATGACCAAGTCCAGGGATGATGACATCAAATGCCCTGGGGGCGCGGCACCGAATTCCCACGGGGGTGGCACCAGGAGCCCCAGGGCTACCACTTTCTCCCAGCAGTGTCCACTGTTTCTGCCGCTCTGTCACTTGTAGGAGTCGGTTCCCATTGCGTCACTCATGTCCCAGGCGCGGCGACAGTGCCCTGGACAGGTCACCTCCTGCCCGGCCCCTGGTCCCGGCCCCAGTGCTGCGCTGTCACCTCCATCCTGCATCCGCATCTTCTTCCTCCACTCCGGCCGTCACCCAGCGCGGCCACCACCCGAGCCCGCCCTGTCCCCCTTGTCCTGACCTGCCCATCCCGCTCCCACGGGGCGGGGGTCATTCTGCGCTGCCCCTTGGGGACAGAGGACAGGAGCGGGGAGTGGCTGGGAAGGAGGAGGCACATCCTGGCTCCTGCGAGGAGCAGGGAGTTGGAATTGATGATCCCTACGGGGTCCCTTCCAGCTCGAGGTGTGCCGTGATGTACCATCTACGTGGTTTAGGTTTTGCTCAGAGCAAGAAACACCGCCGAGAACCAGCACGAAGCACAGGCAGGGGTGGGATGTCCCCTCCGGATGACAATTCTCTGGAGTGCCTGATCCGGTGCCCGACACTGGTGACGTTCCGTATCCAGCTGCGTTGTCCCTTGAAGGGCTGTCCCTCGGAGTCACTGGGGGAGTCCCCGGGTGTCGCAGCGAGGATGAGGGACAAGCTCTGGGAGAAGCCACAGCTGTGCCCATAGCCTCTGGCTGTTTCGAGCAGCGAAATAGACGTATCCAGCCGCTAATTAGTGACGGGTTCGGCTGCTAATTAATGACGGGAAGAAAATGCGGTGCCCTGACGGAGCCGGTGGCTGCCCCGAGGCCGCGTTGGTGGCCTCGTCACCTCCTCTGCGGTCCCCGTGTCCTCCTGCTTCTCTGCCCTTCCCTCCCTGGGGACCTGCCCGCGGTCCGCCGTGGGGACAGCCCGGCCCCGCGGCGGGCAGTGCTGGCCGGGGCCCTCGAGAGGGAGCCCTCCGCCCGCGGGACGGACCCCACGTCCCGCCGGGCTCCGGTGTCACGCTCGGGAACGGCCTCGGAGAATTCCCGGTGGAGCGACAGAGGAGAGCGCGGGGCTGCGGGGCGGCAGAGGCTCGGCCCCGTGGCAGCAGGGACCGTCCCCCCCACCTGAGGACATCGGGATGGCTCCCAGGCGGCGTCCGGGGCCCCGTGACAGCTCCTGCCACTGCTCATGGGCATTTTGTCCCTTCTGCTGCCACCAGCGTGGGCCCAATCCTGTCCCTCGTGCACGGCGTCCCCGGGAGGGCTGTGGCCTCCAACAACGGCTCTCACAGCCTCACCGTGGTTCCCACCACTAACTGAACCTTCATTCACAAACCCTGCCCCTGGCTCTGCCGGCCCCAGGGGCCGCCGGGCCTTGCCTTCCGCAGCCTTGACCCGCACGGACCCAGCCCCGAGTTAGCCGGTGCTTTCCCAGGCATCCCCTTCCCGAGCTGGCTGGCTCTATCACAGCGCAGCTGTGCAAATCTGCACCCCGTGCCACCACCAAGGCTCTGGGCTGGCTGGGACCCAGCTCAGGCCATCCGGGGTCTGCACCGGACCTGCTGCCAGCACTGGATGCCCTGGGCTGTCCCCGCTGACGGCGGGGGACAGAGGTGGCAGCAGGCTGTGGCGGGTTGAAGCGTCCCATGGCGGGTGCCGGTGTGAGGCTGGACTTTGTCCTGACACGTGGCCTGGTGCTGGCGGGCTCCCTCTGGGTCACAGGACGTCCTGTTCCGATGGTGCTGTTCCTTGGGGCGTTGTCCTTGTCCCCTGCCTGGGGACAGGGCTCTGTCTATGCCCTGATAGGGTGCTGGGACCGTGGAGCCCAGTTCAGCTGCCCTGTTGGAGTGTCCCCACCACCCCTCAAAGGGAGCTGGGGGGATATGTGCCCCCAAGGCAGGGGCTGAGCCCCCTGAGCCCACACACCTCTGGTGGGACCTCGCCCACCCTCCCTCCCCAAGGAGCTGGTGCAGGGGTGGAAGGGTATCTTTGGTGGGTCCCTCGCCTTCCAATCTGCCCCTGATCTGGGACAGGAGTTGGGAAAGCCCAGGTCTGTGCTGGGTTTGGGCCAGGCATCTCCAGGGTGGGCGATGTCATCTGGCACCACAAGGACCTGCAGGTGCCTCCTCTGAGCCTTCCTGGACCCCCCGATGAAGTGTGTGGGGGCATTGGTACCCTGGGCTGGTGGGCTTGCATGGCCCAGGGCCTGTGCAGGGCATCCCTCGTACATCCTTGGCCCTTGGGGTGGGACTGATGCTGTCCCCCTGGACATCCCAGTGATGTTGGAATGTCCCTAAGCTTCTTCATCAGGCTGGAGTGACAATGCTCGGTCCCATGGCCTTGTGCGCCTCAAAGACTTTCTGGGTAGCCCACAGAGCCCCTGGGTCCAGCCGTGGGGTGGATGTGTTCCCTGGGGCAAGGGGACAGGTGCTTAGAAGGGGACAGCTGTGGACTTGGCAGCTTCTGGCTCAGAGGACTTTGGGGACAGTCATGGTACCTGTCACTGGAGGCTGTCAGGGTCATGGGCTGCATCTCTGTGCATCTGTCCCTGCTGCAGGTTATTGGTGGTGAGGGAGCACACCAGCACCAGGGAATGTCCTCAGGGCATCCCAAGACATTCACAGCTCTGGGGAAGGGCCCTTCGTGGTCCCCTGGGCTCTCTGCTGCATTTCCTGAGCTGGGAGAGCATGGACAACCATCCCATGGGGCACAATGCTCTGCTGGGTGCAGAACTGGGCAGAGCAGGGAGGAAGACCCTGTGGGGTGACAGCCAGGTGGGATCTGGAGAGTCCCCGTGGGGAGACAGAGGCAGGAGGGAGGTTCAGGTTGGACATCAGGAAAAATTTCTTCACAGAAAGGGTGGCCAAGCCCTGGCACAGCTGCCCAGGGCAGTGCTGGAGTCCCCATCCCTGGAGGGGTTTAACAGCCCTGTGAATGTGGCACTGGGGACGTGGTTTAGTGGTGGCCTTGGCAGTGCTGGGGGAGTGGCTGGGCTCAGTGATCTTGAAGGGCTTTCCCAACCTTCATGATTCTGTGATCTTTCCATGGCCGAGGAGGTGACAGATAGCAGGAGAAGGTGGGGGTGGCTGGTGGGGTTTCACCCCCCCGGCTGGGATTGCTCTGCACTCACATCCTTAGAGGACAGAGTATTTTCCTTTCCCAGCATCCAAACGTGACTGGAATCTGTCCACTTCTCCCCTAATCCGCATCCCTCTGGTGTCCAAGGACTGTGGATTTTGCCCCCTGAGCCCCACTCAGCCTCACGAACTCGCCCGGGTCGCTGTGCTCCTGCCTGACTTCTGAGTCTGTCGATCTCGGCGTTTCTGTCACTGATGGTGCCCGGGGCTGCTGCCACCAAACCTCCTGCCGTGGTCCCCACCGTGACAAGGAGGGGCTGAGCTGTAAAGCAGCGCTGCAGGCGTGGAGCCGGGCGGAGATCGGAGCGGCGGGAGCAGCTCACGGGGCTGACTCAGGAGCCTCCCGTGGCCGGGAAGGGCTGTGCTGCCTCCAGCGGGCCACGCTGCCCGTGTCCCACGAGTCCCCCGGGACCCGGGGTGTTCCTTGACTGTGGCTGGCACCCCGCAGGGCACTGGCCATGGCTGGTGCCCGAGGCCAGGAGCAGGGAGATGTCCCTGCCATGCCGAGAACATTCCCTGGCCTCTGTGCTCCTGCATCAGTCCCAGCCTGTGCACAGGTGTCACCTGATCCCAGCCTTCCTGCAGCCCCAGTGTGGGGTGCTCCCCTCCCTCCCGCACCCGCGGTGCGTGCTGCTCCCATCCCTCTCGCATCCCCAATCCTCGGTGCTCCTTTTCCGTGAACCCCCAGTGTATGGGCTCCAGCCTCCCTTTGTGCTCCTGGTGCACAGAGCTCCCACACTCCCCCTGCCCCCCCGGGACACGGCAATCCCATGCCAGCACATCACGGGGGCTCCCACACTGGTGACATTCCCATTTCTCCCTATCCCTATCCCTAATGCCAGTGGCTCCATGCACAGGCTGTGCTCTGGCTGCAGTTCTCATCTGAGCTCAGCCTCTTCCTCACCTCTGAGCAGCCCCACAAACCATCCACACCCCCAGCTCATGGACCTCACTCCTTGTCCCCCTTCCCCCTTGTTTCCTCTTGTCCCCATTGTCACCTGCTCCTTTCCCCTGACTGGGGACTTCCCCCCTTGGCCACATCCAACACACCCAGAGAGCTCAGGTCCCACCCACAGCCACACGTCCCCCGTGTCTCTGTCACACCCCATCACCTCCCGGACCCATTCCCTGTCCCTCACAGCCCTTCCCGCAGCGAGATGAGTTCCCCGGGTGCTGCGCCCTTGTCCCCATTCCCACAGGCAGTGCCATGACATTACTGACACCTTGGCACACCTCAGCCCCTGACTCAGCGTCCCGCCTGGGACAGCACCTCTGCAACTCATCATCCTTCGTGGAACAGCACCCTCGTGACTCGGTGTCCTTCGTGGAACAGCACCCTCGTGACTCAGTGTCCTTGGGTCCACCCCAGGAGCTCCCTGTTCCCACCCTGGGACACGATGTGACTCGCTGGTCACATCCCTGCCACTCCTGGTATTCCAGGTGTGGCTGCACCACAACCCCTCGGCTTGGTGCAAACCCACCTGCCCATGTCCCCAAATCCCCCCGAGCACCTGCCCTGCCACCAGCCTGGCTGCCCAGGTCACTCCTGTGAGGCTCAGCTCCAGATCTCCTCCCTGGCATTCCCATTCCGTCCCTGCATCTTGGGAAGTGACTGCCACCTCCTGGGAAGAACAAATGACGGGCTGGCTGAGATCCGGGAGGTGGAAGTTAAAGTCAATAAAGGCCAGCTCAGTAATAAGGTGCAAACTTTCACTGGAGCAGGAATTAATGAGTGGATTAGTGGCTGTAAATAAACAAGGGATTTCTTGTGACTTGTAAAAGATGACTCAGTGCTTCTGGGAAGGCTGGCTGCTCTCCAAGTGATACCAGTGATCCCAGGGCAGTCTGGACCTCACCTGCTGAGGTTCATCCTGATGATCCTAAAGCACTTCTGGACTTTTGGTGAGGTCAAGCCACCTCAACGCTGTCTGCACAAGGGCTGAGGTGGTATTTGGGTATCTGAATCCTGAAAAACAGTCTGTAACTTCCTCCACCAACTCCCAACTCTATGGATATTCAGGAAGGAGGATGAGCTGCTGTGTCCAATTGCTGTTACTTATTTTATCCCCAGGCTCTTGCAGTATGTCCTGGAGCCCAGTCCTTCCTTTCTGGGGGACATCCCTGAGTCCCAGCTCTGCTGTGAGCCCAACAGATTGCCATTGGCAGGAGGGATGGAGAATCCCTGTGCTGCTTCATCCTACCCATCCTGCCCAAATGAGGATTTGGTGGGGGGGGGGGGGGGGTGTCCCTGTGGGAGTGGAGCCAAAAAGGTCAAACCATCACCACTTTCTTGAACTGAGCTGAACCTGAGCCGAGCTTTGCCAATTCCAACTGGAACCGAACCACCAGACTTGGACCATGTCACACATCCAGGGAAAGCAAGCAGAGAAGTTGCACAAGTGGTTTGGAGTGAGAGCAATGGAGTGAGAAGGCGTCAGCAGGTTGAGTGACAATGACGATGGGCTGAGAGTTCCTAAAATCCTAGAAAGGTTTGGGTTGGAAGGCACCCTAAAGACCAAGTCGTTCCACACCCCTGAGTTCATCCATCCTAGAGCTCGATGACATCTTTGTTTGTTGTTGAAATGATGTCAACCCATCGCTCCTGGCTGTTGAGTCTTGTCCTCCCTTTGCCGAGGATTGCAGCTCCGAAGGACTTTGCCGGAGGATTGACTCTTTGGATTTCCTGGCTGGAGCCGCTCCTCTGAATGCTCTCCAGCCTGTGCTGATCCAAATGACCTGGTTAGGCAGGCAGTGGTGGGTCTCTCCGAACTCACAGTTGCAGCTGGAAGAGGGTGTGCAATCAGAGTCTTGGAAAAGGAAGGGAGAGCAGCAGAGCGAAGGCTGCGGGCTGGGAGCTGCTCCGTCACAGCTCCCGGGAAGCACGTGTGAGGGAGGATCCCGCAGGGAGCCGCCCGCTCCTCCAGAAACAGATCTAAGGGAGTAAGTTCAGGGAGAGGCCAGGAATCTGGCAAAATGGAAATCTTGGGAATTATCTCAAGGACAAGGAGGAGGAGCCCAGACAGTGGAAACAACTTTAAATCATTTGAGACAGGGTAACAGGAGTGTGTGGGCAGAGGCAGCACAGCCTGCTGGGGGTGGCTGATGGATTTCCCAGGGTCCAAAGGGAAGGTGAAGGTGACCCTTGGTGGTCCTCCTGACCCATGGTGGTCCCTGTGGTTCTGGGGAGGTGTGACCGTGGCTGGGTCTGGGGTGGCTGCTTGGTTACCTTCCTTTTCTACATGGAGTGGGGAGTGCAGGTAAAGTTCTCCCACAGGGCTGAGCTCAGCCTAGGCCAGGCTGGAGGCACAGGGAGCTTGGATAAATCCCATATTCCCAAAAGCCTGATGATGGGCTTTGTCTTACGGCACTTTGAACACTGGCTGAAGAAATCTCATCTGTGGATTATCTCAAGTAACAATTAAACTGGGAGCTCACGTGTGTTCAAAGCATGGGTTCAGCTCAAGTTCATGGAAGAAAAATCCACCAGGGATTATCACAGCCAAAGGCTCAGCTCTGGCTCAGGAGGTCCATGAAAAGTGCTGTAATCTGGGAAGGAATTTGAGGCTGTGTCACCCTGTGTGGGTGCTGTGTTTCTGCTGTTGGGGTGAAGTGCAGGGGAGCCTTGGGCACTGCCCCCCCTCAGCACAGGGAAGGCAGGGAACCTCCTCCTCCAGCACTTGGAAAGGCTGCTGGGAAGGAAGGGGTTTGATGCTGTTCCACAGGACCACGACTTTCCTGGGCTATTATAACGTGTGTGCAGATGTGGTTCCCAAAACCCTCAGCACCCTGGAATCCACAGACTCCACAGCCACGTGAGAAGCCTTGAGGGACCAGCTCAAAGTGAGCCTGACTTGCTGAAGAAATGATCTTTTAAAAAAGACACCCCACAACCCACCTCGGTAAGGGAGATGCCATAAGAGGAAACTCTCAGGCTGACCTTGGTGGAGAGCAGGGGCTGGAGGAGCCCCACGGAGGCTGGAGAGCAGGATCAGGATCAGGATCAGGATCAGGATCAGGATCAGGATCAGGATCAGGATCAGGATCAGGATCAGGAGGAACCTGGTCTGATCAGCCTCAGCAAGGGAAGGACAGTTGCTGTTCTGGTAGGACAAGGATTTGGGGGTCAAGGCGGCACAAAGTACCAGTGTCAGAGAAGATTTCTATGCCAGGACACAGGGAATGGCTTCCCACTGCCAGAGGGCAGGGATGGATGGGATATTGGGAAGGAATTGTTCCCTGGGAGGGTGGGCAAACCCTGGCACAGGGTGCCCAGAGCAGCTGTGGCTGCCCCTGGATCCCTGGCAGTACCCAAGGCCAGGCTGGACACTGGGGCTTGGAGCAGCCTGGGACAGTGGAAGGTGTCCCTGCCCATGGCAGGGGTGGCACTGGATGAGCTCTGAGGTCCCTTCCAACTCAAACCATTCCATGATTCTGTGCTTCTAAGCCACCCAGGTCGTGCTGGTCACTCTCTACCAGTTCCTGAAGCCTTGGCCAGTGTGGGGGTCCTTGCTGTGACTCCCCACTCCCTGGTCAGGTGTGCTGCCCCCAGCCCCGGGTGCCTGCAGGCTCTGTGCGCAGCACAGATGCTCCGGGCCATGCCAGACCCTCTGTGTTTCTTGGCCCCTGGCTCCTCGGCCATCTCGCCAGGTATGTAACTATCCCAGCTATTTCCTGCTGTACTGCAAGAAAAAATGAAAAAATTAAATCATCCAACCTTTGGCCCTGTTTGATACAGATCCAGGCTGCAGCATTGCAGACAGATTGCGTGTGGTGGCAGCGCCGCCAGCACCCCGTGCCCTGCCTGTTCCCTTTGGCAAGGGGAGCACGAGGGGCTGCCATGGACATGGCCTGGAGCCAGCTCCCATCGCAGCCCGAGTTATTTATGGCCTGTGTTCCTGCTCCTGACAGGCACATCCTGGGATGCTGTGCTCCTGCACGGCCTGCAGAGAGGGGCTGTGGCTGTCTGGGGCTGCTGCTGTCCCCTGGAGCTGCCCTGGCCCTGGCAGAGAGGGGCAGCTCCCACCAGCGCTGCCAGCAGAGTCTGGGGTGAGGAGGGACCCCCTCATTTCCCAGGGACTCCTTTATGTTTTCTGTCTCATGATGGGTGCCGGGGGTCCAACATCCCAGGATTACACTCTGTAATCCTAAGCTGGCAGCCCCTGATGCCCTGTTCCCAGGCTGGTGTGATGGGTACTGCCTTGTGCAGGGGGTGCCAGGCCGTGCCAGGGTGGCCATTGCTCAGCACCTTTGCTGCCTGGGGCTGCTGGGCTTGGCTGCAGGGCCCAGACCGTGTCCTGAGAGCCTGAACCCCCCCTGAACCCCCCGGGATGTGCAGCTCAGGGCAGTGCAGCCCAGCAGGTGCTCTGCTCCTGCTCTGGGACCAGGGGCACTGCAGGGATTTGCCGTCTCTGGGCTTGTCCCCAGCTGCCCTCAGCGAGCGTGGCTGATATTGGTGGGGAATGGACACGGCAGTGGGGGCACAGGCAAGCACTAGAGACCTGATGGCCACTGGAATTGCTGTATTTTGAGCTGGTGGGAGCAGTGGTTTCCTCATGCCCAGCCAGACATCCCATGGGAAGGCCAGGACAGGCTAGAGGCAGGGCTGTGTCTCTGGGTGCTTCGAGGCTGAGGCTGGGATGTGGAACAGGGTGTTTCTCTGCATGCCTCCAGATCCCATCCTGCCACCCCCTGGTGACAGGGGCTTGTTGTCCTGTTTCCTTCTGGCTGGGCCTTCAGCCTCCTGCTCGTGCAGGGACTTCTGCACTTACGGGATGCACCCAAGAGAGGGAATTGCCTCAGGTCCCCTCCCGTGGCCAGAGCTGGGAAGCACCAGGGATGCATCTTGCCAGAGCTCCAGGACTGCAGTAAAATCCCATCCCATCCCATCTCATCCCATCCCATCCCATCCCATCCCATCCCATCCCATCCCATCCCATCCCATCCCATCCCATCCCATCCCATCCCATCCCATCCCAAGCTGTTCTGGGACATGCTGGGGTGTGTGGGATCCCAGGCCCTGTTTCCCCAGTCTGTGGGATCCCCCCAGGCTGGCAGTGCTCTGCAGAGGTCGGATGCCATAAGGACCCCAGAAAAGCACCCTGAGTGCCACCAGCCCCATCCAATTGTAGGCACGACCCCATGCCCCTGGCTCCTGCCATGGACCAGCTCTCCAGGGCTGTGTCCAGCAGGCAGGAGCTGGTGCCTGTGGAGGTATTTTGTTATTTTTTTGGCTTTTTTCCCCAGCAGAAAAGGGGAAGAGCAGGCAAGCCATCTCTGAGATTCCAGTTTGGCTGTAATTGTGCTGTTATCTCTCTCCCAAGGTCTGGTTTCACTCATGCCTGGGGTCTCTGTGAGTGAATGGATGTCTCCCTTAGGGCTGTTCCAAAGCTTTCCCTGCCTCTGCCCTCTCCCCCTTCCCGTGCTGCCCTCGCTGCCCTCTGCACTTCCCTTGGCCCCGAGCCCCAAGCCCTGCAGGGCAGAGGAAGCACCTGCAGTCCCAAACCTGAGTGCCCCAGCAGCCACTGTCCCTTGGGCAGGGCACAGGACACTGGTGGGATGCTGGAGCAGGATCCGGGCTGAGGAGGAGAGGGCCCAGCAGGGAAGGGCCCTGGAGGCTGCTCTGTTTCACCCGGGCCCAGAGGTGACAGCTGTGCCCTGCAACACAGGGAATTGCCTGAATTTGTCCCGATGGAGTTTTTTTCCCCTATGACGGTCACAAAACACGGGAATGGAGCAGCGGGCAGGGCTTTGCTCTTGGACATGTTCGGAACTCGAAACATCATCACCTCGGAGCTGCTGTGCTGGGGAAGGGGGCTGGGCCGGACACCTCCACAAGGCCTCTCCCACCTCAGGCACTCTGGAATGTTCTGATTGTGCACAGCAATGCCTGGGACAGTCCCTGCGGGGCTGAAGGTGCTGAGAGATGGCACCAACCAGGGCTGTTGGCTGTTTGCTATAGAAGAAGGTCCAAATCATGAAGGCGGTTTGCAGAAAAGGAGGGGAGAAGATGCAGAGTGGGTTTGTCCTGGCAGCTTGGCCTCCCTGCTGAGCTCTGAGCTGTTACTGCAGGCTCTGGTTGAAGCTGGGACATTTCCCTGGGATGTGACCCTTGTCTGGTCTGGCACCCGGCCCGACACCAGGCTGGTCCTGACCCATGGAGCTGATGGAGCTGCACAGCCTCTCCCCGGTGCCAGAGCAGGCTGTGACACGCTGACCCCAGCAGGGGTGGTCCCACTGCCCCATCGTGGTGAAGGCTTCTCTTCCCTCACTGTCCTCTCCTGATCTCAGGGTCACCCTCCTCAGTTTGGTTTCTCAGACCCTTCAGAGGATGTTCCCCAGGGACCAGCCTTGGGATCACAGGATTCAAGGGCTTCACTTTGCCCCTCTCACATCTCCCTGTTCAACAGCAGCCCAGCCCTTCTGGTCCCAGCATCCCCAGGGCTTGGGAATGGCCCCGACCCCCTCCTAGGATGGCTGGTGGCCACACAGACCAGGACACATCTCTGTGTCCCCAGCAGTTCCCAGGCACTGCTCCACACGCTGGGCCAGAGCTGGTGTGACACCGCTCGGGACACTGAGATGCGTGTGGGTGCTAATCTTTGGGGCCATCAGGCCAGGCACTGAACCAAAATCCAGCTCTAATTGGCCTCTTCCAGTAATTCTTCCTGACAAAACAATTAAGTTTCTCAGGCAAGAGATGTTCTTTGCAAGTGGTCCGTGCCAGATGCTTTTGCTTTTTTTATCTGTGGTATTTAAGGATCTTTTCCTAATACTCACTCATTATTTTATGAGGCACAGACTGGTTCTTCCTGCCCTTTTGAAGCTCAGTATCACACTCATGTTTGTTTGTTGTCTCAGGGCTTCCCCAACCGTATGTGAGGGGTTTTTTGTTTCACTTTTTAAAAAAAAAATATTTCAAATAAACATTCTTGATTTGTAAAGGGCTGGGCCCTGTGAGACAGGGCAGGGAACGGGATGGGCTCCAGCCCTCCCAAGCCTGCAGAGGCTGCATGTTCTGCAGTGGGACTGAGGTCAAAGCTGGAAAAACTTGCAAGGCGAGATCACAGAGCAGGGCCCCTGCCAGACGTGTGGAAAACATGAGCTGGGGGTGGCTGCAGTGGGGGCATGGGCTGGCACTGCCCACAGTGCCCCCTTCATCCCTGCCCACCCTTGCAGATCCTAAGTCTGCTGGGGGGCTCACAGTCTTTTGTCCCCTCACCTGGCAGCTTTGTGAGTCCACTTTCCTGCCATCCACTTTTAGTGGCTCCAATTCCTCCTTCAGAGGAGCCCAGCCCTCACTTCCCCAGCCTGGGCCTGCTGAGGCTGCATGAGCTGTGCTGGGATTCCGAGGAACTGCTCCTCCGAGCTGTGCTGGGATTCCAAGGAGCTGCTCATCCGTGTGCTACCCACATCTGCCCTTCTCAGGGCCCTGCTCCCAGCGGTGTTTGCCCCAACCCCACACCCCTCCCACCTGCACCAGTCTCAGGACAGGTGTTCCTGCTCCCAGGAAAGGGGTCAGCCCTGGGAAATGGTTCAGCACTGGTTCTGCTGGGAGCAGCACCCCAGGGAGGCTGGCAGCTCTTGGAAGTGAGTATTAGAGGAACAGGAAAGCATCCGGATGGGGTGTGGTGTAGGGTGACACCAGCTGGGTTTTGGGGTGCCTCTGTACTCTCTGTGGGGTGACTGGGCACAGTGCTGGGTACGTCCTAGTCCTCATGGTCTCTGACATCTCACCCAGTGGCCCCAGCACTGCTGGCTGCTCTTGCAGAGGGTCTGGGCTGGGCTGGGTGTTGTTTGACCAACGAGATCCCAAGCGTTACCTTGTCTGGCCTTTCCGGAGCCAGGAGGGTGTTTGGGGATGTTGGGGAGGGCAGGGTGTGGTTCTGGGGGAGAATGTCAAGGGGGAGCACAGCTGGGGGTGCAAGGTGTGGACTCGACATGAGTGGCCCCACAGCAGGTCCCAGCCCTCCTGTGCCACCAACGCATCCCCACGGGGAGGGGACAAGCAGCTCTGGAGAGGGGGTGGTGACTCCCTCCCCGTGTGTGTCCATCGCTCAGGCCGGGACTGCGCTGGACGGAAGGAAAGCCCAGGTGTCCGACGCTGTGGCAGGTGCTCCCGCGGCTCCGAGTGACCTCTCCCAGTGGGCTCCAGCCCAGCGATTCGGTCACTCCATAAATCTCCCTTCCTCTGCCGCGCTCACCACGGCGAGGCAGCCCTGACTCAGGGCTGGGAGTGTCCAGCTGCGGCCGCTATCTCCGCGGAGGAGCCGTGTGTGGGGGTGCCAGCATTTCCAGGCGAGAGACAATCGGGCTTTATTTCCCTGCCACATAGGAAAAATAATAAACATTCCTCGGGTTTGTTTTCAGGCTGCTTTGCGGAATAAATCTCAGACTGTTGTTGTCTCCCCGGGCTCCCCGGTCCCGCAGAACTGCCTGTTCTCACTCCGTGAGTCACCGACGCCTGGCGGCATCTCTGAAATCCCGTGCGGTGCCCGGGGCCGCTCCGTGCCAGATGTGCTGTGGACAACTGGAGCAGAGCTGCTCCACATCCATGGGGAGCTCAGCTTGGCACTGGTGTCTGTCGGGATCCACGAGCCCCCCGGACACCTCTGCAGCCTGGATAGCCCTGGTCACCTTGTCCTCTAGACCTGGGTCTTCCTCCGAGGACCCGAGTCCGACAGCATCTCCAAGGGGAAGGGGCTGTCCCACGGGACGAAGGCTCTCTGGGAGGAGACCAGCTGGAGCCCGTGGCCATTCCCATCCCCTCTGCCTCGGTGGGAAGGAGATTCAAGGGATGCTGTGGCCTCTGTCCTTCCACCTGTGGGAACATCTGTCAGCAGCACCCATTTGGAGTGGTGGGATCTGGCCCCCTCCCACACGGTGCAGGAAGCTTGGCCTGATGTTGACCCTCATTCTGGAGATGTGGCTCCATGGGGAGGAGGTGCCCACACCGCTGCCCTGGCTGATCCCCATGGAGGCATCCCACTGCTGCGGGAGCTGTGTTGAGAGGGAATGGTCTGTGGAACGTGCTGGAGGCCAGGTTCACACCACTGCTGATGCACCAGCTGGGTAACCTGGGGTGGGAGACAGCCAGAGCTGGACTGGCACCTCCTGGAGCAGCACATCTTGGTGTGGCCAACAAGCAGGGACAACCCACATCACCTCCAAAGTGTATCCAGGGCAATGTGGCACCCAAACCTTGTCAGTGCTCCTCCCACAAATGATCCCACCATGGAAGACCACAGGGGCCCCGGAGCATGGTGTGGGCAGAGGGCTGACCCCAGGCTGGGTGGTGCCTGCTGTGAGTGACCTGTGCTGATGAGCTGAGCCCCTTGGCAAAGGTTTGGGGCACCTGAGTGTCCGAGCATGTCCCACGAGGTGGGATGGAGCTGAGAGTGTCCAGTGTGTGCACATGGTGGGATGGTGACCTCAGCCACAGCCACTCACGAGTCCCAAAAATAGCTGGGTTTAGAAACACGAAGCCTGCTTGTGCTGCTGCCCAACACTCATTGCAAATGTAGTGGCAGCTCAGTGCAGTGAAACTATGGCCAGAAACAGCACGAGTTTCGGCAAACAAACCGGCTCCAGGAATGAAGGTGGCTGGGAGGGACTCATGGCTGCCAAAAATGTGGTGAAGGATTCCGAGGTGAATAACGAATAAAAAACCCCATCCTCAAAGGTAAAGTTTTCAAGTGCCTCACAAGGAGGGAAAATGGGATGAGGAATGAATGAAATGCTGTTGCCAGGAGGGGCTGTTCAAGCCCTGGAACAGCTGAGAGAGGGCTGGATGAGCACTGTGACCCCGGGCAGCAGCAGCTCAGGGAGATGCGCTGGCTCAGCTCAGGGGCAGGATAGGAGCTGACACCTCGCTGATGGCCCTGGATTCCAAAGGCAGCCCTGCAGGCAGCCGGGCTTCTCTCATTAGACAGGGTCGTTCAGGTGATCGCAGCTTGCAGGAAAGGCTCTGGGAGGGAAAGTCATTCCCTGGAGATGCCGGTAGAGGCTTAAGGGCTGTGCTGTGCAGTCAGCAGCACAACTTCCCCAGAGTTTCTAAAAACCAGGCAATAACTGGTCTGTGCACAGCGCTCTGGACACTGTCAGGGTAAGGAGTGAGGGGGCTCTGCTGGTGACAGGTGAATTCCTGGGCTCAGGATGGGGGATCCGTAGGCACTGGAGAGCAGCACGGCTGTGCTCGCCTTGGCCATCAATGAACAGAGTGTTTATTTGGACATCTGAAAGGTCAGTTTGCTAAAATTCAAAACAATTGCTGGCGTGACCGACTGGGACTGTAAATTTAGAGTGGGAGGTGTTAGCAAAAACTGGGACTCGTTCAAGGACATCTCAACAGTGCCCCAAAAGCCATGATTTCATAGCCCAAAATAATTCTCCCAGGGAAGAAGCTGTCAGAGGCGGTTTGGACGTGTAAGTGTGGTGGCCTGCAGCTGCAGGGGGAGGACCATGCTGCCCGAGTGCTGCAGCAGGTGGGAACCAGGCGGGGGCCTGGCCAGCATCTGGGGCAGAGGCAAGGAACTGAACGAAGGCCAAAGTGTTGACTTTGTTTTGCTGCCTTGGAGAGGGCAGCATGCCTTCCCCTCTTCCTCATCCTTCTGCTTTAGCCATGGTTTCTGGAGGGGTGACTCATGCTGACAGGCCATGTCACGTGGTGGGGAAGCTGGTGGTGTGGAGCTGAGCGGCCATCGGATGGGAAAAGAGACCTTGGTGGCACGTCCTGGGACGGCGGGAGGATGGCAACTGGTGAAGACCTCTGGAGTGATCTGCCTTAGACCCAGCAGAGCACTCAGGGTCCTGGCTGGGCTGCTCCATCCACCTGGGAGCGGCTCCAGCAGATTATCTGTGGATAGACAAGATAGGGCTGTAGGAGTAGTGATGGAACACCCAGGGTTGGAAATTCAAGCAGAGTCCATCTGGCCCCTGGGACACTCCCATCTGTCCTGGGGGAGACAACTCCAACACAGAGAAGGTTTCTGCTGAGAGCCTGGTATGTGTCAAAGCCCAGGGTCCAATGCACAGGCTGGAGAAGGAGGAGCACCCCAGGGAGGACGAGGAACAGAGAGGCCTCCAGCAATGTACAGAACTGCTGGTGGTAGGAGGGGAAGCCAAAGAAATCAGTGAGCTGTCGCTGGCTGATGGCAGCAAGAAGCCTTTGAGAACATACATTTAGGACAACCAAAGGAAGCCAACCCCAAATCCCAGCCCTACGTAAAACAAATGGGGCCTAATCCTAGCAAGCAAACCCGTCAGTGTTCAACAAACGACTCCACCCTGTGCTGGGTCAAAGCAGAGAGACACGTTCGATCCTGGCAGGGTAAAATAATTAAATCTGTAATGAGGGAGACCGGGGTAAAGCAGTTACATCTGTAACGAGGTCTGCAACCGCAGACCAGGCCCATTTCACTGATACCCTGGAGCTGGGAATGAGCTGCTGGAAGAGTCCCTGAAATGCTGACACTGACATTGAACAAGTCTCGGAAAGACTGGACAACGCCAAGGTCTTGGATCCCAGCCATGAGCCAGGGCTTGATGGCCCAGGAGGGGGCCGTGCAGCCAGACATGGTTGTCCACTCATCACGGACGCTGGTCCCAGGGGCTGGGAGTGAAGTGCAGGATGCAGGGCGTGGTTTGTCCCACTTGCTCGGAGGAGCCTGGGAGGTGATGTCACCATTTTTATAGGTACTTGCACATAAAGATATTTCCTGGTGGGGGACGCTTTGGGGAGCGTTGACAAATGCACGCCACGGTCCACTGGCTGCAAATCTAATTTAGACAAGCTCAGCCTTGAAACAAGCTGCAGTTTCCCACTCTTTAGGGGTCTCCAGGCACTTGAGGAAATTCTGGATCCTGGGAGGACTCACCATTGCCTGGAGCTCTGCTGCACAAGGTTTTTCTGTGAGTCAGGCTCTGGGCCAGGTTGTAGGGGAAATTCTCCAGGTAAGCTTTGCTGGCAAGGACCAAATCAAGGTGTTCATCCCATTCCTTTGTGGCCCTTGTGGGAACCAACTGGTGCATGTATGGCTCCTTAGAACATAAGAATCACTGAATCACGGAGGTTGGAAAAGCCCTCTGAGATCATCTAGTCCAGCCATTCCCCACGCACTGCCAAGGCCACCATAACCCCTGTCCCCAAGTGCCACATCCACACAGCTGTTAAGCCCGTTAAAGAGTGGGGACTCTACCACTGCCCTGGGCAGTTCCAATGCCTGATCACCGTTTCTGTGAAGAAGTTTTCCCCAATATCCAGCCTGACCCTCTCCTGGCACAGCTTGAGGCCATTTCCTCTTGTCCTGTCCCTGTTCCCTGGGAGCAGAACCTGACCCTCACCCCCCGGCTGCCCCCTCCTGTCAGGGCTTTGCCCTTTGGTAGGGGGCACCCAGCTAAGAAAGGAGAAGAGTGCTCACAGGAGAGTGGGTCCAGTTCCACGTCCAGCAGCAAAGAGCTGCTCAGACCACAGGCCACCCACAGAGGACCATGAAACCAGGACGGTGGTGGACATTGGCTATGATATAGGAGATGGACAAGACAGTGCAGAGGGATGGAGGTTGTTATGGGATAGGGGTCTCAGCCACCAAGGGTGACAATACAGACAGGTGGCAGACAATGCTGGGGATGAGGGTGCGGCTGGTGGCACTGACACCACCTGTGTGTCTGCAGAAGGAGCTCACTTTGTGTGTGAGAAGTGTTCTCCCACCTACCGGGAACCACCCAGAGGATGGCACGGGCAGGATCAGGATCTTCTCCCAGGACACCCAGGATAAAGTTGGATGCTTGCTGCCCTTCTGCCTGGGGGCAGCCTTGCGGTCCCACCACTGCCCACTCCGTCCTCCACCGCTCCATCCTCCCCAAACCCAAGGGAGAATGTGCTGATTCTGTACAGCCCTGTGGCTGGGGCATGTTCCTTCTCCACTTCGTGGGTGCCCCTTCCTGACGGAGCTCTGGGGAAGGGGAGGGCTCTGAAGAGGCCATTCCCATGCCGGAATAATGCCGGGCATTTTGCCTGGTGCCATTTGCACAGCTCGTGCTTTGGCTGGTCCCCAGAGCCATCCAGAGCTTTGTTTCCGTGGCACTTGTTCAATGGGCGTGAGGGAGCGAGCGATGAAAACAGACCCTGAAAGGAGAGCAGATGGGAAACCGCATCTTGGAGGGGAGGGGATGTGTCAGAGCAGTACACCTGAGCCCCAGGGCACACTTCCTGGGAAGCATTGGATCACGGGCATTGGATCCACAGCACTGGATCATGGGCTGGCACTGAATCACCCCAGCAGTGGGGTCATGGACCTATTCCCTATTCCCTATTCCCTATTCCCTATTCCCTATTCCCTATTCCCTATTCCCTTGGAGATGGGACTAGACGAGCCTCAACTGCCAGGGGACGGTACCAGCTGCTTTGAAGCTCTGCCCAGCTCCTGGGAAGATGTCCTGGCAGCATGGGAAGGGACTGTGTCTCTGAAGAATTCCAAACCAGGTGGTGGCCCCAGGGGACAAGTGCTGTGGGAGATTCCTTTTCTCCCAGCACTTTCCAGGTTTGTGAAAGGGTTCCTGGGGCTCTGGGCTGGTGGTGGCATCCGTGCTGGCTCACCCGTGCAGAGGCAGCTTCCCACTGTGCCCGTGTCCCTGGAGGAGGGAGCTGTGCTTGGGACAGGACCCGGCGTGGTCTCAGTGTCTCTCTCTCTACTGAGGCTCAGCTCCCCAGGGTTCAGGGTGCAGCACTTGGCCCCTGCCCAGCCGGGGCTCTCAGCTCTGTCCCCTGTACCTCCCTGGGGAGCTGCTCTCCACAGCTCCCATCCATCCCCTTCCAGCCTCGGGAGAGGTGTCCACTGCCCACTCTATCTCACTGTCTGGGAATTTCTCCTGAGACTTTGCCTGCATTTTGCTGTCCTTATTTGCACCTCTTCAGGCTCATTTATACCCTTACATTGTCTCCTCTTCCCCTTGATGCATCCCCTTCCCTCTGCCAGCTGTGCTCAAGGCCCCTCCTGGACCTCTTTCGGTGGCCCTGGGGCCATTGTCCAGCATGAGTGAGAAGGGCCATCCACCACCTGACCCCCCTCCCTGCTGACCCCCATCCCCAGCGCTGATCTCTGACCTCACCTCCACCCCCAGCCAGTTCCTCCCTGCCCTGCTCCACGCTGGCCACCAGGTCCCCCACCCTGCGGGCTTGTCCCTGACCTGTGCCCAGCTGCAGTCCTTGGTTTTGAGCCTGTTTTTGGCTTTCCATCTATTCCTGAGCTAAGTCCAGGGCCAGCTGGGCACCTGCACTCCCAAAGTAGGTGCAGCCTCTATGTGTTTGCCTGTTTCTCACCCCTCCCTACAGCTCTGGGGTAACATCTGGATTCCTTGCATCCTGCCCCCATCTGATGGGCCACATCTGGATTCCTCGCATACAATCGCTGTCTAACAGGCTGTGTCTGGCTTCCCAGCATGTGATTCCTAGATAACAAGTCACTCCTGGATTTCCTACATGTGATTCTTGGATAACATGGCATATCTGGATTCCTTACATTCAATTCCTGGACAATATGGCACATACGCTCTCTGGCCAAGGCTGGGGCTGGAACAAGACTTTCTCTTTACAGTTTAAAGGATTTTTTTTTTTCTGGAGAAAATGAAGCTTTGACCTGAATTCCTGGCTGCCTCACAAAATCTCTCTTCTACCTCGGCTTTGGCTGCTCTTGGCTGGGAGCCTGGCTGGAAAACAAAGATCCTATCTCCCCCCACCCCCTGGGCTTTGGGACTGCTGGCGGTGGACACGCCGCCCCTCGCCAATCAGTGCTTACAATAATATTTTTCTCTAGGATTGAGCTTGGAATAACTTTGTTTTGACATAATCTGAACTAATGTCTCCCCGGCAATGACAGTAAACACTTGACAATAAGTGTCAGCGCAGCCCTGGAACTCTGCACAAGGGGCTCCAGCAGCTGGACATGAGGGAGAGGGGACATGGCACAGCCTCAGGGAAGGGGCTGGTGATGGCAGGGTGAACCAAAGCCCCAGAGGTCCATTTCTCACCCTTCTTCCCCCCAGCCAAATCGCTCACTCGCTCTGCAGAGGGTGATGGAAAATGCAGCCTGGGGCCGTTGCTAATCAGTTCCTCGGGCACCAGGAGTTATTGTGTCTGCACTGGTGGCAGCTCCAATTTAAACACTGTCACTGCACTATTAATGGTCCTGGCACTCGCTGACTCCAGAGCTCAGCTTGGGACCCGGCAGCAGGAATGTTTGTGGAGCCCTGCAAGAGCCACTGAGCTTCAGTCCCTGTCCTGTGCTGGCCGTGCCCTGATTCCTGCCGGAGCTGGTGTGCTCGGGGTGCCCTGTGCTGGCACAGCCCACCCAGGCAGGATTCCTCCCCATGCCCTCCCTCCCAAGAGAGGGCCTGGGTGGTCTCACCTTCATGAGATCAAAGTAGCTGGACATGGGCATGGACCTGGACGTGGGGAACTGGGCATGGACTTGGGCATAGATCTGGACCTGGGCACAGACCTGGACACAGGGAACTGGGCATGGGGAACTGGACAAGGACCTGGACATGAGCCTGGATCTGGACCAGGACCTGGCATTAGCCCTGGGGTGGTACATGGGCATCTGAGCTCTCCACATATCCCAGAGCCTCTGGTGCTGCTCCCTTCCTGTTTTAATTCCTGCGCTGGGCTGGTCCTGTGATCCCATCTGACATGGGATCCCTGATCCCAAACGGACATTTCTCAGGCCCATCATTTGTTTCATGAGCCATCAAAGTCTGTCGAAAGGCTGAAGCCACTGGCAGGGTCTGTCTCTCTCCCTCGCCTGGAGAGCTCTGTTTCCCTGCTGGTTCCCATCCACCCCAGCTACACCTCTTTGTCTCATCACACCCAGTCCTGAGAGCTTCCTGCTGGTTCAGTCTTGGGGACCAAGGAGATCATCCTCCCTCACCCCTCTCTCCTGTGAGCCAGACATGCCTCTCTGCCGGCCTGATCCTCACAGCAGCAAACAGCAGTGACTTCAAACCCCAGGGATAAGGACACCTGAGGGCAGGTGACACCACTCGACCAATCCCTCCCTCAGCAGGGTTTGTGCTCTCTGGAAAGGCAGAGCTGCAGTGGGAGATCCACCAGAGTGAGCAGGACTGCAGGCTCTCAAACATGGCTTTCCTGGAGACCTGCAGGCCTATCCCTGCTCCTTCCTGGGCACCATGGGGGTTCCCACAGCTCAGGAACTGGGTGTCATCAGTGACCCAGCCTGGCCACTCAGCACTACAGTGTGGAGTGTCTACACCAGTTCTGAACATCTCCCAAGGGATCTGAGGTCGTCTCAGCATCCTCTCCTTGGGTAGAGTGAGAGCTGCAGCTCCTCTGGTTATTCTGGAAGATCACAGGTTGCCCACATTGTTTGCTTTTTTGATGGATGAAACCATGTGCTAGATATTGGGGCAGGGAAAAGGAGCTGAGGAACAATACGTGGAAGACTTCTGAATGTTAGTGGAGTGAGCCCTGGAGGACTGCAAGATGGGTGGATGTGCCTGATGTGATTGGTGCCAAGGAGAGTGGGAAAAGCCTGCCCTGGGCTGTGCTTCATGCAAAGAAAGCAAAGGGGAATTGCTCAGGGTGAGTGCAAAAGGGGCACATTTTATAACTGCAGATCCATGAGCTGCTCCAAGTGGTCAGGGCAGAGGCTGGGAGTTAAGGAGCCATGTCCATGCTTTGCAGAAAGGAGCTCTTCCTTGGTGATGCCCCATCCCTGGAAGTGCCCAAGGCCAGGCTGGACGGGGCTTGGAGCACCCTGAGATAGTGGAAGGTGTCCCTGCCCATGGCAGGGAGTGGAATGGGATGACCTCTGTGGTCCTTCCAACCCAAACCATTCCATGATTCTGTGAAGTTGCACCATGTGTCCTGTCCGAGTGCATGTTCCCAGCAGGAGGAACAGGCAGGGGGACAGGCAGGGACAGTGTGAGCTGAGGTCCCTCTCATCAAGGGAATGGTGGGCTCCCAGAAAAGCCCAGGACCTGTCTGGGTGGCCTTATTCATCCCTGTCTCCTTTTCTTTCCTCTTTGTCATGTTCTAGGAATCCTTTTATCCATGTGTTTGTTTTTCTTTCCCTCTCCTTGCAGATGCTCAGTAATTCTTTGAACATATCAGATGGGTTTGTATATCCCTGTTCTGTGGATTCCCCACAGAGGAAAACAGGCACCTCTGGAGCAAGTTGCACATTGGCCTGAGGTCATGTCTAAGGCAGCCTGGCAAAATCCTTCTGGAATGCTCGCTCTGAGCATGGGGCAGGCAAAGGAGGGTGATGCTGCACATGGGAGCAGTTCCCAAAGCCAGGAGGGACGGTGGGTGCTGACAGGAATGAACACTGCAGCACAGAAAGGATGAGGCAGCGCTGGCTGGGGAGTGCGAAAGCCTGGGGCCATGGTGGAGCCATGGACAAGTCTGGCAGCTCCTTTGGAAAAGTGTATTTGGAGACCTTCCTCCCCTGGATGCCTCGTGGAGCATCAGATGGTGACTGCGGGGTGTGGGTTTCCTTCAGGCCCATCTCCCCTCCAGCCTGGCCCAGGAGTGTCAGAGCGTTCTCTGCCCAGGGTGAGTGTCACACACCAAGTCCTGAGGGTTCCTCTCACTTGGTGTCTTGCTCTTCCAATGTTCCCTTTAAATGTCCAAATGAAGATGTGTCCCAAAGTCATACCAATTCCTCAGAAAGCCACAGGCACACAGGCTCTCCAAAGATTGTCCTTCCCGTGCCCAAAACCAGCCAGTCCCCACCTTGTGGGTGCTGTGTCATGTCCCAAACCTGAGGGACAAGTGTGTGATGGGTCAGGCAAGGATCCTTTCCTAGTGCCCCATCCTGGCCTGCTGGGGCAGAGGGAATCTTCTCTGGGACGTGGGCAGCCTCGCTGTGCTGCTCTGCAAACCAGCTCGTCTGTCACACCCTTATCCTTCCTCCCTCCTTCCCAACATCCAATTTATCTCCCTCCCAGGAGTCCCTTCCAGGTCTTTCCCTTCCAGGCTGATCCTGCATTGCCCATCACCTGCTCAGGGCAGGGACCACCTGCCCTGTGGGGGTGGGGACGTGGTGGTCACTGTGACACGAGACAGTAACTCTGAGGTCCCTCCCAGGAGTTTTTGGTGAAGCAGGGAGGACTCAGGGCTGTGCTGGGGCTGGGGGGATGTGAGAGCATCACCGTGTGTGGAGAGCCAGGAGGGTGAGCGTGGTCCTGGGGGACAACAGCAGCTGTGGTCACAGCATTCCTGAGGTGGCTTCAGGAGGGACCCGCGGATGGGCCTGGAGAGACAAGTCTAGAGCCATGGTGGGGAAGCAAAGGGAACCTCACTGCAATCCTGGCAAATGCTGGCACAAGAGATGTTTTTGAATAAATATTTACTCCGAAGACTTCCGTCAAGGATTTCCAAATTTTTGGTGACAAAATATAGAGGTTCTCCTGCCTGCCACGCTGAGCAGACTTCGCTGTCCCAAACAGGTGACCAAGAGGAGGAAAAGGACAGAGCTGCCATCCCTGCCACCCCACCATCAGTCCCAAGGGTGGGACAGGCTTGGGGCTGGCCAGAGGCTTCCAGGAGCGGCTCTGTGGCCCCCTCCTTCCCTCAGCCACGTGCCAGCACAGCAGAGCAGAACCCACTGCAGCAAGCAGGGTCGCCAGCACCCTGGTGGCCCTTCTGCAGGGCCCTTCCCCTCCTGCCTCCCCGAGGGAACAACGTGAGCAGCATCCAGGAGCGGCCTCTGCCCGAGTGCAAAGGAGGCCTGAGGACATGGATGGAGGGGGGGAGCAGAGGGAGGCGGCACAGAGGAACAATTGAAAAGAGGAAAAAGGAAATCCTCCTGGAGCTGTGAAAGTGTTTTCCCAGACTGTCTGGCCGCTCCAATGACCTCATTCTCCAAGGTGCCGTTAACTGGGCTGGAGAACAGGACGTCCAGCCCTGCCAGCCCCTCTGCCCGGTCACCTGTGCAGCTCCTGTGCCCAGCAGCCCTCCCCAGCCCCACCCTGCCCCTCAGGGGGTTCCCAGTGCCTGGGCTCGTGCCAGGGGTCGTTAACCAGGGTTAACAAGCCCAAGATTTGAGATGAGTTCATCTCAACTGTTTATCCTGGAAACCCCCTCTGCAAAAGCAGTGATGCGTGCACAGATCTGGAGTAGGGACTGGCACCAGAGTCCCGGGAAGGGAGAGAGCCCGGCCCTGAGTTCTGGGATCATCCCTGGGGTACAAGTGGCTCCTGTGGCAGAAAAGGCAAGAGGGACCGTGCACAGAGGAGCAGGGGCCAGCAGCTGGAGCTCGGGTGGCTGTGCTGGGTGGGAGAAGCAGGATGGTGCATCCATGGTGATACGGAACTCACAGCGCTGTCCTGTTCCATGCACAAATTCCAAGGGGATGTCTCCTGCTGGGTCAATATTTTAACTGAGATAATGGAGGTCTGAGTAATGAATCCCCTCCAGGATCACCTGTTCTATAAAGCTGAGGGCACCAGTGAAAGCTTTTTTCATATCCTTCCCTGGAGAAATGGCATGGGTAGGAAGAGAAAACAGCAGGGTCTTTCCTGCCACACATTTTCCCAATTAAAAAAAGAAAATTAAAAATTACAGAATCATGGAATGGCTCGAGTTGTAAGAGACATTAAAGATGAACCTATTACAACCCCCTGCCATGGGCAGGGACACCTTCCACTAGCCCAGGTTGCTCCAAGCCCTGTCTGACCCGGCCCAAATCCTTAAAAGCTCCCTCATAAATCCACTAGCTGTCATTCAAATTCGCCTGCTTCACACATCAGGAAGGGGTGAGGGACAGACACAAGATTGCATCAGCCTTGCAGAATCCAAACACCAACTAAGTACTTGGGAGCTCTTTGATTTAGCAGAGAAATTAAAATAACGAGATCCAGAGGCTGGGAGTTAAAGCTAGGCCTGCTCAAGTGTGGATTAGCACATATTTCAACACTGACCATGACTGGAACTAATTGCAGAGAGCAGAGGTTGAATCCTGCTCCGTAGGAAGCCTGGCTGCCTTTCCAGCAGAGGGGCTTAAGCCAAGAGATCATTCCTGGTCTCGGTGGTCACAGGACAACACTCTCAGGCCCCTGATGTCCAAGCCATGTTTAGGTCTCATGGCCTTGAATTTGGTGCATCTGAAAGATGCCAAGCACAGGTCAGTGCCCTGCAGCTGCCTGGTGCCTCCAAAACAGTGGTCACCTCCCATCTTCCGGGCTCTCCTTCCCTCCCCAGGCAAAGTGGGGTACTTTTAAAGCAGGAAAAGGTTTCTGTGGGTTTTATGTTCCTATCAGAGAGGCCATTGTCAGAGCCAGGCCCCTGGGACAGGGACTGGAGTGGGAGAGCTGAAATGTAAAACATGACTGGAAGTACAAAGTGTCCGAATCAGGGTTTTTTTTACTTTCGTCTTTCAATAGTTAAAGGAGCTTCTCTTTGCCATCAGCATTGCTGATTAACACTCTCCAAAATGCCAAATGCCATGTACTTGTAGCTTTCTCTGAAGATAAGAGAGGGTTTCCCATGGCATTGGATACTCTGTTCCCACTCCCACTGGGAGACTTTATCATGGTTTTAGCGCCATATTTGTCTGTTCCAGACTCCAAAAGGTCTTGGTATCTTGGTACTTGGCGTGTTGCTCTGGGATCTCAAATGCCAGGGACTGATAATGGCATTTTTTTGTGGGGGAGTCTCATCAGCTTTTCCTTCAGGACAGACAACAACACACAAAGCCAAGGAGTCCTCCTGGGAGACGTTCTGTCAGCCGCGAGCCAAGTCCTGACCGCAGTTTTGGGTTGGAATTGCAGTTTTGGGTTAAAGCAAACTGCAGCACCGCTGACAGCGCTCGCAGGCCGCTCGCGTCCGTCAGGATAATCATGGAGTTATCCCTGTCACATCCATGCAGAGCCACTGCTCTCGATGGAGCCTCATTTCCCTGTCTCCATTTTTATTCCTGGGTGTCACTTTGCAGCCCCCTTGTACGACTTCCCGGAATGTTTTGCAATTAAATGCAAAACACTTGGGGTTTGCACACAAACGAGGGCAATGAAGACAAGATTTTCAGACAAATAGCAGATGCCAGCTGGTCCCAGTGCCCCTGTACTTGGGGGCTTTTTTCAGGATTTCTTAACCCTTTCTGTGACAGTCTTTGTGTTTTATTTTTTGAGTATATTCTTTTAATCATAAAACTGTAGAGTTGCTAAGGTTGGAAAAGCCCTCTGAGATCACTGAGTCCAGCCTTTCCCCGAGCACTGCCAAGGCCACCACTGACCATGTCCCCAGGGCCACATCCACATGTTTTTGGAACATTTCCGAGGATGGTAACTCCACCACTTCCCCAGGGCTTTGTTGGTTGCTGTTCCAGCACTCTTGTCATGCCCACATTATTCTCTGGAGCTGGGTAACATCTTCCAAACCTGGGAAGTTGAGCTCTGCTCCTGCTGACCTTCGGGATAACTTTTCCTTGGTTGGTAGCAAGAGTGGTTTCTCCACAGGACTTGATTTTGCTGCAAGAGTTTTATTTTTTGCGACATTTGTCTTATGTCTACCTACTTTATTTCCTACTAGTTTTGCTATTATTCCCCTTGGAAATGCTTTAGGTTGAGATTTCAAGCCCCCTTTTTTTCGGAATACTGCTGGTTTTTCTTGTGTGATGGCTTTAGCTGATGAGTTATGACTTCATCTCCATTTTTCAAACTACTTGGGAAGCAGCTGATGTTAATTGTTGAGTCTTTGTGATGTCATGGGATTGTATTTGGAACAGAGCTTCCATTATGCTCTGTCTCAACTTGAACTGCAGATTCTAAGAGTGAAATCTTGTTGTTTTGCTCTCCAAATTTGTTTTAAAAGTCTCTTGCAATGCTGATGAGTCCATCTCTTCCTTAAAGATGTCACTGAAAGCATTGTTATTAGGAGAGTATTGACCTCTGCATCTGGTTTTGTGTTGTTTTGAGACATAACTTGAGATCCAGATTCTTTGCTAATAAAATCATCATCTCAGGCAGAATTTAGAGCTGGCATATTTTGTCCTAGTACTTATGTTTTAATTTTCTCTATTTCTGAATAAACAAACCAGACCTGAATGTGGTATTTCTTCTCTTTCCTTTTTTTTTTTTCCTTTTTCCAGTTTATTTTTTAGTTTAGTTGAGCCAACAACCTTACATGGGTCCAGCCCATGCTGTTACTCACCTCTCTTGCCTAATCTAGATCTGAACTAATTGGGAACAGCCTTGCTTTCCCCTGATGAGCTACTGATGCTTCATTAGTGATGTTTTAGACTCCAGGCCCGGGACACCACTCCCTGTCTCCCCTTCCCTCAGTAGAGTGTTGGTGGGCAGTGGTGGTCGCCCCTGGCTGGGGAGGGGCTGGTGCTCAGCAGATGCCCTGGAGATGCTCCAGCTGTGAGCAGCCCAAACTCCAACACGTGTGCAGGCAGGAGCCTCCCGGGGCTGGAGCTGCATGGAAATTGCCTGGAGTGACTTGGGGAAAGCACCTGGATGGAGAACCTTTGCTTGAAAGCAGACAGACATTCCTTGGAGAGAGAAGTGCAGGGACAGGGCAGGGGCAGGGCAGGGGCTGGGTGTCACCTTGGGGTCTGTGCCCCATTTCTGGTGCTTTTTCCTGTCTGACACAGGAGTGCTGCTTGTGGCACTGACAGCAGCTGCTGACAGACCTTCCAGGCTCCAGGAGAGCATCCAGGTGTCACCTGCTCCGTCCCCTGATGGAGACTGGTGTGGGAAGAGCCTGTCTGGCCGGGGGTCTTGGCCAGGGGAAGGGGCAGGGTGCCTAAAGAGGGGTGGTGGAGAGAAGGGCTGTGCTGGGACTCTCTACTGGGCTGTTGGTGGATTTGCTGGGCAGGAGTGGGGCTGGGACATGTTTTCCTTCTGCTGGTGGCCCCACTCACCCACATGCCACTCATCCTGTGGTCACCATCTCCAGGAGATGCTCCAAAGCCTGCTTGGGATCTCCCTGGCTTCTTGCTTGGGACCACGCAGGAATCCCATGAAAAGTGCAGTAGCTGCAGGAGAGGGGGATCCTGAGATCCAGAGGGATGGCTGATACAAACATCCAGGTCCAACAAGGGCTGGGCTGCTCGGGCTGACCCCTCCCAGCCGGCTGTGCCCATGCCTTGCTTCCTCCCTACTCAGTTTGCTTGTGCCCCTTGTTCCTGCCCACCTCTCCCATCTGTCCCTCCACTACCTGTGGGCAGTGAGGGGGTGCTGGCAGTCTGTTCCCCCTGTCCTGGGTGGCTGCCGTGGCACCCTGTGGCACCCTGCCCTGGCTCTGCTGCTCAGCCAGTCTCTGCAGCCCTGGGGAAAAGGGATGAGATCCTGTGGGTCTGGAGCAAGAGTCACAGAACCAAAGATTCAGAGAGTCACAGAATATCCCCAGTGGGAAGGGACCCACAAGGATCATCAGTCCAGCCCCTGGCCCTGCACAGACACCCCAACAACCCCACCCTGGGCATCCCTGGCAGCGCTGCCCAAACGCTCCTGGAGCTCTGGCAGCCTCGGGGCCGTGCCCATTCCCTGGGGAGCCTGGGCAGTGCCCAGCACCCTCTGGGGGAAGAACCTTTCCCTGATCTCCAGCCTGACCCTCCCAGGCCCAGCTCCAGCCGTTCCCTGGCTCCTGTCCCTGGTCACAGAGAGCAGAGATCGGAGCTGCACCTTGGGAGGAAGCTGCAGCACCCGGTGAGGTCTGACCTCAGTCTCCTCTTCTCCAGCTGAACATTCCAAGTGACCTCAGCCACTCCTCGTGTGGCTTCTCTCTGAGAGAGTGGGTGGGAACAGCAGCGTGTCCTGGGGCGGCTCTAGTGGGGTGCAGTGACACCCCCACTGCCCCCAGCCTGCCCTGCCCTGGCAGAGTGACAGCCCTGCCGCTGCTGCCCCGCTCTCCGGGGGCAGCTCCCGGACCTGCCTGAGCGGTTCCAGATGTGCCGGGGGCCGGGGACCAGCTGTGCGCCGCTGCCGGGGGTCCTTGGGGCGGCTGTGTCCGAGGGATGCTGCCAGCACGGCTCAGCGTGGGGCCGCGGCACAGCCCTGGCACCCCTGACCCCCAAGCGCTGCCTGTCCGTGGGGAGCCCCTCGGGTGCGGGATGGGCTGCGCCTCCCTCCAGATGTTCCCATCGCCCCTGACCCCCTGTTCCCTCGCAGCAGGGCCTGTCTGGGTCACAGCAGGGGCCGGGCAGGCTCTGAAGCTGCGGCTGTTGCGGCTGCCGGAGCGGATCGGAGGTGGTGCCGTGGAGCCACGGACACGGCCCGGCGGGGCCAGGCAGCCGCTGTCCGGCACCAGGGCAGGGCATTGCTCCGGGATGTGCTGTGCTGAAACACGAGGTACTGGGACACACCAGCCCATGCTCCGAGCAGGAATGGAGCATGGCGAGCACAACAGAGGGAGAGGGGCTTTAACATAGGCAGAGAGAAACAGGACAAGGGGGAACAAAGAGGAGAGGTTTGGATTGGATGTTAGGAAGAAATCCTTCCCTGTGTGGGTGGGGAGGCCCTGGCACAGGGTTCCCCAGAGAAGCTGTGGCTGCACCTGGATCCCTGGCAGTGTCCAAGGTCAGGCTGGACATTGGGGAAGCAGCCTGGGACAGCGGAAGGTGTCCCTGCCCATGGCAGGGCATAGAACCGGATGAGTTTCTGTTCTAACCCAAACCATTCCATGGTTCCACAATTCTCTGGTGCCAGTCCATCCCCTTGCCCACAAAGGGCTAAGCACTTCCAGCTGCTGCTGGGCTGCTTGGCCAACTATTGCCCATGGGCAGTGCAGCACCAGGGTGGGGACAATCCTGGGGGCATGTTCAGAGGAGCTCAGGAGGAAGCTCTGGTGTCTGAGACAGCTCAGGGACCATCAGGCTCCAGCGAAAGCCCCTTGTAGCTCCAAACCACGGGGTCCTGTGAGCAGGAGGACACAGGAATGTGCAGGTGGTGCCTGGGCAGAGCACGACCCCTCTGCTCCGGCTCTTTCACTTCTCTTGAAAGTCACAGAATGGTGGCTCTGGTGCAGGTGCACCTCAGCTAGCCCAGGCTGCAGGGACCCTTTCTCTGCTTGACGAGAACATTGCGGTCCCTCCCTGCCGCAGCCAGGCTCGTGCTTATTCTCACCCTTCACCCCCCCAGCCCAGCACCCCTTGGCTGCTGCCAGCCCTGGGACCCCGATGTGAGCAGGGCTGTGCTCGAGCAGCCCGGAGCCAGCCCCGTGTCCCCACCCTCCACACCCTTATCAAGTTCCTGCAGCCTTCCCCCCCTGCCCGCCCGGGCCCGCTGCCAGCTGGGGCGGGATGGAGGCGCTGGCAGTTCCACACTGGGGACACCATTGCACCAGGGCCGATCCTGCAGACCTCTGACAAGCAGGACCAGGGCCTCGACCCTCCCAACAAGCTTCTGGTGCTTTTGGGGCAGCAGGGTTGGGACACAGGGTGAGGAGGCTGCTACCTGCATGAGGGGACCTTGGGGCCCAGCAGCCTTGGAAACACAACTGTTTGGAAGAGGACAGACTTTCCAGACTTTGTGCCTTCCCATGGCCCCTGGCTGACTCTGCAGGAAGTTCTCCCTGTCCAGGAGTCACCTCAACTATCAGGAGTTGTTTGTGGATGAGAGACTGTCCAGCAGTGGATGGGACAGGATGGGCAGTGTTCAGAGGAAGTGAAGATGGTGGGATGGGATGTGATGTGATGTGATGTGATGGGATGGGATGGGATGGGATGGGATGGGATGGGATGGGATGGGATGGGATGGGATGGGATGGGAGAGGATGCCCAAATTATGCCAGAAGGACCAAGCACTGCTGGGCCACCTCCAGCCCCCTAAGAAGCTTCTGGCAGTGTGGAGAGGTTGGGCTGAGACAAGAGCAGGTGCTAAAGGACACACTGCTGATGCTGAAGAGGGGTGTGGGGAAGGAGTAGATGGGAATGCCAGAAAATACTTGGTGGAGGCACTGTGGGGTGTGTCTGGTCCCAGCTCTCTGGGGATGGGGCAGCACAGGGTTTGGATCTCAGGGTTTGGATTCCAGGGTTTGGATCCCAGGGTTTGGTTTCCTCAGAACAAATCACAGAATCATTTAGTTTGGAAAAGCCCTCTAAGACTATCAAGTCCAACCATTCCCCAGCACCGCCAAGGCCACCACTGACCCCTGTTCCCAGGTGCCACATCCACAGGGCTGTTAAACCCCTCCAGGGGTGGGGACTCCACCCCTGCCCTGGCCATCTGTGACAGGGTTGGACAACCCTTTAGGAAGCTTGAGAGCTGCTGCTGCCCTTGGGCTTCTGCTCAAGGTCACAGAAAATCCCAGTGGGAGACCCAGAGTGACTTCCACCAGAATCTTGTCCCATGGAGTGAGTCCCAGGCTGAGGACCCAGGTGCTCAGTCATAACAAGTCAAGCAAAATAGGCAGTTTTCAATGAAATAGTTTTCAGTAACTTTTTTTTTCCCAACTGCTGATCAAAGTCCAAAGTAACCTCAGAAAATGTACGAGATGTGATGAGAAAACGAACCTGGAGCCCACGGGTCACTTTTTCCATGAGTTGTGCCTCTAAACACGGGGGATGTGGTCTCTGCTGGCCAGACTTCCTGCACCTGGGCTGTGCTCATGGCTCCCATCCTCCCATGGCCGGAGAGGACTCACCCATTCAGTGCTTTCTCCCTCCTCCAAACCCCCTTGGTGCTGGGGGCTGCCCTACAGCCTTGCACCCGGTGTCCTCACTCCCCCTGGGATGGGGTGGTGGCTCCTGCCAGGGGCTGAGGCCCAGGCAGCCTCATGGCACAGGATTCTCCCATCCAGCTGCTCAAATATCAGACTACTCCGGGTCACTTCTGCAAGGAGCCAGGAGAGGTGGCCAAGCCCTGGGCTCTGTGCCACAATCTGGGAAGCAGAGACTAGCAGGACCAGGGCAGTGACTGTCCCTCTATGCTGGCACTGCTGAGGCACCTCCAGTCCTGGGGACAGCTTTGGGCCCCCCACTACAGACAGGACATTGAGGGGCTGGAGCGTGTCCAGGGAAGGGAATGGAGCTGGGAAGGGGCTGGAGCCCCAGGAGCAGCTGAGGGAGCTGGGAAAGGGGCTCAGCCTGGAGAAGAGGAGGCTCAGGGGGGACCTTGTGGCTCTGCATGACTCCCTGACAGGAGGGGGCATCTGGGGGGGTCGGGCTTGGAACAAGAAATAAGAGGAAAAAACCTCAAGTTGTGCCAGGGGAGGTTTGGGTTGGATATTAGAGAAAATTTCTTCCTGGAACAGGTGGTCAGGCCCTGGCACAGCTGCCCATGGTGCAGTCACCATCCCTGGAGCGATTTAACAGCCGTGTGGAGGAGGCACTTGGGGCCTTGGTGTAGTGGTGGGCTTGGCAGTGCTGGGGAATGGTTGGATTTAATGATCCTAAAGGGCTTTTCCAACCTCAGTGGTTCTGTGATTCCATGAATGGCTCCTCCCTGCTCCTCTCAGCTCCACCATCCAGTGCCACCCTACCCCTGCTGTGCAGCCCTACGGCACCAGCAGGACACAGGGCCACTGTCCCTTTGTCCTCAACAGCACCAGGGCACAGTGACGATCTTCTCTGGCCCTGACCTTCCAGTGAGGACACGGTGTCCCTTTGGAAGGTGCAGGTCTTGAACTCTCCCGTGTGCCTTGGCAGCCTTGGCTTTGCTGTTTTTTGTGTCTGGACCCCTTATCTCTCTGCCCCACCTCGCTCGGTGCTGGCTCTGGTGTCCCTGGTGCCAAGGCTGCCCCATGCCCAGCCCAGTGGCTCGGGAACAATTGGAGGAAGCTGTGTCCCACAGCAAACCCTGAGATTTCTGCTGGAAGTGACAACTGCCAGGAGGGCTGGCAGGGGACGAGGCCACACGTGGTTGCTGGCAGGGTATCAGGCAGCACAGCAGGTCTGTGCCCTTCCCGCCCCAAACCCAGCAGCTCAGGTGTGGTGGGGAGCTGGCTGTGCACACTGCAGGGTGCAGGTGACCCTGGCCAGCATCCCACAGGAGAGTGGCCAGCTGCCTGTGGCCACGGCAGAGCCCCACGAGGGAGGGGTCAGCACGTCCCCGCTCACACACCTGCCCAGCATCGGCCACCACTGCAGCACTCACAGACAGAGGCACACGGAGCTTCCTTAGCACAGCTACAAGTGCTGCCCTGCCTCAGGACACACACACACCCCGGGGCTGGGCACCCCAGCACCCAGACGGGCACCAGAGGCACCATGTCCACCCACGTGGGCAGAGGAGAAGGTGGTCACACACACCCACAGGTGCCCTCCTGCTCTGAGCCCCAACCCAGCTGTCCTGAGGCTCCACGGTGCTCCGAGTGTCACCTCGATGCACCTCAACTCCTCCTCCATGTGGTCAGGACTGGAAACCCTCGAATCCCTGCCCGAACTCTTTCCCTCTGCTCCCTCTGACACCCAGGTGCCACAGGCTCACCCTGCCTGTGCCAGCAGTGCCAGCGGTGCCAGCAGAGCAGGCAGCCCGTGCCCGTGCCATGCTGGAGCGCTGCCGGCCGTGCCCACGCCGCCCAGGGTGCTCGGGGAAGGCAGAGGGAGTTCAGCTGGGGAGGACAAACTCCTTAAAAGGCTGGACATGCAGGCAGCCGAGGCTTTCCCAGGCAGCCAGGAGTTCCTGGAAGTTGGCTCCTGGTGCCAGAGAACAAGTCCTGGAGAGCTGCAAGGGTGAACCTTCCTGAAAGGAGCTGCCCCATGCCAGCTCTTGCCCTGCCATGGGCTGTCCTGGGGTGGCTGCTGTCCCTGCACGTCCCCTGCTTGCTCCCACGATCCCTGCCACGAGCTCAGCTCCCAAAGGAGACCCAGCTCTTGCCCAGGCTTTGCTATTGCAGATGTGCGGCTCAGAACCCCGTTATCACCACCCCAGTGCCTCTCTGGCCCCGTTCCCTGCCTGGGAGCCTGTCCCAGGCACAAGCTCGGGTACCTGCCAACCAGGATGTCCTGTGGCTGATAATGTCACATAGCTTGGAGCCCCAGAGCTCCTTCTTGTGCCTTGTGCCCTCTTGGGCTCCCAGCAGCAAGGTGGGGTCTCACACCCTTCCTTCCCAGTGGGACAAAAGTAGGTGTCTCCTGTTTCAGCCTCCCCATGACCTGGAAGCAGTCCAGCTTGTCTCAGCCCCGCCACATGCTTGGGATGCCCAGTGTGAATCCTCCAGGAACCCATCCTGTGGGCCAGAGACACCTCCAGTCCCACAGGGGCACTTGAAATGCACCTACACCCCACCTGAGACTTCCCACGGCAGTGGCCAAGGTCTTGTTCCTTTGGAAACTGTGATGAATCTCCAACCATTGGGTCCCTCCAGTGACCTGAGGCCATGCAGAACTGCTGTCCCCTCCTCTGAGTGCTCCAGATCCTCCCACCCAACATCAGCAGCCACTCCAGCACACAGCTGGACAGAAGATGAGACAGTGGGCAGCCTCCAGGACCTCGAGGGATTTCACAGAGGTCTGTGGACAGCTCCACCCTGGGTCCGTGCTTCCCAGGAGAGGGAGAGGACAAAGGCACATGGTGGACGAGCAGCAGCACAGAGGTGGCAAATGCCATCCCCCAGGATCCCAGGAGGCCAGCCTTGGTCCCCCCAGCATCCTCTTGACCCTTTGACACAGCCACATTTCATTGCTGGCTTGGGGGTGACACCTGCAGCCTCTTTGCCTCGGGGACTTCCACCAGACAAAGTCCCTTCTTCCTGTACAGCCCTGTGGATCTCTTTAAGTGCAAAACCTGCTTGCAGTATCACACTGTGCCCGATTCCTGACTCCAGCTCTCCATGTCACCCATGCCTGGCTCTCCTGAAGCCTCTTGACCACCGTATTCCTTGTGCCTCTTGTTCTTCAGGGATGCCGGTGACCTGGCTCCACAAACGTACTGCAGGGAGCTCTGCTGGCTGCTGTGCTGGCCCTCCAGCACCGCCCGTCCTGTCCCTTACAGTCCGAATGGTCCCGTGTCACCTCCTTCTCCTTCAGCCTTCTTCGCAGTTGCCTTGTCCAAAAAACCCCCCACCTACCCCCCAAAATGAGCTTTGTTTTTTTTTTGTGATGCCAAGTCCATCTGGTACAGTCTATCCCTGATAAACAGCCCTCCCTCGGGGCCTCTTGGGACCAGAAATAGCGCCGGGGCTGGACCTGCCCGAGCAAACATTCCTCCCTGCACATGCACGTCTGCTTCCCGCTGGCAGCCCGGCCATCCCCGGGGAGCCGGGGCCTCGGGGACAGCGCCGCGATGGCTCCACGCACGTCCCGGGGACGGGGAACCTTCCCCAGCCAGGCAGCCGCACATCCCTCCGGACACTGCCCCCAGCAGCCTTGCCCGGGGCGCGGCTCGGCCGCGCTCGCTGCTCCCGCAGGGAGGAATCCTGATTTCTGACAGCGTGTCCCTGCGTCCCGCTAATCCCCGAGGGGCAGCCGGCAAAGCCTCGTTGATCCACGCCGGGCTGACCCGGCCGTCGCTCCGGCTGGAATGTGCCGCTAATCCCCCCGGCCACCTCCCGGACCGGTCACCGCTGGCCTGGGGGGACCCGGCTTGGTCCCGCTCGCCCCCCGGGGGGCGACGCCAGCACTCGGACGTGTCCCTGCCCCGCGGGCGGTGGGTGGCCGCCGCTCCCAAGGGCTCTGTGTTCCAAGGACAGCCGCAGGGCCCCTCCCGGAGCTCAGGGCCAGCCCAGCTGCCCTGGCACTGGCACCTGCGGGGATCTACCAGCGCTCCAGGGAGGAGCTGTTTGTTTCCAGCCCTTGCACCACTGCTGGGAGAAAAGCTGTTGCATTTCACGCGACAGATGTTGCTCTCTGAATCCTTGTCCTGCTGGTCCTTCCAAGGATTTTCCATGACCTCTTAACGCCTTTATCTCGTGGGGGGTTCCAGCATTGACATCTGACCACAGTGGGCTGTCTCTTCCCATATTCCTGCTGGGACACAGGTTCCTGCCCACCCTGCTGTACCTGTGACCTGCCCTCCCTGTCACTCCCCAGGGGCCTAGTTTTTCCTCTTCTTCAAGAGGGGCTGCCCAGTGCAGTCAGTCCCTTAAAGGATTGCAAACACCCCTCTGCAAATAAAGGCATGGAACCCTCACGTACTGCCCATCAAAACACCTTTGTGGACATCACAAAGTGTCCCCCGTAGCTCAGCGGCTCCTGATGCTCTCTGCTTCCTCTATATTCGGTTCTGTGGCTCTTCCCAGATCTTCCATCCAGCCCTCCCCCGTGATGGGTGGGAGCTGAGCCCAGCCCCCTGTGGGGGCACACCAGGACACTCACAGCCTTCCTGCTTCTGCCCCAGCTCCTCTGTGTTGCTGTTTTGGGGGCTGTGATCACCTGCTGGACCCTCAAGCTGCCTCCCGGCATGGAGTCCCAGCCTGTGGAAAAGGGAATCTTGACCCTCAGTCTCTGAAAATGGGGCCAGAGCCCCTGGTCTGTACCCTGCTCCTGCCGAAGTGGCTTCACACGTGGCTAGAAAAATGCTGCTGCTCCCAGGGCACAGTGGCTGCTCTCTCCCACTGCAGCCTGTGCCATCTGCAGCCAACATTAATCATGTTTTTCAGCCATTAATCATTTCTAACATTAATCATGTCTTCATGTTGAACAGCGGAGGACTGGGACTGCGGGAACTCTCTCGCAAGTGATGGGCCTCAGCTCAGCTGCTTCTGAGAGCTGTCAGCCAGCCAGAGCTCCATTCCTCTCCACGTGTGCCATGTGGCTTTTGTATTGTTTAGTCTCTGATCGAAATCTGGGGCCGGATCGAATTACCTGTCCCACAACAGCCCCGTGCACTGACACAGCCACCGCCTCTCCAATGACATCACGGAGCCCTCGTGTTCGCTGGAGCCCATCCCGCCTCGTCATCGTGCTCGGCCCTCAGACATCCACCCCTGTCCCATCCAACACCATCCCTCTGGAAGGGAACACCATCCCTTTGCCTGCTCTGGGGCAGCCCGTGACTGAAGTCAAGCTGGCAGGACTGTGCCTGTGGAGAAATGGATGCCTGACATAATCCTCATTCTGTGTGCAGAGCACCTGCATCTCCTGCCAGGAAAGATCCAGCTTTGAAGGCATCCCCTTGGATCTCCAGAACTCCCCAAGATTTGGAGGGAGGGGGCCCCTGGAGGGCTCCAGACCAGTCTGATTCCCAGCAGGGCTGTTGTCAGCACTCTGTCAGGGTGGCTGTGGTTTTGTGTACCTGAGGTTTGAAAGCCTCCAAAACCAGAGCTCCCCCACCTCTTGTGCTTGTCCCCACGCTGGGGCCCTTCCAGAGTCAACACTTCATCTTGGAACAAACACCCGAAATCTTGGCCATGAGCTGCGTTCTCTGTTTTCCTACCAAGGGCAGGGGAAGCTTTGTCCTGTGCTGTGAAGCACTTTCGGAGGGGGATCCAGTCCCTGTTTCACTGCCACAGCCACATATGGACCTCTCCTTTCATGTCAGAAGGAAGGATTTCTGCACACAGTGATGCTTGGCGCAGCTTTTCCACATCTTTTACCCAAAGCTTGTCTGGGGAAGGCTGTCATTCCTTTGGCAGTGGGATGGGGGACAGCTTTCTCCTGCCAGGTCCCTCCAGTTCTCCCTGGGGATGGAGTTGCTGGAGCCTGGTACCAATAGAGCACTCAGGAGCTGGGTCAAGGGAGACCCTTTCGGGGTCTGGTGCACAAACCAAGTCTGTTTTCCCCCAGAAATCTGACATTTGGAGCCTTGGTTTTGATGGGACGTAGAATGAACCCAACACAGAGTTTGTCCTGTCCACAGATTTTTTTTTTTGGGGGGGGGGGGGGGTGCCTGGATGCGAAGCCGGCTGCCCCGACGCCCAGGTCCAGGGAATTCCTGGGAATGCTGACTTCACGCTACTCCTCTTGCTGCTCTGTCCTGCAGCCGAGAGCCAGGCCAGCCATGGGAGCTGAGCTTCTCCTGGAGTGGTGAGCGGAGACCTGGGGCTCGCAGAGTCCGCAGGCTCTTGGGCGGCTGCCTGTACCCCATTGCCAGGCAGCAGGTCTGGCAGTTTCTTGGCAGTGTTCGGCTGCAATCAAACCGTCTCCACAAAACATCTCGATGAGCCAGCACATTCCAATGGAGAAATGTCTTGTCTAAATGTTTCTGACCAACTCTCGTGCGGCGGCTTTCTCACTTTTCCTCCTGGCTGTGTTTCTGAAGGAAAAAACACTTCAAAGGCACAGCCCTGGCTTGGGATGCTGTAGGTGTGACTGTGCTGTCTCAGGCCGGGTCCAGACTCTTCCCCTGGAATCTGATGAGACAGAAGAACCCTTACCAGTGCTGGGTGGCCCGAGGAGCCCTAACTGTACACGAGAGGAGCATGGGGTGGGTGTCTCAGGAGTCAAACAGCCCCACCAGCCCTTCCTGCAGTGGGGTGAAGCCTGAGGAGCCCCAAGGTTGGGCTCAGTGTGTGCACAAGGCCCAAGAGCTGAGGTAATGCTGGGCTGCAGGTGAGAGCCAGCCATGAGGTTTGCTGGACGTGTGGAGGACAAGATGCCTTGTCCACAGCAAGACAAGTCCCAGCTCTCAGTGACAGGGTCTGCTCTGGTGGGGGTGTTTATTCCCAGCCTCCCACTGCAACGACAGCTCCTCTGCATCCCCATCAGAGGGACTTGGGCTTTCTTCCTCAGCTGAGAGCTCCTAAGGGTCTTCAAACTCCTGCTGCTTCTTCAGAGATGTCCCTCAGCCCTGTTGTCACTCCTGGCATGGGCAGCAGATCAGGACAGGGTGTCTGGATGCCTGAAGGCTGTTGGAACAGGTGTCCCTCACCTCAGGGAGGCGTCATGCCCACACCAACCACACCAGGGAGCAGGAGACAGCCAGGACCCTCCAAGGGCATGTCCCAGCCCTCTGGCATTGCCAGTGGGGGGTACCTAGACAGGAGGGGAGATGTCCCCACATGGAGGGCAGGTCCACCATCACCATGGGGCTGATCAGAGGGGCACGTGGTCCTGCAGGGTGGTGAGGTTGACTGGGAACATGGGGACGCTCACTGGGAACACAAGGCTCACTGGGAACACAAGGCTCACTGGGAACATGGGGAGGCTCCCTGGGAACACAAGGCTCGCCAAGAATATGAGGTTTACCCGGAGCATGAGGCTCACAGGGAGCACAGCAAGGCTCACCAGGCACGTGAGGCTCCCCAGGTGCATGAGGCTCACCATGAACTTGAGGCTCACGGGGAACATGTCAAGGCTCACTAGGAACTCAGCGAGGCTCCCCATGAACTCAGCGAGGCTCCCCAGTCACTTGAGGCTCCCCAGGCACATGAGGCTCCCAGGAACACGGTGTGTGCTCTCACTCAGGGCGCGTGGGGCCACATGTGGCTGGTGGTACGCAAGCGCAGGCGCAGGGCTGCGCGGAGCGGGCATGCGCCGGCCAAGATGTGGTTTGTGTTTAGAGTGTGTGTCTGCTGGTGCTTTGTAAATGAGGTGCACTCGGCACTGTGTGTGTTCACTGCGGCACGCCAGGGCTGGGGCTGCTGCGTTCCTTGGCCGGCCCTGGTTTTGTGTAGCGGGGCCTGTGCTCAGCTCCGCAGGAGGCTCGTGCTCATGGGCTCTCGTGTGTGTGTGCTCCGTCCTGTGGCCAGCCTGGAGCCCTGCTCCTTCTGGACACTCACTTGAGGCTGAAAACCATCTTCCCCATGTGACTGCCACTCCTAGGACAGTGGTCCGTGCCTCCTCGCTCCACGAGCTGAGCCCCACTGGGATGTGTGGAGGGGAGGCGCTCCCCCGGCGCTCCCCACTGCGCTGCACTCCCTGGGGAGCTGATGAACTGTGAGGGTTTGGGCGCTGGTGAACAGCTGAGCCCAGCAGACAGTCCGGCCCTCCCCAGCACCCTTCCTGCACATGAGACCTGAGCAAAACCACCTGGAGCCAATTCCCAGCCTAGAGGAAAAACAAGGCATCCGAGGCCTTGCGTGGTGGCTGAGATGGTCACTTTCCCCAGGAAGGAAGGGTGGTCCCATGGGACAGCTGGCTGGTGCAGGGATGCTTGGAGCTGGATGAAGTGCAGGGAGGCTGCGCTGGGGCGTCTTGGCACCACACCTGGGTCCTGGACAGAAGGGGCCAGGCTGGGAACTGAGCATCCAGCTCGTGGCTTTACAGAACTCTGCAGAGGAGGAAACGCCGTCTCCGTGGTGGTGAAGCCGCTTTCCAGCACTGGCGAAAGTTCAGCCATCCTGAGCCCAGGCTGAGGGATGAGAGGGGAGAGAGCGGGAGAGGAGGTGGAGATGCACAGCAGTAACCCTGGAAAAAGGCCCCCAGCTCTCCTGCAGCTGCACAGAGAGGGCAGCTGGGCCAAGCCCTCCCGGTTCCCTGGGCTTGGGGCATGGTAAGGCAGCCCCGAGGTGTCAGCCAGTGACGCGGCACAGGGACCACCTGCTTCTCTAGGGCCAGGACAGGTGGACAGTGCGAGGACACAGCAGGTGCTGGCTCCTGGTGTACATAAGCAGGGGTGACCTGTCTGGAGCAGCAAACCCTGCTCTGGCAGGAGCAATCAGGGCACCCACCAGCTCCTCACGCCTGGCTCCGGAGGGGAAATAGGGCTTTGGCACAGCATGACATCTTCTGGGCTTCCCGGCCAGGTGCAGGTGGCGTGGAGGTGTTCTCCCCCTGACCCAGAGAGCAGGCAGGCTGCCAGGGAGCAAACCTGGCAGAGGATGGACAAACCATCCCAGCACAGCGCAGTGAGAGCAGGGACAGGCTCTGGAGGAGCACAGAGTATGCCCGAGGAGCCGACTGCCGCACTTGTATAAAAACATGAGCAATGGTGAAAGCAGCAGGACGTGGGAGGAACGGCGGTGCAGAGCACTTCAGAAAGAGAAGGATGGAGAGAGTCTGGCAGTCAACATCCGACTTTTATTCCTAGTTAAATAACAGAGCACGTCGGATGAGAGAAAGTCTTTAAGTGTCAAGAGTCAGGTTTCGAGTAGCTCGGTGCCAGGTTTCCCAGCACTCAGCACCACAGCCGGGGCCAGGCTTTGCAAAAAGCCAGATCCCATTCGGAGCTTGCAGCAGGGCTGGCTGGGGCTCCCCGGGGACGTGTCTGGATGGACTCGTGCAGGAGATGAGTGCCCGACCTTCGTGGCTCTTGTCTGAAGTGCCTGATGGTGCCGGTCACTGAGGGGATGGCCCCTGCACTGACCCTGTGAGGTGCATCGTGTGGTCCTGCGGGCTGACCACAGTCCTGTCACCTGGAGGGCTGCCGTGGTTTCAGCCCCTCATCTCACAGCCTTTTCAAGCAGGAGACTGACAGATTGTGGGTTTTCAGCTTCCTGTGGGAATTTCTAAGTGCATAATCATTGTGAACACCATGAAAAGCATTTTAATAGTCAGAGAATACCATCTGGATGTTCACAAACAAAGGCGATATAAATCCACAACTGACAGCACTGAACTCAATGCTTTTATAAGTATTTCCAAATTGTTTCCCAAATTATTTAAGCAAGTCTTCCCTCTAATGAAACTCAGAAAAGATCCTAACATAGGCAAACAGTACAGACTGAGCACAACAGAGACTTTATACAGAGGGATTAGAGCTTGGGTCAGATGTAATCAAATGACATCCCCTGCATACGAATGCAGTCCGTGTTCAGAGATAGAAGGAATCCCAAACACTTCTGCAATGGGAGGGATAAATCTGGAAGTGCCAAAAGGCAACTGGGGGAGACAAGGGGAATAACTCAAACCAGTTTTTGTGGGTGTGAAGGCCTTGCATGATGGCGCTGAGCACTGCGGGGATTATTTGAGAGTGTACAAGAGGGATGTGCTGGGTCTGGTGGCAGCTGCTGCTGATGTCCTCACAGTGGGGGACACTGGGAGGAGCATGGGAGGGATGCTGGAAGGGAAGATAGGAAGAGCAGAAGCCAGCCAGGCACAGGGCTGCTTTGCAGGGAGGAGAGGGGTGCTAACAGCCTGGCTGGCTGCTGGCTCCAAGGTGACGTGCCAGGAGAAGCTGGCAGGGCTGGGCATGGGGTTGTCTCCAACAGCAGGGACGGACCTCCCATTCCACGGGCTCTGGGTCAGAGGTGCGTAGACCAGCACGAGCTGGGCTGAATGGGGACTCCCAGGTTTTCCTGATGGTGACATTCACAGGGCTGCTGCTTTCCTGGACAGAACCCCTGGAAATCAGGCAGCAGGGCAGATCCTGACCTCGCAGGCCTGATGTCCTGGAGTGCACCTCTTGACAGCCCAAGGCAGTCACGGAGCCAAGGGCTTTGTTCAGCACGGGCCTCTGTGGAGAGGAACTGGGAATGGAAGCCATGATCCAGAGCCAGTGGAGGCCACACTGACAGCAGAGCAACCCCAGACGTGTTGGGGACAGTCCAAAGCAGACTGTGAGGTGAACACCAGTGGGCAAGAGTGGTCACCAGAGAGGAGATTTCACCAGCAGCACCTGGACAGCTGCAGCTGGCATGTGGCTGTACCCTGAGGACAATGGTGCCTCTGTCACTCTCAGGACCCTGGCCAGACTTTAGGTCCTGGGAGATGATCCAGAAACATCTGCTTTTGCTGGCTTTTCCTGATCCAGCTCTTGCAGCAATGGCTGAGGGCCCTCCAGCCAACTGAAATCTTTGGGCTGTGGGTGAGGGGTCCAAAACCAGACTATGGCATGTGCCTGGAGATGTGCTCTTGTAAACATGGCGAAAATCTGTCTCACCCTCCATGCAGGAAGATCACCTCTGCTTGCTGGAGAAGCCTTGGCTGGAAAGTGGGCAGACCCCAACTCCACCTCCTCCACATGACCTCAGAGCAGAGGACACCCTGCTGTCCCAATTCCTGGATTTCATCCGAATTCACCTTGCCCTGTGGTGCTGGGCAGTCTTCTGAGTGAAAATATGTCATGTTTGTCTGTCACTGTGTCAGGCCAAGTTCTCAATGGAAACGGGTTTGGAAGCAAAGGAGTTGCTCTCAGATGGAAACAGGAAACAAAATCTGATCTCTCCTCTGTGACGGGATGCCTGGTTGTGACAGGACACCTGCTGACAGCTGGATGCCTCTTCCACCAGGCCCTCTCTGCTGGGTGAGCCTTTCCTCCTTGCCCCCACTGCTCTGCCAGGACAGCACGGCTCAGGACAGGAGCACAGGGGAGGACACGGCCTCGGGTCACTTGGTTGCGCTGCCTCTTGGCTCCTGCTCCTCCCCACCTCCCCACCTTGTGCCAGGGTTTGCTGCCTCCATGGGGCTTGGAGGCAGCTCCAGGAGCTTTGCAGTTTTCCAGTGCTGTGCCTCAAGTTTCTCCTTGGAATCACGAACGGGACGTGCCTTGTGCTCAGCCCGTGGCTCCAGCGCCATCTCAGCATTGGACCGAGACCACGTTTGGTCTCTTTGGACGTATCAGAGAGATCCCAGACATGGAACAAAGTGTTTGCCCAGACGTGCTGCTGAGGGCAGGCTGCCCCACACGGAACGGGCTGCCAGCCTGGGGGTGCCATGTCCTCATGTGGCCCCTAAAGCATCACTTCTGCTGGTCCCAGCAATGAGCCCGACGGCTGGAGCTCTCCTGCCTGGATAAATGGGACGAGTGGTGGGGCTACCAGCCATGGGGTACGGGAGAAGCTGCCTGTTTCCTTCCAGTCACTTTGTTAACATGCCCCTAAACCCTCTCGCAGCCAGAAAAAGCATTAGTCACCCTTACAGAGTCAGGATGAGCCGACAGGAATAACAAGCGCCTTCGTCTAGAGCACGTCCATGCCAGGCAAAATATTGTGGCTGGGACTGCTCTGTGCTTGTTCTGGGGAAGGGACAGAGGAACCTGCTCAGCCTGTGCACAGGGCAGTGGTTATATCTAACACCCCAACACCTGGCCAGCTGTGGGAGGTGCTGGTGGTCACTGGAGCTGGCCCTGCCCAGGGCCTTCACGGGGCTGTAGGCAGGGACTGACCTGGCAGAGGGGCTGGTGAAGGGATTCGGATCCTGGGGTGCAGCGAGATGAAGAAAGACTTGGGGAGGCAATGGTGTGACCTCCCTGCTCATCAGGGGCTCTCTGGGTCAGCTTATGGCCAACCATGAGCTGGTGGACATTTCAGAGGGGACCACAGCTTGGGGCCTCCTCCATCCCACCTCAGCCCTGTCCATGATGCCAACAGCCTCTCCCAGGAGACAGAAGAGGCACCAGGCTGGCTACAAGGACCCAGGCAGCCCATCTCTCTGGGAGACTCCTGCCCCATAACATGGCCTGTCCGCCCGCTTCAGCACCACCTCCAAGAACCAGAGAAGCAGGGCAAGCCAGGACCCGGATCCCGGCCGACAAGGGGAAAGAAGAAGGGAGATGTGAAGCCGATGAGTGGAAAAGGAGAGCTGCGAGGATGTGGCCGGGCGCGGCTGACGGGGGTGGCTGCAGACGGTATCGCAGCAACGTGCTGGCACGGAGCTGGGGCCAGGCCGGAGTCAAACGTTGGGAACATTTCTACCAGACGGGACAATTACACACTGGAGCTGCTTGCCAGTGAGGCCCCATCACGAGTGGAACAGATCCCATAAGATACTTCTAAGTTTAGAGTAAAGGAGCCCTCTCCAACAGGGGAGGATGTGAGACTGCCGAGCTCAGTCCCGCCCGTCGCCGCCAAACCGCACTCCCCGGAGGAGCTCTCACGAACTGCTCTTGCAACACTTGAGCTACGGCTGAGACACACATTCCAGCCGAAACCCCTGTTTGCAGTTGTTTATACATCGCTCAAAAAATATCCTTTTGGATTGAATTTGTTCATGCTTGATCTCAGCCCAAAAAACGAAGAATTATTTGGGGATGGTTTGAGCAAAATCTGTTTGACTGTTTCTGTGTTATGTAAGCATCAGAATAAATATGTTTTCCTATTTTCAAGCATTTTTCTCATCCTTACTAGCTGTCAGATACCTCAAAATCAGCTTCATGATTTGGAGGAGTTGTACTCAGCCCATGCCTGGCTCTCAGTGAGGGACCAGCCTGTTCCTCAGCCAGACAAGCTCTCCTCAGGAGTGAGAAAACCAGGAGGGACTACAGCACTTACATGTGGTGCTTGACATCCTTAAAGGTGATCTCCAGGGGCACTGGATCACAGCTGGGCATTTTTGAAGAGCGTTTGACAAGAAGGGATTGGCCGGTGCCAAATGAGAGTTAAATAAACCGGTATTGAACAAGGCTGTGGAAAAGAGCCGTAAGTTTTTGTGCGAAGGGGAGGTGTGTGCTGTGCACAGACCATGCAGCAAGAGGAGGGCTCAGCTCGTCCCCCCACCCACCTCCCAGCTCCAGGGGAGCTCACACTCTGCAGGTTGCTCTGGAGCTGCTGTTTTTGTGCTGTGCCCGTGCTCATTGGTTTTGGTGGATCATGTTTTTGGGTGAGGAGAAGTGAAAGAGAGGAGCTCGCAGCCTTGAAGACGCTCTTTGACTCCAAGATTGTGCCCAGATGCAGAGAGGTGACGGGTGATGGGCACTGCAGAAGGAAGGCCAGGCCTTGGTGAGGTGAATGAGTCAGATGTTGGGAAGACTTTGTGCCAGCATCATTGGGGTGGGGCAGACCTGTTGGAGGTGAATACAGAAATATCCTTGAAATCCAGCTCCAGGGCTGGAGAAGATCATTGTTCGAGTTTCTGGAGTTCACACTAAGCCAATGGAGAGGTGACCTCGACCCAGGCTCCCAGGACTTAGTCTCTGGAGGAAAGGATGAAGAGGCAATGCTCACCCCACGATGTGCCCCAAGGAATGAGGGTTTCCAAGACGTTTGTGTCTCACTGCTTCCCAGTGCAGAGGAGTTAAACACCTGAATGCCTGGCAGGGGCTGGGATGTCATTCCTCACCCAGCACCTACAGAAACCCAGGGAAGTCTGTCCAAGTGCTGATTCCTAGCCCAGGGCAGTTGTTCAAGGAATGACATTCAAGCAGCTACAGACAAAGTGCTACAGCAACGAACCCCGAGGGCCAGCTACAGGCACTCCAATGTCCTGTCAGTGCTCTGTGCAGAAACCATGGGAAAAATGAGAGGGATCATTGTGAGCTGGAAATGGGAAATTTTCAAGAGGATCAGGAAGTTGATAAAAATGCCTGAAGCACAAAAGGAATTAAAAAGTCCTCCAGCTGAACATAGAGGCTGCTTTAACATCTGTACAAGTCACAAAGGGCTCGCAAAATTTGAGTGAAGGAAGAGGGAAGGAACAGGGATCACTTTAGGCCTGTCAGCAGGGAAAAGGTTTTGAAACCATGAGCAGGGAAAAAATTATATCAGGGGAATTCCAGAGACATCTTTATTTTGACTGAAGTCCCCAGCCTTGGATCTGGAGAAGCAGGGAAAGGCATTCACAGCCAAGGGGAGATCTCAGTGCCCCCAAGAGAAGACCACGAGCATCCTGGAGCTACTGTGAGCCTGAGATGGCTCCTTGGAGCAGCGGCATCACTTGGATCCACAAGACCCCCTGAAAACTTCCAGCAGCTCTAGTTTGGCTTCCCTGGTAAGAAACCAGCATCTCCAGGGCTCTGGGGCAGGAGGAATGATTTAACTGGAGGGGGAGTGCTGAGCACTGGCCTGGACTGAAATGGAATCATAACCTCTGCCTCCTTCCTCATTCCATTGGAAGACCCTGTCAACGGTGTCAGGGATAGAAAAGGATGTGTGAGCCCCCCCAGATCTGCTTTAGGGCAGCACCTGGAAACCCAACTGTGTCCTTTTGACAGTTCAGCTTAAACCGGGGTGAATTTGTGCTGAAGCAGAGAAGCAGTGCTTCCATGATCCATCTCACGAGCAGGCAGGAATCCGTCCTTAAGCCATCCCAGATGTTTGCAAAGCAGACGTGGGTCTCAGTCCTGAGGTAGCAGAAGGAAAAGCGTTGGAACGAAATGAGACATTGAAAAAGAAACTGCCAGATCCACGTGGTGGAGCTGAGACAGCTCAGGGAGACCAGGAATGCAGCAGCTGCTCTGTCTGCTGGAGCAGACAATTTAACATGGAAGCTACTGCTTTCCAGAAGTCTGGAGTGAAGCAAATATTGTACTGGTGTGCAAAAAGAGCAGCAGCAATGATCCCAGGAACAGTCCGGCAGCTTTTGTGCTGGAGAACGCGCTGGAAGGAGCAATCGTCCAGGTTCAGATCGAGCTGCTCAAAGGGACCTTGAGGTGCCACTGTCTTTGACGAGCTCGATGGGTGTGACAGTGGGAAAGTCGTGGGGTCAACAGAGAGAGAGAGATACCAAGTCCTGAGTCTGGGATGGAGCAATCCGTGCGCCAGGAGAGCCTGGAGAACACCCAGCACAGGTGTGTGAGCTCTGCAGCACAGAGCGTGAAGACAGGGAAGGAAAGCTGACTGTGAATCAGCAGTGAGCTTTTCCAGTGAGGAAAGCCGACTGGTATGCTGTGGTAGCCAACTGGGTACTGTGGTAGCCAAAGCACAGCCAACATCTGCAGGGAAGATGTGCGAGAAGAGACAGAGAGGTGAGGTTGTTCCGCCTGGAGGAGAGAGGTGGAAAGGAGGATCTGATTGTGTTTTCCTCTGCCTGAAGGGAAGCTACGGAGGAGACAGAGCCAGACTTTCCTCAGGAGTGAAGAGTAAGGGGAAAATGGGCAACAAGCAGGAGTTGCAGGTAAGGAAGGACATAAAAACTGTCATGCAGCCTTGGCACAGGGGCCAGTTCAGGTTGCTCAGGGACAAGGCCTTGAGCCAATGGATTCAGCTTTAGAATTAGACCTGCTCTGAGCACGGCTGACTGGACTCTTTGGATGTTTCTGCAAACATCAGTTATTCCAAGAAGATCAAGAAAAATCACTTTTCTCAGCCTGTAACACAGCCTTGAGCAGATTGGCAGAGCCACGCATGGGGAAACACCGCAGTGAGTTCCCTCTGCTTTAGGGTGGGATTGTGCAGCCACTGGAGAGCACCCAAAATTTCTCTTCCAGCTCTGGAGAAGTGTGTCTATGTTTGGTGAAGGTGGGATAGCAAATGATCTGCTCCCCCTACAGTGTGGTGGGCTCCTGACCGTGAGGAACATCAGAGCCCCAGGCTCTGGGATGCCCACAGTGGTGCTGCCATCTCATCGTTAATTCCCCAAAGCCTGCAGTCACAGACAGAGTTTCAGGAGATGCCCCAGCCTGGGAAGAAGAAGGAAGGATACGGTCCCCAGGCTTGCTCTGCTTGGTGTGTGCTCAGTGTGCAGAGGCTCTGGGAGAGCTCTGGCAGGGCCTGAGGAGCGCTTGGCACCTCTGGGCAGCACAGAACATCCTCTCCACTGAAGGACACCTCCAGGCCTCTCTCCCCATGCTCAAATTTCTCACTTCTTGGACAAGGTTTCCACCCCATCACCTTTCCCTTGCAACCCCGGACAGGAGCAGATGTGTCCCTGGGCACTCAGCACAGCACCCAGCTGACCTGCACAGGTTGTGTTGGGGACATCCTCGCTCCCCTTCAGACACTGGGATGGCCCCAAATCCTCACAGACATCTCACATGTTAACTGTTGCTGGCCTTATCTCCAGGATCAAGACCATATTTTTCTTCTCATTCCAGGAAGGACAAGTTTTAATAGGCCTGGAATTGGAAACAGCTCCCTTTGCTTTCCATGCTTCCCATCCGGTTTTCATGTGGGGAGTTGTTTACCACAGTTATGCAAGCAGAGGCAGAGGGCTGGGGTGACAGTCCTGGCATAGGGGCACAGAGGAGGAGGAGGAGGGCTGGGGTGACAGTCCTGGCCTGGGGGCACAGCAAAGCTCTCACTGCCCTGCAAATCCACCCTGGCCCTACATCCATCCCACACATCCCAGTGCTGCTGAGGATGCACAAGTGAACAGAGGGAGAAGGAAATGTCCTGCTTCCCTGGCCAGAGGGGACAGCCCTTGGGACTGGAAAGGACTGAATCTCAAGGAAAAAGTGTGGGAAAAGTTCTGATGTCTGTGGAGGGGACACCCAGAGGTGGCTGAGCTCCCCAGTTCCTTTCCTTGGATGTGGTGGCAAGCCAGGGACAGTGACCATGACAGGTCAGCCCAACGTCCCTGTTCCCTGCCAGAGTCCCACAGGGACAGTGGTGACGGAGCAGGGAGTGTGGAGGGGACACGACATCTGTCCTTTGTGTGGTGACTGGGTGAAGGACTGGCTGTAGGGCTGGGCATGGGCGATGGAAATGGGTCAGGGATGTGGTGGCAGGAGTGGTGGCACTCTGGAGGTGTCCCCGCTTTGCACAGACTCCCTTGCCCATGCTGGGGTGAAGGTGGGGCAGCAAGAGGCGCAGGGAGGACCCTCGGTGCCACGTGGGAACAGAGCCTGGTCAAGGATGCCCACAGCTGATGGTGCTGGGAGAGGCTGCTGGGGCGAGATGTGAAAAAGAGGAAATGGAGACAAACTGTGACAAGCTGTGACAAAACCCAGCTCCTCCTGGACTCAAGATGATGGTTCCCACCCTGAGAGTGATGCAGGAGGACAGAGACCCTGTGGCATGGCAGCAGCTGGAGGGGACACTGAAGTTCATTACAGCCATGGAAAACTGTCCTGGCTTTAGAGGGAGAGGAGTGTCCATGGGTGAGAGCTGCCTGAGCACACGGCTGGGCTCGGCACAGGAAGAAATGAAAGTTAACAGCTCATGGATAATGATGTGGAAAAGCGAGTCCCTAATTCCTTGGTGTCATGGAGCTCTTCTTTAGGCAATGTCCGGGCAAGAGGAGATGGCACTTGTGGAAACTACTGAGTGGTGAAGTGGAGGGGGGCTCAGGACCACCCTGGTCCCACATACCCACGAGCACAGGGTGGAATTGGATGTGGTCAAGGGACACACTGACCCGTGCCTCAACCATGGAGTGGGCTCTGAAGCACCCCATGGTGACAGGTCCCACTGGTGACGAGAACAACGTCTGCTGATGTGCTGGCCAGCCCCAGCTCATGCAGCTCAGCCTGTCTCATTCACCAGAGGAGCCCAGTCCTGCCCCCTCTTCATGGCACCAGTGCCATCTGCTCCATGGATGTCTCTGCCCAGCCCTGCAGAGGGTGGCACAGTGTCCCAGTTGTGCGGGGACATCATCCTTTCAGACGCATCTTCCATCCATCTCTCACCTTGAGGGGCTCCACAGGCAGAGCTCCCCTCAGTTCTCCCTGACTGCTTCCCTTCACACTCCCACTCCTGCTGTGCTTTGTGCAGCAGGGTCCAGCTCTCCCACCAGCCCCATTCCCTCCTGCATCCTGCCCGGCCAGACTGGTTGCTGTGGCCACAGGCTGCATTCAGCCTTCCTGGAGCGGTGGTCTTCACCTGTGGATGTGTTCCAAGTCCTGCTTCTGGAGGATCTCCAGTCCCTCCTGCCTTGGACCAGGTTTCTCCCAAGCACAGTGGCCCCTGTGTTGTTCTGGGGAAGGCCTTGTGGCACTATCCCAAGCTCCTGAGCTGGATGCTGCTTGCCTGACACCCACTCGGAGCTGGCAGATGAGCTGGGTGGACATGGAGGGGTGGGATGGGCCAAGGCCCCCGTGGGCTCTTCTCCTGTGATTTTGGCTTTCTGGGCTGCATCCACAGAGCTCATAGCAGACTGGGCCGGGCTGACCCGGTGCTCCGAGTGGGCTGCTGGTCCCTTGAGTGTGACAGCCAGCCCCTGTGTGACAGGCAGGGGGCTGTGACACGGCTGCTCCCTTCTCCAGGGCACAGAGAGGGGCTGTGCTTGCAGCAGGAGCTGAACCCTGTGAGCACACCCTGAGATCTGCGAGACTCCGTGTGGCTGAGTCAGGATTTTGGAGCAGCCCCCCCACTTCACACACACACACACAGACATCCTCCTTCCACCTGCAGTACACCCAGGGGTGTGTACTTATCCTGAATTTGTCACAGTGACTCCCTGCTCCTGTGAGGGCGCCTGCAGAGCCCCTGTGTCTTTGCAGGGGTGGAGAAAGGAGAGAGCAGCCTGTGCCAGGGACAGCCTCGTGGGGACCATCTCGGGCCTGCCAAGCTCCCCCCTCACTCCTGGCCGGGCAGTGTTCCCAGCTTGGCGTTCAGGGCCACCAGCCCGGGAGGTTTTGGAGGCTCCAGGCTTGCTGAGGGTATGAAGAAGGCTGATGGAGATGGTGCTGCTGACAAGTCTTGCCACAGTGGGGTGGTGCTCATGGATCAGGTGAAGGGAAGGGCAGTGGGTTGATGATTCTGGTTGATGCTGGTGCACCCTGAACCACTGGACCTGCAGGGACCAGCAAACAGGGTGAGCCCAACCAACGGCCTCATGTCCTCAGTCCTTGCCTGGGGAGGTGAGCACAGCTTGGAGGACACTGAGGAACAGCCAGGGCTCTTGGCAGCCCTTGTGCAGCCAGAACAATGGCTGACGTCATTTTTATTTAAGAGTGAGAAGGGAAAAAAAATTGTGACCAGAGGACCGTAGCCCTGGGAGAGACGGAGTTTATTTTTCCTGCCTGCTGCTCTCTCTCGTGCTCCCCCCAGCCCTGGCCGTGGCACAGCACATTCCTTTGCTGTGATCTCCTCCCTCCCATGCAACAGCACATTCCTCCTGTGCTGGCTGCTCCCTTTGCTCTGGCCACCCTGGCCTGGCCGGTGTGGAGGGGACAGTGGCCACCCATCCCCTGTGCCTGAGCACTGCTGGATGCTCTGCTTTCAGCTTTGCTGGGGCTCAGGCCCAGAGCTGTGTCCGTGTGCTGGCTGCTCATGTCCAGCTCTGCCCCGGGCACAGGTGTCTGTCCAGGTGCAGTGTCCGAGAGGGATGCTGGAGCCTCACCCTCTGCTGCCTCCGTGGCAGGTGCACTGAACCCGTGGCAGGGAACCTTCCGGGGGGATTCCCACACACCGACGGGCTCGGGGAGAGTGGGGTGCCATGTAGGGCTTGTCTTCCCTTGCTGGGTTGAACAAGACCAGCCTGGGTTTGGGGTCATCCCTTTGGATCCCAACCAGGCAGGAAGGAAGGTGTCTGCCAAGCCCTGTGAGCAGTGGGGAGATGAGCTAACGCCTCACAGGGCTGAGTTCGTGGGGCTGGCACAGCTCCCAGTGCTGGGGCCACCCCGGGCAGGGCAGGTCACCCCAGAGGGCTGGGCAGATGTGGGTGCTGCAGCCCTTCACCCCGGGGTCATTGTCCCCTCTGGCCAGTGCCGGTGTGGGGTGAGAAGGTCAGGCTGTGGCTGCTGCTGACCAGCACACGCAGCACATCAGCACGCCCGGCCCTTGTGCTCCTGCTGGCCTCGCTGGGTTTTGTTGGAGCTGCCGGGAGCCCAGGCACAGGCCTAGTGACTGTTCTGTAGCATTTCCCCAGTGCAATCGGATAAAATTAGAGGTAACTTTCTCTCAGGACATCCCCCTTTGCTCACCCCAACACCCCTCCCACGACTCTGTCTTATTGCCAACCACAGAGGAGAACAGCAGCACCCATGTGCCCCCACCACGATCTCTGAGAGCTGGGAAAGTGCCTTCCCCCTGGTTTTTGACCCGTGCCAGCACTGCCTTGCTCCTTCTCAAGCTGGGGGCTGCAGAGGAGAGAGCTGGGGGCTCTGGTGAGGGCTCTAGGGGCATTGCAGGGCTCTGGGTCTGGGCAGGGCTCGGGGAGCTGGACCAGACCAAAGGGTTGAACGGGGCCACGTGTGCCCCATCTCCTGCCAGACTGGGCTAAACCAGGGTTAACCAGAGGGGCGGCTGGGAGCTGCCACATGCCAAGAATGTTTCCAGACTGGGGAAGGGCTGGACATGAATCACCCGGTGCCTCTGCCAGACGCTGTGTGCAGGCTGGGCTCTGCACCGTGCCGTCCTGCAGCGAGTTTGGGGACCCTGTGCAGACCAGGGCTCCCCCAGCCCCACCAGCATCCCCTGCTGCGCCGGCTCCAGCCTGGTTTTGTGGCTCCTGGGAGCCCCAGCTGGCTGAGGGACCCGCAGCCCTGTGTGTGCATCAGGCGCTGCTGGCTCGGGAAGCCCACGTGCGGATGTTGCTGCAGCCATGGACACACTCCTCCTACGCTGCTCCAGCCCTTTGTCTCCGTCACTTGTGAGAGCCTGAATGTTCACAAGTTGTAACTCAGCCTCTGGAGACCTCCAGGTACCATGGAGACCCAACAAGGTACCATGGCTGGCACCAGGACCCTGCCTGGCCCAGTGCTGGCTCTCTCACTGGGCAGTTTGTCCCCCCGCCCACCCCAGCCCAGTGCCTGTCAGCGTGGGGGATGCTCTTCCTCCTCCTCTGATGGGCACCAGTGTGGTCCTGCTGTGATCCCAGGGAAACCCAGCAGCTCAGGTGATGGGGACCTGCAGCCTTCCCACAGCCAGCAGGAGAGCCGGGGCTGGGGAAAGGTGTGGCAGCCTGGGGAGCTCCTGTCCATGCCCAGCATTGCCGGGCTCCTGCACTGGCTGCCCTGGAATGTGGGTGGATGCTTCCACATCCAAAGGCACCCACATCCCTTAACGCACCCATATCCACACCAGGGCTGCGGCCTCGGAGACAGGCAGCTCATGCTGCTGAAATCCAGCAACAGCAGCGGGGCAGCCACAGTCTCCCTACAACCCCTGTCCCTTGCAGCTCCTTCAGAGCAACAGCGGGAGGGGATTAGGGCTAAGAATGAGGCAACCTTGGGCTTCTTGGCAGCCAGAAGTCCCCCAGCATGCTCCCTGCAGCAGCTCCTGGTGCACAGATGTGTCTAATTCACCTGCTCACCATGTGCAGGGAAAGGGTCTGAGCACCAGACCGGCCACGGGGACATCTGTGAAGCAGTGGCTGAATGCAGAGAGCAGGAAAAACACAGGGAAGAAGGGGAGCACCCCAAACGGCTTAGGGCTAAAACCCTGGTAACTCCTTTCATTCAGAACATCTCCATTTCCATCTGGAAATAAAGAGGTTTCCACATTCAGCTCCTCCTTGCTGGAGCTGGAAGCACTGTCCCCGTGGATGGTGCTGCGGTGGGGGTCCCTGCCCGGGATGCAGTGATGCTTCCCTTTGGAAGCAGCATCATTCCCTGGCTGCAGCACGAGCAAGCAGCGCCGTGCTGCTGCAGCAGGACACGTGTTCCAAGCCTTGTGCAAACACACCAGGCCTGACCTCGTTCCAAGCTCTCTGGTCAAGGATGTAATCTCTAGGGCAGTAATTTTCCCTTGCTTTCCCAACACTTTCCAAACGAGCACATCTGAAAGCCTTGACTCAAGGGTTTCAAGGAGCTGTGCTGAGCATGACACGCGGCCAGGGACCGGCTCGGAGGCTCAAGAAATAAACAATGAAAGGAGCAGAACTCGGAACATCTGGCAGAAAGTAGGAGCATGTTCCACAGTCTGGGTGTCTGAAGGATAAATGGGGACCAAGCCACAGCTCCTTTCTTGTCCATGTTGGGAGCAGGGCAAGCGTGATATTTATGGGCTTCAGTGATGCTGTGACTGCAGCATCTTGGCACTTCTCCTTCACCGGCTTCGAGGGGAATGGGAACACATGTGTGAAAAACGTGTGCTGGGGCACAACAGCCCAGGCCCAAATGGCAGCACACAGGGAGGGAGAAGCTCTGGGGACAAGCTCAGCTCTCACCCACAAATGGGATGGGGTAGGGCCCACTGTGCTGGGGATAATGAGAAGCTGTGAGCCTCAGAGAGCTGCAGCCACCTGGAGAACACAGAAACCAGGCAACAGGAACCTGGCAAGCAGGGCTTCCCTCGAGGTGGGCATGGAATAGGCGGGCCTCACCAGGGAAGCTGTACTGAGCTTCTCAGTGCTGTGCCCATGGCTGGGTCCTGCACCTTCCTTGCTTTCATGGGTCTGGATGAAGCAAAAATTAAACAAAAGCAAATCAAGTCCTCAAGGGTCTGTATCCAAGGAGCAGGACATGGGATCTGGCATGGACATCTGTAAGCCAGTGGTTGTGGTGATCCCCGCCTTGGAATTAAAGGCGTGAGTGGCCCCACTGGTTTCACTCAGGGAGGAGTGAGCACTTAAGTGCTTTGCTGGATGAAGGCCTAAGAGAGGGGAGGGCTGGGCTCCAAGTGGAGCTGGGCAGGAAGGAGCTTATGCACTCTGCTGCAATGGTTGGGATTTCCAGCCTGGAGCCAGGGAAGCAGGGCAGGCAGAGCGTGGAAATCCAGCCTGGGAGCCCCAGGCAGGGCAGGGGCTGGAGCGGCATCTTGGACGACCCAGCTGGGGTTCCCAGGGTGCCTGAGCTGGGCTGGAGAGCTCTGGCTCTGCATAACAATGATCCTGTCATGGGGCCATGGCAAGGTCCCACCCCTGTGACTGCCTGTACCGTGCAAATAGGAAGCTTTTGATAGTGGCACTGACCCATGCCCAGCAGTGCCCATCTCCAAGTGATTTTGGAGATGAGGTCCTGGGTTGTGGTGGTCATTGTTACTGCAGCTGTTAGTGGTACACCACAAGACCTCAACCCCTGGTGTGCGACTGCGGGGGGCACAGAGGTCTAACCCCTTTACTTGCACAGGGATACTCCCCACAAGCTTTAGGGCTTCTGTTTGAATGTTTAGATTTTATTGGCTTGCTTATTCCCCTCCCAGACTTATGTAAACACTCTTTTACATATGCATTCCCTCTGTTTAATATGCATCAGTTCTAGAAAGTTCTTTGAAGTTTGACACCCCATTGGTTCTGTTACCCTGCTCCCTCCTTCTTTTTACTTCCATTGGTTGTATCCCTTTTCACTCCACCCTTCTCTGGACCTTCGATTGGCTGTGCTCCCTTTCTCCAGCCCTTGTGAACCCTGGTATAAAATCTCTGGACCCTACCCTCAGACTGTCTTTTGTCCCTGGACCCTTCAGCCTAATAAACCTCCTGGAACCCGCACAAAAGACCCCTCTCATCCTCTTTGCCTCGGCTGATGTGTACTCACACCAGCAGTTTGGGGTTTGCTCCTTAGGCGAGGAGCCAGCCACTATCATTTGCAGCCTCGTTGGGGACGTCTGCAGAAGGACGCTGAGCATCCCTGAGCCTCTCCAAACAGCGTCAGTTCTGGGCTAAGAGGAAAGGAGAAGGAGGAGGAGGCAGCACTGCCCTGGGGAGGGGCTGATGTGGTTTGGGTGAGGGTGAAGGAAGATGATCCGGTGTTTGCTGAGGTGGGGCCAGGCCGTGATCGGCTGCTTTGGAAGTCACCCCATCCCTGCACCCCGAGTGCTTCTTGGGGCTTCAGGAGATGCACCTGGAGCAACACCCCGTCTTACAATCCCAGGTGTGGGGCAGGGGTCTCACATCCCTCCCACAAGCCCAAGGATGCTCTCTGCTGAGCCTGTTCTGGCAGGAGCACCGGCCTCTTCCTGGTGCCCCCTACCCAGACCCCACAACCCCTCCAGCTGCCCCCAGGCCACAGACACACCCCATGCCAGGCGGGAGATGCCATGGCTGGCTCAGCCCTGTGCCTGCACTCCCTGGGAGCCTGGCACCATGGAACCCTCTTCCTGAACTACAGCTCTGCTCATGTGGGCCAGGAGAGGCCAAGCCACTGCCACAGCAAGGCTGGGGACGGGCAGTACACCGTGCTTGGTGCTCCTGGTGGGGGTCACCAGGATTGTCCCTGTGGAAGTGTGGTGAGTGCCCAAAGCCCTGGAGAGCCCCTCTACAAGAGGTCCACGAGTTCCTGAGTCCCCTTCAAGAGGGATGTTGCCTGTGTCTGGACACTGCCCATGGAGAGCTGCACAAGAGCTCCACTGACACATCCACCTTGGCAGGCGCCAGGACGGCCGTTCCCTGGACATCCGCACGGCCAAGGGATGTGCACGGGGAGGAGGGAACGGCTTCCTTGCAGCTGGGACTTGGCAGAGGTGAGGTCTCATGCCTGGTGCTGATACTCAGATATCATCTGCGGTGATTTACGGCTGGAGCACGCAAGCGCCGCTTTGGGAAGATCCTCATAAATAGCTCCGGCGTGACAGAGGGCCTGCTGGATAATGGAAAATCGCGGGACCAGCCCCTGCCACGGCTCTGTGCAGTGTCTGCTGTTAACCCTGTCGTGACGCGGCTCCAACTCTTCCCTGTGCAGTCAGGGCCTTTGGCACCCCCATGCCAGGGCTCACACCCCATCCCACCGAGCTCTGCTGGCCATGCCATAGCGGCATTTCATATCCTGCCCTGCCACCTCCTCCTCTTTCCAGCCCCCTCTTGCATCCCATGTGGATTCTGCAGCACTGAAGTGGGATAATTTTCATCAGGAGGCTCTGTCACTTGTTACCAAAACTCACTGAGGCCTGGCTTCAGAGGAGCTGGCTTTTCCCTCGAATGCCAGACACAGAAATCATGGAATGGGTTGGGTTGGAAGAGACCATAAAACCCAACCAGTCCCACCCCCTGCCATGGTCAGGGACACCTTCCATTACTCAGGTTGCTCCAAGCCCCATCCAACGTGGCCTTGGACACTTCCAGTCATTGTGTTTGCCCTGTTATGTCCTTGAAAGCTTTTTGCTCCGAAGGTCACCTCCTGCTCCCTTCTGCCACCCAGGAGGGACCATCCTTTGCAGGACGTGCACAGGACCTGTGTCTCCCTGCCCAGCTCCCCACTGACCTCCCTGCAACCCCCCCGCAGGCTGATCCTATCCCTGCACACCCTGGCCAGGACTCACCCAGGCATTCCCAGCCTTGGCACAGGCACAGGCCTTCACCCGAGTTCCTGCTCATGCTGGGGTATGCTGGGGAGATCCCAGCACAGCTGAGCCAGACCAAAAAGGGAAACTGAGATCTGAGCAGTGGAGAAACCATCAGCCTTCCCTGCACCCCTCAGAGCAGCCCTGCTCGCCCCGTGCAGACATCCCCCCCTCTCAGCACGGCCCCGCGGCTCCTGCCGCTGTCTGGCTGTGCTGGGAGGGAGAGGAAGCCGGGGAGGGGCACCTGGCACATCTCCTCTCTGACAAGGGGCACCCAGTGCCCGCTGGGCAGGTGCCCAGGCAGCCGCGCTGGGCTGTCGGCGCTGGCTCTGGTGCTCGAGGACGAACAGATGGGATCCATTAGCAGAGATTATTTAGATATCTCCAAAGGGCTCCGTCACAACCCATTAAACTTAGACAAGCAGACATAATGAGGGCTTAACACGCCGTCGGTGACACGCCCGGCACAGCTCAGCACCAGCGGAGCACGCGGGGACAGCGGCACGGGCGGAGCGGATCGGATCCCGGGCTCCGGGAGTGTCCGGATGGCCCCAGCCCGGGGTGCAGGTCTTGTCTGGTAACCCCTGCGCACCTCCGCTCCTGTGCTGTGCGGCTCAGGTGCCTCGGGATGGGGGGACGGTGGCTCTGGACGTGCTTCCCTGCTCCAGCCCCGCCCTTGCTCCCTCTGGCATCGCCCAGAGGAAGGGGAGGACAGCGCTGTCCCCGTGCTCCGGCACTGGGCTGGCTCTGGCCCCACGCTGGGCTGGCACATGGGGGTGTGCATGTTCCCAGTGCTGATGCTGGGAGCTGCCGGTGGCCCTGGCTGGCTCAGCCCCCGGCTCGCCCGGGATGCCTCCAGCCCTGGGACCCTCCCTCCTTCTCCATCGGCCCCCCACAGGCCCAGATGGCTCCGAGCGCCGGAGCCAAGGACAGGCGGCACGGTGCCATTCCCAGCGCCTCCATCCCGGCAGGGCGGCTGCAGCCCGCGGCATGCCCAGTGGAGCCAGGACGGTGCCGTGGCATGCTGGGAAGCCCTTCAAGCCCCGGTGCTGCTCAGCTGTGTCTCCTCCAGGTCCCCACTGCCACTGTCCCTGCTCCTTTGCTTTCTCACGGCATGTCCTGTGCTCTGGGAATGCTGTGCTCCGGAGGGAGGTCTCTGCCCTCTTCCGCGGAGGGTTTGGAGAATGGGCTGTCCCAAGAGAGGAAAGGAGGGCAGGACATTCCTTGGGGATTCCCGCAGAGGAGTGGATTTGTCTTCATTAACTCTGGAACTTAGAGCAGCCTTTAATCTAACAGCAATTTGCAAACATCAGAGGAAAAAGGCTGGAAGGGATTGGATGGAGATCCACCACAGCTCCAGGACAATTTCCAGTGGGGGATGTATCCCTTGGACCAGGACACTGCAGAAGCTGGTGCATCCCTGGGACAGTGAAAGGTGTCCCTGTGCACGGCAGGGGTGGAACTGGATGGGCTTTAAGGTCCTTCCAACCCTAACCACTCGGTGACTCTGTGATTCCTACTCCCAGCACAGAGTCCTGGGCTGCCCCAACCCATGCGGGCACAGCTCCTGTCCCCGAGGTGCCACAGGGAGTTACCCTCCAGTGTCCTCTCTGGTGCTTCCCATTCCCGGTGCCTGCAAACCCTGGAGAGCTGTTTCCCACCAGCCCGTGCCTTCTGCCGGCCCCCTGTGGGGTTTGTGGGCCTCCCCAGATTTCAGCGGGGAAGGTTTTGGAACCAGCTCAGGTTTCTCAGCCTGTCTAAGTGAGTGCTGCAGGTTCAAGGCAGCTCTCCAGGAATTCAGCAGCGCTGAACGGGATCCGGATGGGATGGCTCAGGTGTCTGAAGGTATGTCAAGCCTCCACTCAAGCATTTGACAGTGTTTTCCATGACCTCATTAGGCTGAGGCTCATTAGCCTGCTCTCCACAGAAACCCTCCCAGGGAATTCTGGGCCATTCTCTGTCGCCAGCACAGTAGGTGGGTCATGGCTCACAGCGCAGCTCTTTATGTGCCATTACATGACTGGGCGCTGCAGTCTCTAATAACGCTATTTCTGGATTGCAGCGATGCTAATTGAGAACTAGTGTGTCATTAATTATACAAATGACTTGATGCCAGCGCTGGATTGTGTCTCTAATTTCTGGAACTACTGTCCTCGTTTGTTTGGTTTGACAGCTCCTAGCACTCCAGGTCTTGCGTTATGTGACATTTTATTCCACAGCCACGGTGATTCTGGGGCAGTGGGTGCCTGGACATGTGTGTCCCTCATCCTGATTCCAAGCAGAGCCAGCCTGGGATGCCTGGAAGGACTCCTGTCTGTGAGCATTCTCCCCCCACACTGCCAGGACAGGCGGCGTTACCAGGCTGGGGTTTCACCTTGTGCAGGGGCTCTGCTGCGACAGGGCGCTGTGCCCGTGCCAGGGAACTCATCCTCCTGCAGTCCCCTTCTCCCTCGAGGCTCCTGACAGCTCTGAAGGGAGGATCAGCCAGCACAGAGGCTTTCCCAGGTTTCCTTCTTACCCTGTGCCCTCTGGCTTGTTCAAGTAGCCCAAATCCCGAGGCTCCCAGTGTGGCTCCAGGGACAGGGGGTGGCAGTGGCTGTGCAGAGCCTCGATTTCCCTGCCGAGGAGCAGCCCCTGCCGGGGATTATCCCCAGGGAGTGACTTCATCCATTTCTGTGCATTTCCAATGGGAAGGAGCTGAATCTGGCCTGTGATGAGCCGGCTGGTTCAGGGAGCATTGCAGGCTTGCACTGGTGTGCAGGTGGGGACCAAGCGATGCCACTGGGGCAGCAGGTCTGGGTGGGCAGCTCAGGCAGCTCCCGAGGGGCAACCTTCCCTTAACTATTTATTTTATTTCTTTAACCTGGAGGATTTGCCTGTTTTCAGTCCCTCCCAGAGCTTTCCAGGACTTCGGTTCCATTCTTCTGGCATTTTTCCCTGTAGTACAATATGATCCCTGTGAACTCCACTGCCTTCAGCATCCCAAATATTTGCAGTATCTTTTTGTGAAATATTTTGGATGCACAGCCCAGCCCCAGGGAGTCCTGGAAAGCACCTCCCAGATAAGGCATTGGGAGCACTCAGGCAGGAAGGTTGGGCTTTGTGCAGCGGAACCGGTGAGGATCGAGATGAAACCATGGGAACACCCGACCTCCGCCACTTGCTCCAAACCCTCTCCCCTGGCAGGCAGAGCAGAACAAGCCATTTTCACACCAAACTCAACCCCAGACTGAAGAGTTCCCTTCTGCAGGGCTTTGCTATCTCCGTCTCCCTGCTGCCAGCTGGTTCCTCTGTCGGAACTGCTGCAGTGCCAGAAGGACATTTTTAGCTGCTCTTATGAAAGGACAACGTGATTTTCTAAAATTACATGTTACCCATTATTTCCTAAGCTTCCCCAGCCCCATCCCTCTCCTCCCCAGGAGGGCACTGGAGCTGGGTCCAGGCATGGAGCAAGCAGCTGGGGTGGGTTCCCCCCATGGGTTCCCCCCAGATCTCTGTACCCATCTGAAGGTCAGCATGGTCCCACGCTGCCATCTGGCATATTCTCCCCCCGAAATGTTTCCCAAAACAGCCTCCAGCAGGATCTTTTCCATGCTGCCTCTGTGTCCCATGCTGCAGGATCAACCCACATCCAGGTCTGACGTGGTTGTGCTGAACACGAGGAGTTTTTTCCAAAAGCTCCTTTCAGCAGCTTTTCCAAGCCTGCATCAGTGGTCACCAAGGGGATTTTCCAGTCCCTATGCGTACCATTGCTTGGGTGCCCAGAGGGGATCCTGCACTGAGAGATTTTCCTCTCTCTGAGGAATCCTTCTTTGGGTTTTTCTTTTCTTTCTTTT
>VZRV01010549.1:0-173499 GCA_013398115.1 Falcunculus frontatus
CAAACCTTCCCTTCCCTTTCCCTATCCACCTTATCTGCAGAAAGTAGCTTGATATGATTTGTTCTCAGCACATCCAGGCTGGTTCTTTTCTTATCATTTTTTATCTTCTGAGTGCTTAAATAGATTGGCTGACTATTTATCCTGGTGTCTTTCTGGGCACAGAGCAGGAAATGATGGGGCTCTTATTCTTCCCACCATTTTTAACAACATGTTCCTTCATTATTGTTATTTTTTTGTCTCACAGCAGTGGCACATTATCTTCCCAGAGAGTGTCTGTTATGTGTGTCCCAGGGTTTCATCCACAGAGGGATGGAGAAGAAAGGATTGAATTTCAGCTGCTCCTGCAGCCACTCCTGAGCGAGGATGACAATCCCAGTGTGCAGGGGATCAGTGATATCACAAAAATGGATCTTTAATAAATAGGCTGAGGGTTTGGGTGTATCCTGCAGCAGGCAGAGGCACTGTGTTATGTTATGTTATGTACATCATGGCAGAGTACGTGCACAATCCCATCCTGGAGATAGATTTTATATCTTTCAGTTTGCTGCAGTTCCTGGGGTTCAGCTCTAAAAGCATCAGAGACTTCTAATGATAATTCTCAACTGCCAGTCCAAAGTCACAAGAGAACAAAAAGAAGGAAATCTATTCAGATACTTCAGTTCCTTCAGTCATTAAACCAGGAAAAAATTGCTGGTTTGAGGATTGTTAAGGAGTCACAGAGTAAATCTGTTTGTGGATTATTAATTGCAAAGTAAAAGCTAATTTTGCAATGAGTGAATAAGATCTGCTTTTTGTGTTGGTGTTTTTGGAGTGGCTGGAGCCACAGCTACAAGCATTTGTAAACCATCCCTCCATCCTGCTTTAATCTGAATTCTTGAGAGTTACGAACTATCAGCAAGAGGATAATAAATAGACCACTAGATCTTGTAAATCTGATTTTTGCGTGGAATTAATGGAGTTTTAGCCACACTTCTTAAACCAACAGGGTGAACGTTACCTGCAAAACAAAGTTCCTCTTGGTGGCACCTTCCAGATGCTGAAAGCAGAATCCGGGTTCTAGTGGACTGGAGCAGGGGTCCAAACTCACCACATCCCAAACTTCTGCACCCCAAACTTTCACAAAGATCCTGGCAGGGAAAGTTCTGGTTTAGAAAGGAACCAATGGTAAAAGCTTGCTTGGATCTCATCCTTACAGACTGCACAGCCCGTCCTTATTTACAGGATAATATTATCCTAAACCTCAAATTTCGTGTAAGGTTGTTCAGCTGCAATGGGGATGTGATTTCTGATGTGTGGTTACAGCAGGACAAGTCTCTGCTGCTGCTCATCCTGAAGAACATTTCCCACCCCAAAGTCCAGGCCCCTCACATGAAATTCTGGATTCATCCTCTCACAATTCTAAAGCGTGGCTGGCTGATACAATAAATTCAGTGGTTTAGTTGTGATTCTCGTGGTTTTTATGGTGACCTTTGGTGGCCAGCCCGGGTTTCAGGGGTACGAGCTGCACTCCCACGCTTTTTACACCCACAGGAGAGCTTTGGCTGAGCTGCTTTGACACTTTCAAGACTGGCTAATTATGCACATTTAAAAGTCCCTTTCAAGGCCTTACCCAAACCTTATTGATCCTCCCCTGACTCTCATTGCCCTCCATAGGCTGGGGGGCAGCCAGGCTCTTACTGCCTTATTTGATCTCTGCTGCCTACCAGAAATGCAATTTCTTCTCCAAACCAGAGATCTGGACACACTTTGCATGTTTTGTCTTCCTGCATTACCTCAGGAGGTGTTTTCCCTCCTATTTGAACCTCCTGCACAGAGATCTTTGAGGGAAAAAATGGAACTGCATCAAGGGAAAGAAAAGATTTGCTGTAATCCCGAGACAAGTTTAGCTAAAGATCGACAGTTTGTGTTGCAGCAGTGCAATATTTGGGTATTTTGTGATATTTGAGGTGATATTATCTATCTCACAAAGCTGTGACTCTGTTAATTTAAGCAGATCTGGTGATAGCAATCATTTTACTGGCATATTAAGAAATATTTAATTTTTATTTGGCCCTGAGTCCTTCACAATGACTCTCCTCAAGCACATCAGTGAGCTTCAGGTGCACAAAATGTTCCCAACACACTGATTTTAGCTAGAAATACTTTCTCTGAAGCTATTTCCTGAATATTTCTCAAATACTACATGGAGAGGTAAAATTAGACTTTCTCAATTTCCAGCACTACCTGTTTGTATGGAATTATCACGAGCAGATAAAATATCTGCTGATTTGCTTCCAGGTACCAATACTTTTCGAGGAGAAATACTTACAAATCTAGTCAGGAACACTTCACAGAGTAAAAGCGATGAAATTAGGTTAATGCATTATTTATAATGAATGATTTGCTCAGCTCTATGCAAAACAGAGGAACATTTTTAACCAGTTAAATCATATGAGAAGAGGTGAACGACATTGCTTCCCTCATTTTTCTCAGTTTCATGGCAGACTGTCTTAATTACTTATTAAGCTTTAACTTTGCCACTTGTCATGTGGCAGCTGACAAAAAATAAATATATAAATAAATATTTAAATAAAGAGCTGTGCCTGAACAGATGAGCAAACATCTGGCCAGCCCTGGGAGTAGTGGCATTGCTGCTTGCTCTTCTCCCCTTTTTTAGCCACAAACTCCTTTCCTCGAGGTTTCCCTGTCTCCTTTCCTCTTTCATCCCCTTCACACACGGTTCTAACAAAGAAATCGCAACTGGAGGAGCACTGGAGTGCAGAGTGGAGAATGGGCTCTCGTTAATCATGCAGGTACAGCTCACTGGATAATTCATAGCACATCTCCCTGCCACATGTAGGACTTCGGAACTGATTAACCAGCGGCTCTCACTGCTGTCCCACTACATAAGAAAGTGTGGCAATAAAAGAGGATTCAGCTTCACAGCACCGCACGAGCTTAAATTTCACTGATAATAACAACGTGAACATGGAAATGGGAGAGATGGGGAAAATATCTCAGGGAAGGAAAAAAAAGAAAAGGATAAGAAAACAGTTCTTCAACCCTAAAAATAAAAAAAGCTGGAGAACATCATACCAGGAAATGTAACAAATTTCCAAAGCGAGGCTGCGAGAGAAAACTCTCCAATCCCACAAGAAGCAATTAGAAGATCCTGTGGAAATGGTGCATTAAAAAGATGAGTCTCCAAAGGAACGAGCTGCTTTTTCTTCATCTCTTTTTTTTATTGTTGTTCCAATGGAATTCATCTGCCTGCACGCTCTCTCCGCAGCGTTGGAGCGGTGCTTTCCCCTTCCTGAGGATTATCTGGCCTCTGTTGTGAGGGGCTATGAATAAGCAAAAGCTTTCAAGGCTGCTGGAGAGGATGAAGCACGTTTTTATTTCTCTTTGTAGAACACAAAGCCTGTAGGAGGGAAATTGCAAAATATTGTTCTTCTCTAGCAGGCATTAGAAGCACTTGGTTTATTTACTCGTCTCCCACCTGAACCAACCTCCAGCTTCATTTCAATAAATAAGCTCCCACTCCATGGTTTTTATGCGAGGAGTGGGGTAAAGAGAGGAAGGGAAATGAAGGGAAATTCTTTGTGGAGTGGATTATACCTCTCCCTCTTTCTCCCTTTCCTTCCTGCCTGTTTCTCTTGCCTTGTAGAGGGGTTTGACCTGAAAGGAGTTGGGCATCTCACAAACCAGGGCACTCCTTGGGTTTAGACATCCATCACCTTCTAGATCAGTTCGTGTCTGGTTTAAAATGCATCTTTCATTGCAGTTCTTCTGTCCCACTCACCTGGAATCTGAAAAGGCCTTTGTAGAATCTGCTCTCTGCAATCCTGCCCTCAGTGATTCCTGCTCTTCCTCAGAGGGAACTGAAGACAGAGCACAAATCTGGGTTAATGGGTTTTATGATCAATCAGCTCATACCTGTCCTATTAATAATGCAAATGGGATAGGATTATTGAGTTACGAGGAGCTTATACACAAATATTAACCACTAATAGATTCATTAGGCTGACTAAAGTATTAATTAGCTTTGATGCTGCTGGATTGCAGACTACCAGATCGTATTACCAAGGCCTGCTCAAATTGATTAGAGTGATCCCATGCTGTGCACTGTGTTTCCACAACAGAATTGATCTTTTTCCTGGCTGAAGACAAACAACATTCTGAACCACATCTGGGGATGTTTGTGACTAAGCTTGGTTAGGGAAATAATGAATGGAAATATCCTGCTGGAGTGGTTTATCCTGGATGTGATCTTATTCTCAAAGTAATCACTTTAAATTTGATGTGATTTGGTTTAGATCCAAAAGAAAAGCAGAATAAAAGATTCTCCCTGTTTCACTGGGTGCTGTAGGGGTTTAGCCCCTTGGCAGGGATGGGACTGGATGAGCTTTGAGGTCCCTTCCAACCCAAACCATTCTGGGGTTTTCTGCTCTCACCCTGGAGAAATGAAGGCAACAATCCTACAAGGAAAATCATTATCCTAATGAGGTGGACACTGTGGATTTCTCTGCAGGTGAAAGTCAGAATAAATTGGCCTTCTCAGCACGGTCACCACAACTTCAATGCAGGCCCTCGGTGAGGAGGGTGTAAATATTGGTACTTCAATATTACACGGGTTTAATAACCATAATTGCTTTTTTTGTGTATCTTTGAAAGGGTCCAAGACAAGCGTATGAAAGATTATTCTAAAAATATCACTGGCCTGAACTGACGTGGGGTCATTTCACTGCATGTCTGGAGAGTGAGAACAGCTCTTCATGGTTAGATCTGGGATGAAGATTCTCAAGGTATCAAAAGGATCTTGATCAAGGAGAATTTCAGTTTCCTCACAGTTGTTCCCCCCAACTCTGGATGGCTCATTGTCCCTGTAATATTTTCTCATTTCTCTGACTTCTGAAAGTGCCTTTTTCTTCACAGCACTTCACTGACAGTGAGTGGCAGTTGTTCATTAACCATTCTCTCGTCTAATTTTCTGTGAGCTAATTGCAAGGAGCATAAGAAAAGCTATTACAATAGCAAAGCTCTGAGGGATAAGAGGAGAAAAAGAGCAGGTCAAGATCACTGCAATTCACAGCAATATTTCTTTCAAGAAATGTGGGGGTCTAAAAGTCAATTGTTAAAAAGAAAGCAGAAAGAGACCTGCAAATATCAATTCAAAAATCAATAGAAATGTCCAGTTTGATACAAACTTTTACAGCAATTTCTAGGGAAAATACTTACCTTATGACACGACGAGCATCTTTATTGCATAGGGTAAATGAGCCAGTAAAAGCAAAAATATTGGGAGCATATTGGAGCAGAGCAGGACTGAAAAACAGGAATACTTGGGCACAAAGATAACATAGGAGAAAAAACCTAAACCAACCCACAACAGAAACCCCATTTGAGGTGATTCTTGCAGTCCAAAGCTGTTTTCTGAAAGAGGGAACAAGCTTGGTAATCAAAAGGCATCATTATCTGGCTAACGTTACCCAGAATTCTGAAAGAAATAGAAATAAAATTATTAAAACTATCACAGGTTATGAGTAAGGCAATTTTGCTCCTGTCTGCATTGATGTGTAACCCCAGCAGGAGATTCCTTATAACTTGAGCTGCTGATGATCACAAATCATCAGGTTCATTTATGTATCACTCGTGGTTAAAATTCACTTTTGATAGCAGTGAATGAGGGTGGTGAAAATTGCAAATTAAAATACGTACTCGAGCTGTTGTATCAATACAACTTCAATAGCCCATGATAAAAAAGGTAGAAAAACCTCCATGACAGCTGTGGAAATAAAAATTTCCATATTTCCCTGTCTTAAAATTGTGACTAATAGGTGGATATAGCATAAAAACCCAAGAATGATAAAAAAATAACTGCATTGGTCACATGTAGGCAACAGGTAAGATATAGGGATCTTCATAAATCCCATGTACAGCTCGAGAACAGATGGATTAACAGGTGGTGAAACAACAGCTGACATATTCAACGTGATGGGCAAGAAATATGACCAGGGTGAGGAGTTTGGACAAGCTTTAATTCAGCACAGCACACTTTGGAAAATTGATGGCTTTTAAAATAACTTGGGAACGTTTCTGCCCTCCTCACGGTGCCTGCTGGCCCCTGGGGCTGGGAATGAATCCAGCACCATTGTTGGGACAACAAAGAGTGAAGCTGAGCAGGTGCTGGTGACCACTGGCACCAATTTGAGATGATTCCCGTGGCCAATTACTCAATTAGAGCTGTTCTGACAGCACCACCAGCTCAGGAGTTAAAATAATGTAAGGGGAAGGATTTATTGCCATGTAGAGGTCCCCCTGCTCGGGTGTGGGATAGCAGGAAGGGTATTCCTGAATTCCTGGTGGATGAGAACAAAAAAACCTCTGTTAGCCTTGGAGTAGATTAAAGGCGGGTAAACGGAGCATCAGAGAGATCCGTCATTGGAATGAAGGCAGAAGGACACGGCTCTGCCAGCCTGGTAACCTTCAGCAAAGAAATGTAGGATGAGATCATTTGAACACAGATTGGAAGAATTATGGGATGAAAAATTAGTTAAATAAATCAGCAGGCGTGCCAGGTGATCCTCTGCAGCAGAGATGGATGTTTCTTTTTTAATTTACTGAAAAGGCACAATCTCTTGGCTTGGACTCGAGGATCTTGAAGGTCTTTTCAACCTCAACTTTTCTGCTTCTCACCCGTAGTTTTCACAGGGACTATGGGTTCAAGCAGCCACCTTGGGAAAGGATAAAATCTTTTTTTGCCTGTACTCCAATGAGTTTACAAAGACTTTGTAGCAGTTGAATTTATGGAAGTTGAGTAAGTTCAAAAGAACCCCGAGAAGCTGTCCCTGATGGTGATCTGTTCCATGGCGGACATCCAGAGGAAAGAATTCAACCCTCCCATGAAAACCATGGACTGCTGAGTTGGATTCTTCAGGCATCACAGCTGGGGGAAGCTTGCTGTGGCTCAGGCTCATCTGCGCGCCCACGGAGCACCCAGTGACTCCACGACTCGCGGCGCGCTGGGCGCGCTGTGGCAGGTGGAAGGCGCCGCGTCTTCCCCAAAGCGTCCCCCGTAAGAGCCTGCGCCGCAGCCGCTCCCCGCCGGGGGCACTGGAGGGGTGCAAACGCTCCCGCAGACACCCAACTCACCGGTGCCATGGTTACACCCAACCAATCGCACCCACACAGAAGCTGATAGCTTCACTCACACAGCTGGGGACAAAGAGGCGGGAGGGATCTTCTGTGTAGGGTTCCAAGGCTTTATTCCTGAAGGGTTCAGGGATTGGACACCTGAAACACTGGGGGATCCAAGGTTATACAGGGGGAGGTACAAGGGGTGGGCAGAGCAACATAAACCAATCCTAGGAGGGCCAGGAGGTGGAGGAAACACAGAATGGTAAGGGAGAAGCCAATGGGGAAGGAGCAGGGAGGGACAAGGGAATCACAGACCAATGAGGCGTTAAGGAAGGGAGAACTCACTGGAACCTAAGCATATAAGGGGTAAAAGGGGTGGAGAACTAACAGACCAACCAAATACAAGGAATTTACATATGAGTGCAAGGCCCAGTGGGAACTCTCCCTAGCCTGGGGTAAACTCTCAACTTGAGAGCCTGCCCTTTAATGAGTGTCCATCGCTCTCTAGTGTTATGGCTCCTCAAGTAAACATTTTAGGGGTTTGAGCCCTTCAACGAGGGCAACATCTGAGCCAAGGCTTTGAGGGCTTTATTTGAAATACGTAATACCTACATCAAAAGCAACGGGTGAAATGGTTGTAGGTGAAATGGTTGTAATTCTCTAGTGGGCCTAGCCCGTGAGCAGCGCCTAGCCCATGGCACTTGAAAGTTACTGGTTTGGTGATGCAAGTAATACAGATAAAAACTAATGCAAGAGAAAGGGGTGGGAAATTTGGTTGGGTTGATACAGTTATTTTCTAAGTCCTGCTGTAAGCTGTAGACAACTCCACATTTTTATGGAATTTATTTTCCACAGTCTGTTCATTGTTAATGAATATCTAGGCGAGCAAATTAAAATAAACCCATGCTATCACTCAGACTTAGCGATTTCCTGCTGTGCCTCTTTAATGTTCAGGACTGACCTTTTTTTTTAAATATTTACCAGCAAATTTGCTGCCAGTCTTTGGTTTCTTCTCCCCTGGAATGGTCACCTTGTCCTGCCAGGTGTTGCTGTGTGAGGGTGAGCCCTGCATTAACAACTTTTACATCTCCTTGAGCACGGAGTTCGTAGCTCTCTGTGAACATTGTCAGCCCTTAAGTCCTGGAACAAGGGGAATATTTGGCTCCAGAAATTTCCGATCCAGGTGAAGTGAACCTGCTGATTAACTCTGTGAATGAAGTAAGTGCTTTAGTAGAGTGCTGAGATGACAGCAAATGTCCTAAAATACAGTAAAACCTGCAGGAAATTCCAGGTTCCTGCTGAGAAAGCAGCATTCTCTTGAGCTGTGATGTTTAATCTTTTTGACTTTTCTTGTTCTCCTGGGGTGGAGGGGACACAGGTCCATGTGCTGGTCATGGCCACTAAAGTGCCCCTATTAATCTGGATTTTCTGCTCCCTGACTGCTGGCAGTAAGGACAGTTAACATTCTAATATCCCTTCCCCTTCAAGGATACCGAAGAGCATTGGAAGCATTAAGCTCTGAGGTTGGTAATTTACTAATGAGAAAACTGATTCAAAGAGAAATTAGGAGCTTATTCTCTCCTCCACTGAAGCCAGTGGAAATCACTTTGTGGTTTCCTTGGGCACACCGTGTGTGGCTTGTGAAAGGTCACATGAGAAATCACAGAAAAAGTTAGACTTGGAGTCCAACACCTTTTTGCTTGTTCAGCACAAGAATAATTGTCCCTTATCCAGAGCCTGAATCTTTTGTATCTTAATCCCTTTTCCTTAATGCACTTTAGAAATATTTCAATAAGTTTTTTCTAAGCCTACATTTTCAAGTTCTTGGAAGTAGTTAAACTTTATCAAAAAGCTGCTGCTCTGTATTGCTGAGACCTTTCTGAGGCATTCAGTTTTCATGAGGACTTTGGAGAAGACACCATTTAATTCTTCAAACATTATTTTAGAGGTTGTGCTCTCCGAGGGCTTGATCCAAAGTGTTCTGTACTCAGCAGCCTCGAGGCTCCCTGAGATGTTTCTCAAGACCCCTCTCCCTGGCAATATTTCAAGCAGTTGCTTTTGTATTTTCATGCATTGCTTGTGGGGCTGGAAACGTTTATATCAGGAGTCCAGATAAACGCCAGTTCTGCCATCATAATACACCTCAACACAGGTAAGGAACACAGCATTGTGTTTATAAATCTGATGCATCCAGGGCCTGGAGCTGCAGTAACTCAGAGATAGGAGTGTTTATGCACAGAATCACCGGAGCATACGCAGGATTATTTATCAGGATGGCCCCTGGAGGGAGCTGGTGTGGGGCATTAGCACCCACTTGACAGAACAGGAATAAACATTTCCTGAAAGGACTCTGGGAAGGTTTATCACAAACACAGCTCTGGAATGAACCCATGGAATATTTACGCTGTACATTCCACGTGAAATATGTGAGAGCTGGCCAAGTAAAGCCCTCCCAAAACAAGGCAAGCAGGACACTTTTATAATGGTGATAAAACTGCAGCAGCATTCCTGGACTTTTATGAACCTTATGTTTTCTATCGGTGTTCCTTCAAATTATTTATCACTTAAACATCATTCCAGCTCAATTGAAATAAATGTATTTCCACGGCAGACAGAGCAGACTGGAGTTTTTGCCCTACTCTGGGCTTAACAAATTCGAGTGTGCAGTGAGTGGCAAATGCATTATTCTACTGTGTCATATAAAGGATTATTTCAGATGTTTGAAATAATGCATACAGTTAAAGGTTATGGGAGAATAATGTTAAAGAAATTCATTGTTTCAGGCTTGGCTGGTAATCTGAATGATAAAAAGGTGATGACTATTACAGCCCTGAAGCACTACAGTCATTTGGCTATGATAATAGTGCTCAGATTTGGTTATGGCCCTAATATGTTACCTGAAAGTTAAAATCAGATTCTCAGCTCTGTTGGCACATAATGATCGCTTATTGTCTAGAATGTAATTTCTGAACGAGAACGAGAGTTGATCTTGAGGATAAATCCCGGTTTATTTTATGTTTTTCCTTTTTTTGGGCTATTTCATTTTAGAAGAGCTAAACATGGAGTTTGTATTTCAGAGAAGGAATCAATTCAGGATCATCATTTCTTGAAATACACCAAGATAAATCTGTCTCCTGCTCCCTGCTTTTATAGCTCTTTGTTCCAAGCTGTTATGGACCATGGGCAGGCAATCTTTCTGCTGCTAGAAGCAATCCACCAAAGCTGTCAGGTGACAGAGCTTCAAACCAGACCCTACAGATGGTTTGAGGTTTGCCTTTGGTATACTTTGGACAGACAAGTGCAAAGGAGCAGCTCACAGAAACCTGCGCTGGCTTTTGGGCTTATCTGGGGGTTCAGTGGGAAGGACACAGGCTCCAAGGTGACTTTTCTCCGAGTGAAACAATCCCAGACTGGTTTGGGTTGGGAGGGACCTTAAAGCCCATCCAGTGCCCCCCCTGCCATGGCAGGGACACCTTCCACTGTCCCAGGCTGCTCCAAGCCCCGTCCACCCTGGCCTTGGGCACTGCCAGGGATCCAGGGGCAGCCACCGCTTCTCTGGGCACCCTGTGCCAGGGCCTCCCCACCCTCACAGGAAGGAATTCCTTCCCAATATCCCATCTAACTCTGCCCTCTGGCAGTGTGGAGCCATTCCCCTTTGTCCTGCCACTCCAATTCCTGGATTCTCAGCCTTCTCAGAAGTCTAAACCTTCCCTTTCCCTACAGAAATACAGGAGAAAGGAATCTGAGTCACAATTTTCACTCCTTTCACACCACTCCAGGCATTTGTCCCAGCTCTGTTACAAACAATTCCCACCCTTGTCATAACACCCACACTTCACAATCCTTAATTCATCATTTTTAGGACTCTCAAGTGAACAACTTGCTGCCTGTGGTCACCACTACAGGTGGAACATCTAAGATTGCAATTTTGGCCACAGCAAGGTCACATAATAAATCCCAGATCAGAAAACAGATCAATAATCATTTGCATTGTGTGTTATAAGTATAGAATAAAGTTTAGCAGTAGAAGAGCCGTGAAAGTCAAAGCATTTTTCTATTTGATTCTCCCTCTGTAGAAAAAGACGCACCCCCAAAAAAACCCCAACAACAAAAACCCCTCAAAACCCAAAAAACCCCAAAAATAAAGCCAAAACAAAAAACCCCAAAACCAAACCCCAAAACAACTCAAGAAGAAATACAAAGAAAAGGACAGAAAAGAATGAGAATAATATTCCAGCGAAAGCTGCTTCCAGACAAGCTGAAAAATAAGTGAAATGGTGTCCCAATTATTACAATCTAGAACAGAAATTCAATATTTGTTCTGCAGTTTGTTCTCTGCTTTGTTTTGTGGGGCTGAGAAGTGTTTGATTAAAAAGGGAGCCATGTTTGCAGGATGTATTATTCTTTCCCGATTTCACTTTTATAACTCGGGGTAGTCCAATAAATTTCTTACCCCGGAATCTTCCTTATGTCCCTGTATTTCTGGAGCTTCACAGGGATGATGATTGGAAATCAAACATTCAGGGGAGATACCGCAGTTAAGTATTAAAGCTGACAGCTTTTATATGGTGAGTACAATAATTGATTTCATGTTATGCTAACCTGCTCGGCAGGTTAAAGCAGCCAGGAGAGTTCCATTTCATAGAGTAGGCACTGAATTATTATTTTTTAAGGTTTTAAAAGCACTGAGTCAATTTACATTTCAATTTTCCTCTCTAAACACTGACATAGATGAAGAATACAGTGATCGTTTGTGCGGGCAGGACAAATTCAACCCTGAAATCTCCTCTGAAGAAAAAAAACAACACTGAAGTAGTAAACAAATCAGGAAAATATTAAAAAAATATTGAAAGGAGGGGTTATATCTTTATTTGCTGTCTTTGTTCTGGTCCATTTAGCACCTGCTGGAGGCTTCTTGGAGTGGGGAGTGCTAGGAAGTGATAAAAGTCTGAGGGATTCCTGGGTTTTCAGGAGTTAAAAGGTGAAAACCCTGACTGTCTTCTAAGGAATATGGTACCAAAATCCACTGTCATAATGTCAGTGCTGAAAAATTCTGGAGTTACTTACTCTGTTCTTGCTCAGAAAGTGTCCAGGGAAAAAGTGATACTTCCAGTATCCCTGGAAATCCTCAGACTGGAGTGAACAGTTTGTGACCATGCCCCAAAATGGAAAATAATTTACGTTCTAAACCACTGCTTTTTAAAGCACATACATTGGTATAAGGGAAATAAAGGTGGGATTCACAGAGTATTGGTGGAAATGAATGTTGCCAACTTTCCCTCTGCCTCAGATCATCTCAACCACTCAGCAGAGGGATTAAATGTGTCTCCTTTTTTTCAGGAAGTCCCTAAACTGAAGATTGGAAGGTCTGGGTTGAACTGCCTTGGACTTTTCCTTCTGTGTCCCTTCAATTACACATTTTACCCCTGGAGCAGGGAGGTTCCTCCTTCTGGGCAGCTGCTCCGGGATTCACATCCTGGTCCCAGCTCCACAGTCACGTTATGCCAAACGGGAAACCATCAACTCCAGCATTAACTGATGAGAAACCACCTTTTTACCCACTCTTAAGGGTTATTGCCATGCCCCAGTGCCTGCTGAAGGAACGGAATTTCTCCAGTATGGACCTGTACGTGGTCAGAGACCACTTCTGTTTCCAGGCAGTTTTTGCTGTATTTATGGTGAGAAATGAGTGTCACTTCCTTTCTGCACATTAGGGCTGCTGAGCTGAAGAAAATAGGTATAACTTTTCTCTTAATTCTCTAATCTTATTATCCCAGCTCCAATAAAAACTGATAATGAAATCTGAGGATATTGAGAACTTGGATTTTTTCCATTAAGTTTAACTTGGTATTTTTTCCAAGCGCTGTGGTACTTACCATAGTCCAGCTCTTTTTAAGACTATCCAGGGAAACATAAACCCTTGCAGCGAGCCATTTTCTGTCAAAATTATATCTGACCTGCATATTTTTGCAATTCTCTGATGCATTATACAGTCAGATCAGGTTGTTCCTTGACCACTTGTTCACCCCTATCAATTGCATTAGCATTTAACCTGTCAGTTTAAATTACAAAGGTAACAAAGGTTTAGGAAGGTTACAACAGATCCAATCTCACACAGAAGTGGGGAAGAATAATCTTAAATCATCCTTGCGTGGGAGTGTTATTTTTCCTCCTGACATACATTTACTCACCTTCTAGAAGCATCACTGGGCAACTTTTTGTGGTGAGGACTCCATGGGATCAGCACAGCCTGTCAAATAGGAGAACACCAGCCCTGAGACAAGCAGGGATATTTTATTTGAATTTAGATTGCATCTCCTGTATCTTTGCTAGTTTTTCCCTTCTATTCTCCATCCATTTTCAGGGCTAAATTCCCTCTTTTCCTCTCTTTGAGAGTCTGTTCTTCATCATGTCTGATCAGTAAATTAGGGCCTGTTCTAGAGGCACATAAGAACACCATCAAGGATTGGAATCCTTTAAATTCTTAATCCTTTAGCCTTGAATAGAATCAGAGAATCATTAAGGGTGGGAAAGACCTGTAAGCTCATCAAGTCCGATCATCGACCCTAAACCATGTCCTCAAGTGCCAAATCCACATGTTTTTTGAACAATTCCAGGGATGAGGACTCCACCACTGCCCTGGGTGGTCTGTTCCAATCCTTGACAGCCTTTTCCATGAGGAAAATTTTCATGAGATCTTATCTAAACCTACCCAAACATGAAGATGCCTGCAAGAGGGGCAGCCCAGCTTCTCCTCAAACCACCCATCACCCTCTGCTGTGGATTTATCACTCTGCCACATCAGGGTTTAGGGGGTCCATTAATAGAATACAACCTCTAATTCCAGCAAACTTAGGCAAAATCTGTTCTCTTTACACTTTCATACGACTGGGAAAAACTAGAAATCGCAATTTTACCTGGGATTTTTCATATTTCTACAATGACTTAATAACACATTGGCAGTGATGTCAGAATTCCAATTGTGGGTGACTGGATACAAAATATGACATAATTTCTCCCTTTCTCTGCCCTCCCAGCACCAACACAGGCAGCTGAGCAACATAAAAACACTCCATGGCCTTCTGGAAAAAAAAATCGGCGCATGATGGGCCAGAAATGCCCCTGAGTGAAGAACTGGGAAAAATAAAATCACAAAAGCAAAATTCTGATAACTTTTAAATTTATGTATTTATTGATTTATGTATTGATTTTTGTATTGATTTCTACATAAATATATGTATTTATAATACACTATGTGAATTTATTTATGTATTTATACATAATTAAGTGCATTACAAATGCAGGTATTCCTCCCTTTTTTAGTGAAGGTGTAGCAAAGAGCTCCTGCCAACAACGTTCACAATATTCAACAATATTCACATGCACAAAGCTCCCGTCAAAGTTTGCCTGCATGGAAATTGCAGCTGTAAGATGGTAAAGCAGCAACATCAGAGGTGAAGCCAGACTGTGCCTTTTACTGAGCTCTGGAAGCACGGTTACATATTGCTTTTAAAATAAACAGATATTTTTAAATTCTTGTTTTCAGTGTGGCCAAAACACGTTACAAAGGCCCTAAACCAACAATCTTAAGTTTGAGCAGTAGATAAAGGCTAAAAATAACGTTGAAAAAGCAGTTTAAGAAGATATCTTTGCTACACAAACACCAACATTTCCACACGCAGCTGTGGCACATTAAGTGTGCCATGATGAATGGTGTTTAATAAGCAGGAGAGCAGAGCTTGGCCTACATTTGGCTGGAGTGGCTCCGCTGCTGGGATGGGGATGTGCCGCTTCCACATCCCCAAACGCGGAGCAGCTGGGCTGCCTTCGTGCAGGAGAGGGTTTGAGGCAGGATCTGCATGCTGGGCTCTGGGCAGGACAGCTGAGTGCTGTCATTATCTGGATGGAATTATCCAGATATGCAGATATATTCAAATGCATAACTGATAGAAGTGTAGAATAGCCTGGGTGAGAAGGGACCTTAAATCCCATCCAGTGCCACCCCCTGCCATGGCAGGGACACCTTCCACTGTCCCAGGGTGCTCCAAGCCCCGTCCAACCTGGCCTTGGACACTGCCAGGGATCCAGGGGCAGCCACAGCTTCTCTGGGCACCCTGTGCCAGGGCCTCAGCACCCACAGAGCCAAGAATTCCTTCCCAATATCCCATCTAACCCTGCCCTCTGGCAGTTTGAATTCATTCCCTGTGTCCTGTCCCTCCAGCCCTTGTCAATTGTCTCTCTCCATGTTTCTTGTAGCCCCTTCAGGCCCTGCAAGGCCACACTGAGGTCACCCCAAAGCTTCTCCTCTCCAGGCTGAGCAATCCCAGCTCTCCCAGCCTTTCCTCCCAGCAGAGCTGCTCCATCCCTCTGATCATCCTGGAGAAGTCTCCCCCAGCTGAGATGGGGCGAAACTGAAGTTAATAAACTTTGGTCCTAATCTTTACATTCCAGAGGAAAACAAAATAAGATGTTAACTAACAAAAGCCAAATACAGGCATATTCCAAAGCTGTGTTGTCATATTTTGACTAGGCAGATGTTATTTTGAAGCAACAAGAACTGCTCTCCCCTGATCAGAGAACTCTTCTAAAGAAAGGATTTTGACTGGGGAGCTCTTCTTAAGAATGCATGTGGAAAGAATGCACCCCCGTTTGAAACTCCAATTTAAACTACCCCTAGTATTAAATTTTCATAAATAAAATCCCCAATTGTTTTGTTTCTTGTGGCATAAATCCAAATGCAGCCCCAGTCCTACCAAAAATAACCCTCGATACCATTTGGTCTGTTTTCCCAATGAATATTTATAGCAGCTCAGGTGTCAGAGACTCCTTTCAGCTGCACAAAGACCTCGTTCAGGTTTTATTGATGTAGCTCACGATATTCCTGCTCTTGTACAACACAAGGTCACGCTGAATTTCGATGTCAGACTTCATTAAAGTGTGCACTGGGCACCCTTGGCTCGTGGTGCTCCCTGACCCCAGCACCCATGAACATCAGCAAGGCTTTCTCCTGCCACATTCGCAGCATTTTTGCAGAGTCAGCCAATCAATATTGGTGAAAAAATGACCCAAAAGTTACCTGGCTGTGATTATCCTTGCTACATTCCCAACCTGATGGTGGTGTCAGCTGTGAGTACAGCCTGCACCTGCACTTGATGGTTTTGAGTCTTTCTTTGGCTCAATTCACTGCGAGAGTTTAAAAATAGATCTTTCCTGCCTTTTCCAGGAAAATAATCCCATTTGGAGGGTGTTATCTTCTGAGCAGAACCCATTAAATCATGGATCAGAGAGGTGGGCTTTGAAATTTCCAGCAAAGCTGAGAAATCTGCACAAAATGAAAAGGTTTTATTTCAACGATGTCCTCTCCCTTCCCTCAGAAAGAAAGAAAAGGGAAAAAGGAAAAGTCCTGACTTTCCTGTACTTCCCATTCCTGCTGGATTCTCAATCCCCATGGAATCAGGTGATGGATTTGATGTGGCACAATTTATGGGCTGCAATCAAGCTGCAGGCTCAGGAGTTCAGTGCCACTGCCTGTCACTGAGTCAAACTGAGGCTAAATAACTTCATTTCCTGAAATTTGGTACCCTCCCATGATTCCTGCTTCAGAGAGCAACGCCCCAGCTGAAGGCTCCGGTGTCATTTGTTTGCAGTGCTGACCTTCCTTTGAGGCATTGCTGGGATTTGTCACTGTTCCGTTCATGACAACAAATAAAATTGACCAGGCCTTGCTGCCTGTGCTGTCAAATTGCTGAATTAAATATTTAAATGGGGAATGGGTTTGTATTTGAACTGGGGGAAAACGCTGGTGGAGCTGGTGGCTCGCTGAGATTTCTTGGTGTATTGTGCAACAGGAGAATCCCAGCCAGATCTTGGAATAAAAACAGGGAGAAAAAGAGATGATTTTCACTTACCTGAGGAATTCCACTGGAGCAAAACCCATCCCGGTTTTCTTGAAGTATTTCACATCACACTTTGTTACACTCAGGGCTTTAATTTTTTCATCTGATTGCATTTAGTTTTTATTTCTTCCGTTTGATAACTGCCAGAACTACAACAAGAAAATCAGGCTTGATCACAGTGAGACTATCAGAAATCAGCAAACACGTTTCTCATGCTTGCTTCTTAATTCTAAAATTAATGAAATCTTATTATTTTCCTAATCCTCCTGGCAGTCTGAGGTTCCTGTAAGATTTAGAGAACTGCCTCAAACTGAGCAGAGCTGGTAACCTGATTTCTGTAGATGCCTGAAGAGTCCAGCTGTAAAACTAGACAAAAATATTAAATATTTTAAGTGATTTGGGATGTCTCGGTTGACACGTGTTTATCAAGTCATTCAAAACCTTTTCTTCACAAAAAACCCCCTGTGGGTAAAGAAGATTTTGCTTAAAAAACATGGACATTATTGCTCACAATTTTAAAAACTCATCATGTTTCAAAAAACCACAACTCCCATAAAAGTGATCCATTTCTGGCTGAATACATAAACAAGTTTCAAACCACCATACCTTGTATGGAACTAACTAAATTAGGTGAATCTTATGCCTATTAAATGAACCCATACAAAACATGGTGTGAACCCCCTTAATCCAATTCCAAGCTGGATTTATTTGCTTTGGGAGATGGACAGGTAGAAACTCAATCAAGGAAAAATACCCCTGCTCCTCCACGTTGTCTCCAGCTGATACCTTTATATTAATTTAAGTAATTGGGGGAGGAGATTCAAGGAAATAAAGCTCTGCATTTAGAGAAAGGCACCATTTTTCTATTAAAAGGTCTCAGAGAAATAAGAATAATATTAGGGATAAAGAACTGATCAATATTCCTCTCAAAGTGGACTGGTTAAGTGCACTAATTAAATTAAAAAATTCTGGAATTTAGAGTATCGATAGCAAAGAAGAAGTTTTGTCCTCACCCGCCTTCCAAGGTGGGATATTTCTGGATAACCTCAGAGGGCAGGTGCTTTACTCTCATGTGAATGGTAAAATTCAAAGGAAAAAAATAGGAAACTTAAGGAAGAAATAGGAAAACTTGTGGAAAGAGTCAGAGAAGGTAAAGCAATGATTTCTGCAAAGGGGGAAACGGCTGAACAGTTCTCTCGGGCAGAACTGAAGTAGATGAAACACATGTTGGCATCTTAATGCTTCGTTTTTCTTTCTTCCCTTTTCTTTATCATCAAAGGAAGGAAAGCACTTCCTCTCCCATCTTAGATCAATCCATCAGACAACAGACCAGGAAAACTGTGTCAAAAAAGAAAAAAGTATTTTCAAAACAATGGAAACTCTTGAAGAAACACCTATATTTCTGCTTGATAAATTATTTCTTTGTTTCTATATTCATACAAAGCACATGTATTTTCCTGCTCCATTGAACAGAGAAATCCTCTGAATTCCCAGAGAAAGCTGCTATTAGGTTATTTTTCTCTGACTGAAGAAGTTATTTGCTGTAGTTTTCAAACCCTGGTGAAAAGGGTTTTGCTGTCCTTCCTGTGCCCTATTGATTACAGGTGCAAATTAATTTTTTAAAATGTTATTTTAAATGGAAGATCATTTCAAACTTTAAAATCAGGTTTTTTCCCTGAAGCAGAGTTCTTTCAAACTAACTTGACAGGATCCTGATTTTGCAGTAATGCCCAATTTCAAGCAAAGTCATGATTAGAAATGGATCAATATTGTTTAGCACAAAGATTTCGTGTTCAGTAGGTGTTCAGTTGGATTGGTACTTTAATATTACACGTGTTTAATGCTCATAATTGGTTTTTTTATGTATCTTTGAAAGGGTCCAAGACAAGCGTATGAAAGATTATTCTAAAAATATCACTGGCCTGAACTGACGTGGGGTCATTTCACTGCATGTCTGGAGAGTGAGAACAGCTCTTCATGGTTAGATCTGGGATGAAGATTCTCAAGGTATCAAAAGGGAAAAGGAAAGGGAAAGGGATCAAGGAAAATTTCAGTTTCCTCACAGATTTTTCCCCAGTTCCGGATGGCTCATTGTTCCTGTAACATTTTCTCATTTGTCAGAATGATTCTCCTCAAAAGGAGAATCTCAGGAAGATCCCAGCAAAGCTGTACAGGACCAGGGATGGGCTGGAATTTACTAAGAAGAGATGAGAGACCAGCAGGACCCCAAGCTCGACTCTGGTGGTGGAAACAAGCTGCTCTCAGGAAAGCAGAAGACACCAAAAGTATAAAAAACGGGCTCCTAATGCTGTTTTTCCCTTTAAATTCCCAAGTTTTCTCAAAGTATGGAGGATATCAGCAGTGCAGCAGCGAGGAAGTTCCCCACCGAGTGCGGATGGAGCTCGGTTTTCCCACAGGTTTTCAGCAGTTTGCAGGGAAGTTCTGTTCGAGACAGGGTGTAAAGCTGTGATCTCACGTCACCACCCACCAACACTCCCCCTCTTTTTTTTTTTCCTCAGGTCACTCAAATTAATTGGTTTCAACTTTCTTTTTTTTTTTTTTTTTTCAAGTGGAAGTTCATTAAAATTTTGAAAAATTGCCATCACAAGGAAAAGCACAATCTCCAGTTAACAGTGTCAACCTGCTACTGTGCTGGCTGCTTTTTCTTCTTAATTGGATCTGTTGAATCAAATTCTGCTTAGCAAACAGCTTGGAATTTGGGCAAATCAGCATTTTTTTCCAGTGGGGGGGACAAAAAAAAAATTATCAAGAAATTCCCAACCATCCCAAATAATATCCCAGATGTGGTGGTATCTTAATAAAGTCGTAGCCTATTTAAAACTTGTTCCTTGTACGTTTGAGTTCTTGCTGAAGTGTCAGGGGACAATCAGTCACCACTTGTACTCAATAAACTGGGAGATGATACTTCAGGAATCGATGCAGCTCTGCAGAGATTTGAAAGATGTGCATTTATTGGAGGAAGCAGTAAATAAAAATAAAGCCTCGCTAGGATTTCATTTCAGTGCCCAATGGGTGAGTTTGTACTTGTGTGCATGTATAAATAACTTAATTACAAATAAAAATGCCAAAGGAAAGGGAAAATTGTAAACTTAGCAACTATTGACTAATATACAAAAAATAAGGCCAATGTCATCAAGTTGCACTCTGCTATTCTAATTCTGCATTCATTTGCATAAAGATCCTTGCTGATTTGATGCAGATAATTCCTCACTCTCCATTCTGTCAAGAAAAATCGATTTGTGGATATTGTAGACTAAACCAACATTTTCCTGGTTTTTGTTACCCACCCCAAGCTCCCCTGCCCTCACAGGTGAGTTCCAGAGGCAAGGGGAGCAATGCCTGGTGCTGTGAGTACACAGAAAGTACAAGGAATAATCTTATCTCAATATTAATTCTATTCAAGGTATTAAAGCATTTTAAAGACTTCTTGGCCAGCTCACAATTAACATTTCTTCAATCTTCTTAAATTATCAAGCACTATGAAAATAGACAAGGTCATTGTTTTATCTGCAATAAAGTCAAAGGAATTGCCAGAGAGTATTACACATATAATTAACAGTGTGTAATTTATTCAATAAAGCTCTCATTTAATTACAGGAACCTATTACACTGAGTGATGTGTTAGGGGTGATTTATATCTCAGATGTAAATATTCAGAAAGAGACCTCCCATAATGAAAGCAGCTGCTCTCTGCTCTCCATCTATGTTCAACTTTGGTGTGTTGGTAGAATATATTAAATATTAGGAAGAAATTCTTCCCTGTGAGGGTGGGGAGGCCCTGGCACAGGGTGCCCAGAGCAGCTGGGGCTGCCCCTGGATCCCTGGCAGTGTCCAAGGCCAGGTTGCATGGGGCTTGGAGCAGCCTGGGACAGTGGAAGGTGTCCCTGCCCATGGCAAGGGGTTGAAATGGGATGAGCTTTAAGGTCCCTTCCAACAATCCCTTCTGGGATTCTGGGATTCTGTGTTGATACCAGGCCCTTACAAGCTGGCAGTGATCATTTTGGGAAGATTTAGCATCACCTGTTGGAATTACGATTGATGATTCCTTCCTTGCTCTGCCTCAGGAGTGTGGCCTTGACCACCGGTCACAGACACGAGCTGGTGCTGAGCTGTGCCAGATGTTCCCTCTCGTTTTGTTGGTGTTCCTTTCACCAACAGTGAAAAATTGTCAGCAAGCCTGGGCTCTTTCTGCATCCATAAATTATGAATCCACACCAATTTGCATTGTAAGAAATATAAAAGTTGGTTTGATTTTTTTCTTTTTTCTTAACATGGAACAATAAATATTCCTGACTCTTGCTAATAAAGCATTCCTTGTTGGGATAAGGTTATGCACTTGTACATTCCATGTGCTCCCAGTGCCTATCTGCCCTTGGGCTATCCAAAATCCAATGGAGATTCTGCACAAAGCTTTAAACCCCAGAGCTTTTAAACTGAGAGATATTTAGAGCTGCAGTAAGTCACTGCCTCTGCATGAGCTACACCTGTGCTGTTTTAGCACCAAAAGCGTGGCAAATCACTCTATTACTTAAGTCTTTTCCTCCACAGATCTCAGAGCTTTCACAAAAAAGCGGCTGAATGAAGCCGTTTATATGTGAACAGAACATGTTTTTCAACATCCGTTCCTCAAAAAACGCTCACTTATGTTATCACAAATTTAAACAACAACAAAAACTTCAAACCCAGTCAAAGCCAGCGGTGTCAAGCTGACAGGAGTTGATGACACTCATAAAAGGAACAGCTTTCTAAAGAGACACCTCTCTCCTGGAAAGCGTTAGCCAGTTGATAACACAGGTAATATTCAGCACTCCAGATCTATGCTGATGTATAAAACTGCTGTCAAAACCACTGCCTTTATTGACATCATCGTGAATACTTTGCTCCTGAGGTAAAGACATTATTGTCAGGAGGAGCTGAAAACATTATAGAAGCTATTTCTCAGTTTAACTATGTAAAAGTCTGTTGTTAAAACTCTTTATGATTCCTTAACATCAGAAAAATTCTGAAAGAACCTCGCTCATGATAAAATGCCTCACTTACACCCTTGAAAGAGTATTTTAACTGGAAAAAACACTGCATTGGTGTCACTGGTCACCAGAAAACCCAGAAAACCCAGCCCTGCCTGCCCACACCATCTCACATTCTCTCTGCACAGCTGCCTGAGGCCCTGGCAGCTTTAAAGAATCCAATGGATGGAAATTTCCTCAGCTGATGAGGAAACTACTCAAGAAGTGATTTCAAGAGGCCACAATAAGAAAGCCAATCCAGCTGCATAGATCCCATCACAAAACCATGGAGTATGGCAGCACAGGCAGGGTCTGTGAGCAACAGGGAACTGTGGAGGGGCAAAAAAAACCTGCTGTGCCCTATCTGAAAATAGATTCATTTTCACAATCGTAGATTCATTAAATTTTCTGAATTGGAAGGGAGCATCAAAATCCAACTCCTGGCCCTGCACAGGACACACCAGTAATCCCAGTATGTCCCTGCACATAACAGGAATAAACCATTGCCTCCCTCTTCAACCTTGCTGTAATTTGGCAGAAAAAAACAAGGCACTGCAGACCAAATCTACAAAAACATTTCAATTTACTGCTGAGTGGAATCAAAACCCAGAGGCACACGGATGAGCTCACATTCCTCTCCTGTTGCTCTGCTGTCCCCCTGCCCCATCCAGAGCTCAGGGCCAGCACGTGCTGCCCTGTTTGGCCCCATCACCCTCCCCACGACATCTCACCCCACTCAGCTCTTCCCTCTAATGTAATGTGACTGAAATGAAGAAACCTCCTGCTCTCCAGAGATCGATTCTCCTCGAGCACAGCACATAAATGAATATTTTACAAGCCATATAAATGCAGCCCTTTCCATTTTTCCTTTCCAGTTCTGCTGTTCAAGGCAGACGCTGGTGCCAATTTACAGAGTTTAGTTCCCATCTCAGGAGCAGGCAGAGATTTCAGCCCCTCACCAACCTCCCCCTTGGAGGTTCCCTCACCAGCCTCAAAAATAACCCATGCTGCTCTTTGGTGGATAATTTTGACGGAATTCCAACTGCTGCTTAGCTGGAACAGCTGATTATTAAAAATGTGAGATATTCCAGAAAAAAACCGGCCTGAGGTCCTGAGCATCGGTGCCCTTTTTGTTGGGAAAACCCAAACTGCACCAACGCTACTGAGTGTGAACCTCCTTTAATAAGAAACCCCTGTCTATTATGGTTACATTCCTTAGCATCCAGTGGTCAGTAGTTGATATGATGAACCTTAAATGTGGCTTTAGGGAATTAACACTCGGCACTCCGGATCCCGCTGCAATGGCCCTTTGCTTCCGACTTCAAAGGCAATAAAAAAGTAATATTGGGATCAAAGCCTCCCAGCACAATCACACTTTTTGAAGTTTGCAAACCATAGAAATTGGAGGCGTTTTAGTTCGCTGGCTCTTGTTATTTTTTTTGAACTCCTGAGCACTTTGAGCCCCTGTTCAAACTTTTGATATGAACTCGTGTTTTGATGCACAAGGATCTGAAGATGCCAGGGAATTCCAGATTAATCCATGCTGACAGCAAGGGCTCTCATTACCTTTCCATTGATTTTGCAAGGTCTGGAAATAAAAATAAGCAGGAGGCGCTGTTTTAAGGCTTTCCTGTGGCACAGGCTGCATCACACATCCAATTTTTGCTCAATTACCATGACAGGTTCATGCTTAATACTCCGAACTATAAAACTTCAGTTGCAAACATTTTGATCAGGCCCTGAAATCCGTATTATTTAGAGATCTAAAATCATACCAGCCAGTGCTGTAGGACCTGATTGAGTAAAATTCCTCTTGAAAAGCAAAATATGGGCAAAGCAGAGAGCCAGGCCCTGGAGTTTGTGGAGACTCTGGAACACAAAAGCTGTCAGCATTCCTTGTTCAGAATTCCTGAAAGTCACATTACATCCCACGCTTAAGTGTTCAGCTTAGAATGTAAATTGCTTTTCCTTTAGGAGGGATAATCTTTGGATGAGCAGAGCACATTGTTAACCCTGTTTGTCCAGAGGAATGTCCTGGGCAGGTAAAGTGATTTCAGATCTTGGTGATACTCTGAATATCCAGAGGGCTAAAGGAGGGCAACATCCTCCTCCTGCACTGCAGGGCCCTTGTAAATCACGCTCTGTATAGCAATAAATCTGTTTATTTTTGTTATGGCTCTCCCCCTGCTCTCTGGCTGCTTCTGTTTTCTCTCAGAAAGCACTTGATGGTACCATTCTCTGTCTGTTCGCAGCATCATAAAGTGAAATTCACTTCATTGATCAGAAGATGACCTCTATCCAGTGCCTCTTAGATTAGAGATAACAGCAGGCTGCTGTCTCACTGAGAAATAATTTCTTCGGCTCCTTCAGCTCCTCTTTATTATGATTGCTTCCTAACATATCACTTAAAAACTGGAATGGAAAACAAATGAGGATATCTTCTCCACTGTTTGTGTTTTGACTTCCCAACAAACACAGATGCACACACACTGCAGCACTTGGTGCTTTAGAATAATTCATATTTTCCTGTGGAAGATGAAGAAAATATTTAACTGTAGAAAAAACGAGCTGAGGAGAGGGGTAAAAATGGATTGACATAAAACCTATATTTTGCCTGAGAGACTTTATGCTTTAAACCAGGAAAAATGGGAGATGTACATTCATGTGAAATTTAAACTGTGCATATTCAGGAACAGGTTTTTAAATATCAGCAATAAAGATCATGTTGGAATACATTATCACATTCTGCACTGGAGCATGTGTTACATATTTATAACAAGGAAAGCGTGCAAGACTAATCATACACTATGAATAATGCCATGTTTTTCCAGGCAGATTTGCAAAGTGTTATCCCAGACATTCCCTTCTGCTGGGGGCAGGAGGAAGCAGAGGCTGCTCCAGCACTCACCACTCAGCTGCTCAGCATCCTCTGCAGGAGGATCCCGCTTCAAAGTGTGAGGTGTGCGGTGACATTTAGCTGAAAATAGGCATAAATGTCTGTATTATTTCAGCTATTTCAGGCCTATTGCTCAGGACAGGTTCAGTTGGCAGCAGTTCTTTCCCAGGGCCCTGGATGCTGCTGCCTTGGCAAAGTGATGGGATTTCTGGATTTCTTGTCAGCCTCAGGAAAGCCCCTCAGCTCCAGTCTCACCATCCTCCATTTCCCCAGATTGAACACTGTACTCTTCAGGAATTAAATAAACTGCTCTTCCCCCCNTCAGACACTGGGATGGGCTTTCAACAGCTGACCTTATTTTATCAAGTAATTTATAATTAAAGCTCCACAAATCCAATAGTGCCTGACACTAACACATCTGAAATACTACATTAATATATCACCCAAGCAATGCCACTTTTATGAGCTGTTTGCCCTAACATGAGCTACTCAGCACCAGCCCTTGCCAGTGTACTGAGCTTTTCCTCCTTTATTTAGGGACAGTGAGCTTTCAAAAGAGGAAAAGACAAGAGGAAATGTGTTTATTCCTGGTTGTGGAGTGTGCCAGGGATGCTTTCATGGGATACGAGGTCCTGCCCCCAGTCTTGGGCATCTACCTGGAGATTTCTCTGCAAGCAATTTACAATGAGATTACAAAAGTGAGCATGAAAACAAATACTGGTGGTAGTTCTGGCCCTGGGCTAGCAGAAGGTGTCCTTGCCCAAGGCAGGGGGTTGGGATGAGATGATCTTTAAAGTGTCTCCCAGTCCAACCCATTCTGTGATTCCATGATTTGTTCTGAAAGAAGGGGATGTGTTCGGTGGGATTAAGGATCAGATACCATAAAGCTCATCAGTTTTTATCAATATTCTGCACCAGCAGGTGAAAAACCTTTCAAAAACATTGATAGCACACCTAACATGAACCTTTAGCACTTGGTTGGCCAGCTGTGACTTGGTTTAAACTTCAGGTTTGTAAAAAAAATTTAACTTAGCCAGGCCTCAAAACTCAGCACATTCCCAAGAGAAAAGAGCAGCTGTTGCTCAAGGCCAGTCTTAGCCACAGACTCATGGAATAAAGAAAGTCTGAGCCTCCCCCAGGCTGGAAAACATCATCTGGGAATCATCTCTCTTATATCAGGAAGAAGGTTCTTGGGAAAGGCCTCTGCTCTGGGGTTGCTCTGGGATTGAGGCTCTGCTGTAGATTTGTTCCCTGAAATCGTATGGAATAACACCAACATTAATTCAGAAAATGTGTTCAGCACAAACCTTTCTGTGCGCTCAAAGATGTAATTCAATTCCCTTGTGCTCCCTTTCTGAAAAAGAGACAGATTAGTGACACCTTCACTCTCCTTTGGGTGTGAGGAATGCAAATTCTCCCATGGCCAGAGCTGGTTTGAGCTGGCCAACCCTCAGGGCTGGTGACAGACACGTCCCAGTGCAGCCCCTCTGTAGTCTCAGACAATTTTACCAGATCTGTGATTTTCAGAGCTCCTGAAAACACCCAGCTAAGTTGACAGACACATTTGCTGTGTGACAGTGGCTCTGCAATGCTAATATTGGCTGCTGCCTGACATTTTATATAACAACATTTATATAACAATTTCTAAGGTCTGTGATGCACCACTCAATTCAAACCCAGCCGTTCCATTTGCTCCCCTTATCAACGAAAAGCTGGTGATGTATCAAATTATATCAGAGAAGATAAATTATGCTACTGTTTATTTACAGTTTACATCCCTGCAGTCAATGTACCTCATGCAGGAATTGACCTGTGGAAGAACTATAGCAGCACATTATTTGTGCAGCAGTAAAATTGATGGAAATTGATGATGCCTGAAAAACACACAATTATAGTGTCTTGATTAAAAATGGAGCACATTTCAATGAACTTTTTCCCTTCTTCTCATGATTATGATACACAAGTACTAACATTAATGGTATTTTTTTATATAATGAACCATAAAATTACAGTTGGCAGTCAAGAGCACTCTAGCAGATAAGTAAGGCAATTTTCCTCGTCATTTTTCCCTTTGTTGTCAATCTTGTTGCATAGCCCATTGCCTTTTCAATGAGCTGTAATGTGAATATTCAAGATCTTGCTTTTCCCCCGTGTATATATTCCAGTTGAAATAATTCAGTTTCATGCCACCCATTTTAATATGTTTTATTAAACAAACTTCATCTTTTTAGGTTTTCCACTTGTACTAGAACTTGCCTGAGCATTGACAGAGAGAATAATGGCATTTAAATTGTCCAGGTTTCAGGCAGATCAGCAAAAGTGCTTATTGAGCTTGCTGTGCAAACAGGCTTAAAAGTTTGGGTTTGATTTTGCTCTAACGCTGCCTGTCTCTCTTTACAGGAGGTTTTATGAAGTTTAGACATGTTTGAATACTTACCCATGTAAGTATGACAATCCAATTAACTCTCGGTTCAGACCGAACCAAGTTACAAGACACACACATTAGAAGTATTAACTCTCAATATTAAAGTGTTTTAGGAAATATTTATTTCATGCTCTTTCCTGTGCTCTGGCAATTTACAGCTCTTGATGTAAATTATCGTTACTGGAGGATGAGAAATGAGTGAAACGTTGTATAGCCTCATCTATGTCTTACTTGTCATAACAAGGCAATAAAAATTAATATATTATATAGTTTTGAGTTAGGAAAAAGAAGATGTGAAGTGCTCTTGAAGAGAATTATTTTCACTTCCCACTGCACATAAACAAGTGACTGTGGGCCATGGCCTGGTCCAGTGGGAGATGCCCCTGCCCACGGCAGGGGATGTTGGGACTAAGTGATCTTTAAAGTCCATTCCAACCCCTTAACTTTCCATGATTCTATCGGGTACTCACAGCTTCCTCCTGCTCCAGCTTGAAGGATGAAGTCCAGGCTCCACTGAAGACACAAAGTTGGTGGGTATGACCTTCCCCAAAGCCTGCAGTGCTGGGTGAGACGGATCTTACCCAAAACAAGTTAGAAAATGGAACTTTTTTGTGCTTTGGCTGCAGGATTTGTTCAGAGAGCTCAGCAGTCAGGGAAGGAGATGATGTAGATAGCTCAGATCTGATAAAGATCAACATTTTATCCTCACAGGAGGGCACAGTCATGAGAAGCTCAACTTCTGGACATGCCCAGACCTTGTGCCCTCTGACAGTCAGTGCAAACTGCCAATTGTTCCCTGATTCTCACTCAAATCTCTCCTGATCAGCTCACTAACCTTCCTCTATTGTTTGGGATTCACCAAGGACAGATATTTCTGGTTCTTTATGCACTTAGAGATGAAGAACCATCAAGGTAAATAAGCTATGGAACAACAGTCCAAATTTAGGAGGGGAGCCTTGGTTGCATTTTGGGTGTCTGTCACTATGTGAAACACAACATTTATCCTAGGGAGAGAAAAAGCCCTTCAGGACCTCCTACATGGTTGATTTAAGTTTCTTAAAATTCTCAACTTAACTGAATTTAGGGCTACATTCTGTAGTATTTAAACATATTTTAATATCTTTGACTTCAGCTATTTCAAGCTTTACTTGAATAACCACACAGAATTCTACGGCTCACAAAGGTCTCTAAAAACACAGGACAAAACAAGAAGAAAGAACCTGCTTTAAAAAATATTATAAAGACCTGAAAATAATCTGCAGAGTGAAAATCAGGACTGAACAGCACAGATTGGAGTGTGAAGTGCTGCGTTTTCAGGGCTGCAGCTGTGATTCACCCATTAAAACCAGAGAATCTGGCAGCCAAACAGCTGCGTGGGGGCTCAGTGCTGAGCTGAGGGTGCCGCGGACCTCCCTCTCCTCCAAGAGCTGCTCTTCATCTCAGAGCTGAGCCATGGATAAATCTCCCTGCTGGGATGAGCTTCACCTGCTTTCTCCCAGTACATGCAATCAACATTTTTGTTTTCATGTTCCCTCAGCAGCCAATTTCCAAATGCTCTGGGTTTGCACAATCTACCAGAGACCTTTTCAGGCCAAGATATTTTTAAGGTTTGTGAGTTACAATAAAAAATGAGCCAGTCTGGGAGTCCCTGTGAGCAGGGTCGTTGTGGATTTGGTTTATTTGTTTGTTTCTTGAATAATGTGTTTTTGGGTTTTTTCCCCCCATAGGTTCCTATCTGCAAGAAAACTAGAGAGGCAACTTTTAGTGAGTCACACCATCATTCTCCGAAAGAGACAACTGCTGTTAGAATTTCCTGGTGCTATTAATTCCCATTAGGAGCAAAGAGGCTCAGCCTTTGAACACGCAAAGTTTGCAAGAAATTGTTGTGAAGAAATGAGGCCACCTTCCTGGTGAAGAGAAACAGATGAGACCATGCTGGCTGCCTCTCCAGGAGGCTTTGGAACAGGGGTGAGATTCATCCAATTTAAAGTGAGCATGGAATAAACTCCAAGCACTCGTGGAAGTACTTACACAGTTGTATCAGCTGTGAGTCACACAACTTCCTCAGTTTTCAGCTCCAAAGCTGCTTCTTTTCCTAAAACAAAGCCTAAAGTTGACCAAAGCCAATTTTCAGAAGAAGCCACCAGGATGTCTATCGCAGACGAGTTCTAATCACTGAGTAGCAAGAGATTACTGTTAATTTTGATGGCCCAGATTTCAAGTGTTAAAGTTTGTTTTAAGCCAAACCAAGTCCATAAAATAAGTCAGAGTTAAGACAAATAGCAATTAAATTTTGTTATGAGGTGTGAATGATGGGATTTGTGTTTCTGATCTAGATTACAAGCTGGGGAATAGGGAGCCAGTGTGAAAAAGAAAACCCTGTATGATGGCTTTTGATACCTGTCCACACAAATTTCACGAGCAGTTGCGGCTGATCCTGGCTCATAGAGCTCAGAACAAAATGTAGGGCTGAGAAATGAAGTGTCAGCTTTGCAAAGAGCTAATGTGGCACGAGGTCAAGGTTGACAAATCAGCCCCAGCCTAATGCCTCAAATATGTCCAGGGCTGCGTTAGCCAAGAAAGATAAATGAAGAAACTGTCAGCCAGCTCCAGTCTAAACAATGGAACAATTTAAACTGGAGGGAATCATAATCTGAAGCAATTTGTTTCATATTGTACAATCATGATAAAGAAAATCTCAATTTTTCTCCATCAATTTGGGGTGTAAATAGGAGTCTCAACCAAAAAATCTTTCATCAGAATAAAAGTCACATTTCAAGGTATCCTTAAGGACAAGAACCACATTTTAAGCTCAGTGGAACAGCAGGTATGAGAAAACAATTTTGGTTTGTGGGACTAAAGAAAGTGCTGCCAGTTGTGCTGTCCGTTTGGAGGGAGACAGGAACAGGAAATACTCACGAGATGTGTGCTCAGTAACAAGTCAGAACGTTCTGGAAAACAAATTCATGCACATCCCCTGATGGGGTAAATTGCATTTGAAATCTAGAAGGAGGAGAGGGACTCTGAGCTTTTAAAGTACCCCTAATCAGAATCTCTCCTCTTTTGGCCACCAAGGTAATGAAAAGAGCGCACAAAAATCATTATTTCTCATAGATTCACTAGTGTTGGTTCTCCTCTTCCATCAAAGACACCAGAGGGATCTTCACCTTGAGCTACCCAAGTAGAATGAGAACACACCCAAAGAGAAGACCCTGCAAAAAGAAATTGGAATAAATAGGTTGTAACATGTACGTTCTGCTACATAAAAATGGTGAAGTAACAGTGTGTGATAAAGCCACAAAGTGAAAGAAATTGAAACTTAAAATTCTCACTGATCCACTCTCATTTCACACTTCAGTTAAAGACTTTTATTTCTGCTCGTTCGTTAGTCTCTGATCTTGAGATTTTTCTCTCCCGTTTTCCAGATTTTAATGAGTCTATCAAGACATTTGTATAACTCTGAAGAGAAGGTTATGCAAAGTTTGAAGTAAATTCAAATTGATTTTGAGTACAAGGTACTTTAACTTAATATCCATCTCCCACTCCTAGAATGGCTTGTTACCACCTCATACTTCCCTTCTCACGTTGGTTGTATTGAACTAAAACAGCTTCAGATCATGTTATGTTATAGAAGGGACTTGGTTGGGAGGGATCTTAAAGCTCATCCAGTCTCAGCCACCTTCCACCATCCCAGGGTGCTCCAAGCCCTGTCCAACCTGGCCTTGGACACTTCCAGAGATGGGGCAGCCACAGCTGCTCTGTGCCAGGGCCTCCCCACCCTCACAGGCAACAATTGCTTCCTAATACCTAATCCTTTCATCAAATCCAGTATTCCTCATAGGATACTTAATCCTGGTGATGCTGAAATGCCAATCTCTCGGGGTCATGAATGGTTCACCAGTGTTGATGCTCATGTGCAATGTTCCTCTTGCTTCTTTTACACTATAAAAAGTCATAATAGAATATTTTTGAATTCATGTTTTATTTTTTTTACTGCTCACTATTTTTTTACTGTATTCACTATACAGGAGCAATATCACAATAGGTATGAATATCCTGGACCTTTGCATGATAACAAAATCTAAAGTAACACCATAAATTTTCAATATTTGTTTCATTTCAGCTTCAACAGAATGGCAAAAACACTCCTTGACAAACCTGTACATGATCATCAATGTTTCTTGTAAAATATTACTTGGTAGTACTAATGAAATCTATGAAATTGCTCACATGTTTAATGAGATGCATGAAATTAAGCAGTTTTTTGGACTGGGGGGAGCCCAGATCTGATGGAGAGAAACACCACAGGCAACTTCAAAACTCTTGAGATGCTAAAATTAAAGGAATTTCCTATCCCCAGCTGACAAAGTTCACTCATCCTTGGGCTCTGACCTAACTGACATTTCCAGGTGCAATATCCATGCAGATTTTACAATTAATTCTATTTTCCTATAATTCTTCAAGGAAATTGCACAAAGGGAGAAAAATCACTGGCAAAACCTGAAAAAACAACAGCAAAAAAGAGCAAAATAAAAAGAGGAAGACAGAGGAGACTGCTCTAAAATTAGCCTGTGTTCTAAGACATGTCTCACAAAATGATTTTGAGGCCGTGGTGGTGTAAACCAAGCACCACTATTGACAGAACAATGACAGACGATCGACACGGGCAGGGAAGGATCCAACCCCTGCACATCGCATCCCTCTCGCCGGAATTCGAGCCCTCTAAGGTTACACAGAGTGGAGTCTATAAAACTCAACCTAAAAAGTGTATTATTTCTCAGAGGACACAAATGTAACAAGCTTTTCCTGATGGCAAAAATCCAATTATTGTAGTAAAGGTTGTGCTCAGTTATTTCTCACTTCATGTCAAAGCAAATTGTAAAATGAGGTGCCTGGGAACTCTGCTGCTCTACCTTTACTGGTACATAAACTTACACTCTCCCTTTCTTGTTGTAGTTAGCAAGAAAACAGAAGGAAAAACTGAAGGGGAATGTCATCAAATACTGGCCAAGAATGTGATATATAGATTTCTTTTTTTTCATTTTTATTTCTCAAGAACTGCGAAGAAAAGTTTAGTGTAGATTGGATCAAATATATATTTTTCTTTGCTATCAGAAATAAAGTTATCTTCATCTCTATTGGATTTTTCTTCTTAGGTAGGAGTATATGTTAAACCAGTCCAACTGCTTTTTCTATTTGTTTGGCAGAGGAAAAGAAAAAATTCCACTCAAAACTAAAGGCTAAAGCAATTATTCCTGGCTGTATCTCTGTTTTCTGGGAAATGACAGTAGGGCTGGCGAGGAAAACTGAGTTATTTCTTTAGGAAATCAAGTACAGTAAGAATTGGTGATTTTTCTGCACTGACCATTGCAAATGATGGATGCCACAATCCTCCTTTCAATCATGGAATCAGGGAGGTTGGAAGAGATCCCAGAGATCATCCAAAGAGTCCCAGCTGTGCCCAATCCCCAGCTTGACCGCAGCCCAGAGCACTGAGTGCCACCTCCAGGCCTTCCCTGGGGACCCTGCAGGGATGGGGACCTCAAACCTCCCTGGGCAGCTTCTTGAGCTCCCAACAGTGTGACCTCTTTGGACACTTCCCTTGCATTCCTAACTTAGTGACATTCCTACAATTGCTGTAAAATGCCTTTTTACCTTATTTTTCTCCTTTTTAACTTTCCTCTCAGGTGTTATGAGGGTATTTCAACCAACACCCACTGGGATTGGGTCCCACAGCTGAAACACCCAGTTCTTCTCTCCTTTTTGGATCAAAATAAAGTTCTTTTTCTTGCTTTTGGGCTCTGACATACAGGGCAGTTTCTGTTTCTGATGTTTCAAGGTTGGACAGGGCTTGGAGCAACCTGGGACAGCAGAAGGTGTCCCAGCCCATGGCAGGGGGTGAAGGAGATGGGCTTTAAGGTTCCTTCCCACCCCAAACCATTCCAGGATTCTATGGTATCTGATAAACCCCACCCAAGCATCTCTCTTCTGCAGGATTTCATGCAGTGTCTGCATTCATTTTTCTGCTCAGGCAGTCTAAAGCTGGGCTCACTGCTTCGCTCACACTGATAAAATACGGAAATCCATCTCAGGAGATAACTCACATACACTCTGGGCAAGTCCAGCCCACATCCTGCAGCAGGACCTAAGCTGGAAGCAATTCATGGCCAGAACCAGTGCCCAAGAGCAGCTGTAGCAGCCCAAAATCCTGGGCTGCCTCCCTTTTCCAGGAATAAACTAAAACACAGCTTAAAATCGGGGACTTTTCTGGGCAGCCCACTCTGACTGACCTCGCTTGAGATGACCTAACTCAGTGTAGGAAATTCTTTCTTGGCATTTGCTGAACAAGACTGAATCAAACAAACAAATCAGAAAGCCACCACGTATTAAAATCTGACCTGCTGCCTCTCAGACTGAACTAAAGCCAGATTCTGCTTCACATCCAGAGTCATGAATAAGTTCTCTGGCAAATGGGCACTGCTAAGCCACATATAAAATGTAATTAAGCCCAAAATGCAGCTGCCTTCATATTGAGGGGATTAAACAGCATCCAGTGGGGGAAAGAACACAAGAATTGCACCCAAAAATTAAATTTAAAGCAGTTTACATTAAAAAGATATTTGAAAAAATGACCATGTAACATGAATACTCAATTTTAGAAAGTAGTGAGTGCTCACTACTCATCTGCACTACCCATCAACTGGGAAGATGCAACTTCCATATTTGAAAAGAATGTCTGTTTGAACATAGGAAGTGGGCATCTGTCTGCAGCTGGAGAGCACCAGTTTGGTACTATTCTGTTGAAGCTGGCAGTTGTTTGCTGACTCCTAACAGTATGACCTGTATTCAGATAGGAATTTCCCAAAACAAGTACTAAACCTGCTGCTTTTAGCGTGTTTTGGGAGGTGGGGTAACCCTTCCCAGCTATTTAAGATGTTTTCCCATTTTAATTGTGATTAGGAAACAGCAGGAAGGGCTGTCAGTGGTGGTTCCACTTAAGCGTCTTCATTTGGATTTAGTTTTGGGTTTTCTTCCCAAATACCTCAGAGCGAGATCCCTTTCCTGGTTTGAGCCCTGATATTCAGTAACAACCAGATTGCACCTCAGCAATAGGCTTTTTTTCACTGAAAACTCTTCCAAAAACTACGAAGCAGCCAAATCTCCGAAAGCTCTGCAGGGTGCAGTTATTTCTGACACCATGCTCTCAGTAGAACTAATACAGAACAGACAATAAACCACCATTTGTAGGCAGCCAGGCCTCAAGGCTGCTTCTACACAACTGTCCTTTGCTCAACCTGAAAGGCTTTTAATAATGCTGTGACACTGCAGACGTGCTTACAGCAGCTGATATTTATTTACTGACCCCAATCTCGTGACACAGGTCGGGCTCTTTGTCAGACACAAGACAGGGCCTTGCCCACTGGCTGCTGTCAGAGTCCTTAAGTCTATTTTCATTCATCTTCGCAAAAATGTTGCCCACGTCGGAAGCTGCAGGGCTTGACTCGTGAAGTTTAGAGCAGGTTCATTTCTCAAATTAAACTTTTATAGGGCCCTGGCTGTCAGAGCAATTTGCAGACACGCCAAGCTCCATCAGTGCTGCTGACACCCTCTGCCTCCAGCCCTGGCTGCAGCCGCCGGCATCCCTCGGCTCCGCTCTGCCCCCGAGCTGGGGATCACCAGCAGGAGCTTCTGCCCCTGCTTGCCTTCTCCTTCACCCCAGCACATCCATGCTTGCCTTGTCCTTTGGATTTCATGCCATGTGTTTAATGCAGCCGGGTTTATGATGACTATTTATGCCAAGTCTCCATGGTGGGTGCATTTATCAGCCCAGCTGACAACAGGTATAAACCATTCCTTAAATACACTTGTGAGTGCAGAGCCAATAAAAATCTTGTAACCCTGAGAAGAAAGCATCTTTTGGAGGCAAACAAACCGAAAGAAAAGAGACAAGTTGATTTGAAAATAAACTCTGAAAAATAAAATTATTCCTGTGGAAAACTCCAGTAATCTGGTTTTAATATTTAGACTGCTTTAAGCAGCATGCAGATTAAATTTGATATAGATGGAACTGCAGCCTCTATTTATTTGCATTCATACATACAGGAGCAACATAAAAACCTCTGGAGTTTGTGGAGGAGTCTGTAGCGAATTTGCAAATAACCATATCTGCAGCAGCAGTGTATAATGGACCAGTATAATATACTGGAGAAAGTTGTCACTTGTTTGGCAATTAACACTGATATAGGAGGGAAAGGAATGAGAGGATATTAACAGATTAATCTTGGGGCCATTTAGACTGCGCTGAAGTGAAATGACAATTTTTCTCCCACTCCTGTTAGATCAGTGCCCTCTGCTGCTCAGTGCCTGGCTCCAGCAGCTCCACTCTGCAGCACTCAGCTCAAACCCACCTGAAATCCAGCCACAGCCTGGATTTACACTGACAGAGAGGAACCCTGCAGGGATTTGTGCCCTCAACACTGTCTTTCCAAGGAAATACGGACAACAGGGAGATTTAGCAACAACCTCTACTGACAATATTGCCTGGAAATATAAGCATCTCTCCATATCATAAACACCCTACTTCAGCCCAGAAGCCAAACCCCCTCTGGTTGATGCTAAACTTCATCTTTTTCTCCTTTCTGATCAAGTGAAGTATTTTTAATGCGTTATGAAAAAGCGATTTGCATGTTCATACTGCAGCTGTATGTTGAGATAAACTGTCTCACTTTGCAAACAGCTCTTGCCACGAGATTTGGCTGTTCCAAGAGTGAAGAAATTCTCCAGGTGAGTAAAACCAGCCTGGTCAAACCCATGAATTCATAAAGAAATGGTCCCTAACTTGTTTTCAGCACTTCTTACAGTCAGGAGTAAGTTACTCACCTGCAATTGAGCGATACCAAAAATGGATAAAGACACAAAAGATTCTGTTAGTTTTAAAATACCCCAAAACCTAAAATACAACACCTACATTTACAAAAAGAGAAAAAATATTAATAGTTAACTGGGAAGTTTGACAGCACCTTGAGTTTAAACACTGACTGGAAGAAGGAACATATTACTCCACAAAGAATACAAATGCACATAGGAATTATTGGAGTCTATTAATAAGCTTTATATTTAATTCCTTCTTTTTAAATTGAATTTTCAGCTTATAAGCTCTCTACTACTCCCTGAAAGGAGCTTGTAGCCAGGTAACAAGTGATAGCCCAAGAGGAAACAGCCTTGAGTTGTGCCAGGGGAGGTTTAGATGGGATATTTGGGAAAATTTCTTCACCACAAAGATTTTTAAGCCCGGGCAGAGGCTTTCTTGGAGGGTTTTAAAAGATGAGCACATGGGTTAGTGGTGGGATTGGCAGTGCTGGAGGAACAGTTGGGCTCGATGACCTTGAGAAGGCTTTTTGAACCTAAACAATTCTGTAATTCCATCGCAAAACATAGCTAGGAAATAGAGACAGTCTTCATAATTGTTTTTCCCAAGGTTTGCCACTCCTCAACTCCTCCTGTGGAGGGTCCTGAGCACTTTGCTACTGTTTTCCCTTCTGTGCTATGAGAATGTCCTGTGCTCATTCCAGTGGGGTGTTGATATTGCTTGGGAAGCAATCAGGAAAAAATCACTGACCGTTAGAGTGAGGAGTGGAAATGAGGAGCTGACAGCTTCTTGATCTGTCAGGAATCCTTTTAAATAGAGTGAACACACGTGGCAAGGACACTGGGATGTGGGGACAAGTCTCAGTGCGTGGTTGTACCTCACTAAGAGCAGGCCCTGACCCACCTGGAGCAGCCCAGCGTCAGCACTACAAGTGACAGCTCACCCAAACACATCTGGAGGGACAAAGGGAACAGATCTTACACTTCTGGGAATAAATGAGACACCCACATAGGGCTCTGAGTGCCCTGTCTGTCACCAGCAGGCAGGAACCTCAGCTCAGGGCCACAGCCTGGAGCCGAGCCATCAGTTCCCGAAAACACATCCACAGCAGCTGTTGGGAAACCTCAGGAAGACACAGGAAATAACCTCTCGCCGTGCTCTTTTGTAGAACATGCGATTTTTTCCTGCACTTCCATGCTAATTAAGCTCCTGGCTGTGCTTCTTCCTCCCCAATCCTTGCCCTTCCCTAAGTGAAATGTCAGCATTAGTGCTGGTTCAGTGGCGCCTGCGGGCCGCGCTTTCGGGAGCTAACATTTAAACACAACCGTGCTGCTGGCAAGGCCCTCCTTGGCACAAAGAGAGCCAGAAGTTTGGCAACTCCGGGCCAACACGGGCAGCAGATGTTTTTAATGCCAGCTTCCCTCTAATTGTAAAGCAGCAGCAGCAGCACAGCGGGAAGGGAAAGTACCATAAATCTCCAGCGTCGGACTAGCCCACGAGCACATCAATTCTGCCACTTGTTAACAGAATTTGCTGACAATCTCCGTGCTCTGTTGAAGATGAGTGGTGTGCAGGCCCATTTGGCTGCCTGGGAACTGGCACAGCGAGCTCAGGCCGGGCTGGCAGGCCCAGGTTGCCATCAGAGGGTTCCTGCCCCGCGGAAAATCGCAGGGGTTGATTTGGAGCACGGGGATGAATCTTGCAGAGAGCAGGGCCTTGGTGCCAGGCACCTCTGCTCCACAGCAGAGGGTTGGCACATGGCATCCAAGTTCTGAGGGTGCAGCAGCCCTAACAGGCTGCTCCTTCACCTGCAAATAAAGCCCCCAGTGCTCCTACAGCAGTGAGGATCAAGTCCATGGAAAAGTGTTCACCCTGCAAATATAATTGTGGCTTTGTGCCCTCACTTCCTCAATGCAGCCATCCACCATCTACTTTCCTCTATGCTACTGTAAAAACAGAAGCTTTCCTGGGTGGACAGAGGCATCCTGGACCCCACAAGAGGCTGGTTTGGCTCCTGTAGGACCAGCTGCCTCTGCCCCAGGGTGCTGAACTTGCTACGATGTATTCTCACAGGGTTGGGAAACCATTTCCTCAGATTTTTCTACAAAGCAAATCCATGTGCTGATATTCTTCATCCTCCAGATTATGGCATCAGTCTTGCACATTTTTTTGCCTGGCTGGAGGCATTAGTGCCACAACTACTCCCAGGAGCAGAGATGTCCAGGAACATTCCCTGCTCCTTGTCCATTGTCCTCGTGCTGCTTTCTCTAAACATTAAGGGTTAAACCACCAACATAAAATCATGGCTTGGAGCTGACCTGGAAAGCAAAGTTTATGAAACATTTATTTGCTGCTCTGACATCTGGCGGGAGATGCATCATTTAGGTCATGAATTTTTCTGTTTGGATCCGAGCTCATTGCTCACCCTGCCATACTCCACCCTCTGCTCCCCTGCACCTTGCAGCACACAACTAATTTTAAAAAGAAAGGAGTTTGACCCTTAGGAAGGCTTGGAAAGTAAAGTGTTTCCTTTTCTTTTTCAAGCAGCAGGAAACAGGACTGTTCACAAGAAGAGAAAAGGTAAGGAACAAGCATTTGAAGAGTGAGGAGTCAATAGGAAGGAAATAAAATATTGTATATTTATGAGTAAAACGAGACTGTGTCCTTTTGAACCTTGAAGGCAGAGGAACCTGAATGGAGTTAATCAATCACCAGACTATTGATGGGAGGAAAAAAAAGCTTTATCAGTAAGCAGCTGGCAAAGGAGGCAGAGGGAGAGCGAGACACACCAGGCCACTTTGTGTAAATCACCCAGGACAGACCCTGGTAACTTAAATCCACAGAGCAACATCCTGCTCAATGCAGCTAAACTGAATTCCTCAGGCTAAAGATATTGTTTGTCCAGCTTTTGTTACCCTTATTTATAAAACTGAAGGATGAGGATTTGTCTTGCTATGGTCAATGTCATGGCAAGATGTTCTCTCTTTGGCAGCAATGCACTCTCAGCCCCTATAAATGTTGTGGGAAAACTGGAAGGGTGTTTGCAAAGGAAAGGGTGAAAACTGCCAAGAAAGTCAAATCCCATCCACTTCTCCCTATTACAGTGCTTCCCAAGACAGAATCCCCTCAAGGAAGAGACTGTGTGAAAACAGGAGCTGCTTCTCTCGCTGACAGAGAGCGGATTGACAGATTCTGTATTTATTTTTAAAAAATGCCTAACTAAGCACCATTAGTCACCCATCATCCATATTTCTCTCCCTAAATGAGAGTGCACAAAGTTACAGAGTCTCCAGAGAAAGCAATTACAATATTAATTTCAGCTAAATGACAACTAGGAGAAAGAAAAAAAAAATCAGCTGGTTTAAGGAGTCCTCTTAGATCCTGATTAAGAAAATGACTTCACCAACACTGAAAACCACCAATCACCAATATAATCTTTAAATGAGCTCCCTGGAAGGCACTTCAAGAAGCAAGATTCATGTAGGAATACATTTCAGCAGGAATGAACGTGCAGGTTTTCGAGTCTGAGTCACAAGGGTTTGAACAGAAAATAGGCTGGAGGTGGGGACCAGCCACATGTAGACAGGCAGGCTGGTGATCCAGGGAGTTCTGTTACAATCTTGGCACTGAAATCCATGGAGATGTGATTTATGCCAACACTCCAGGGTCTCTGATCCCTCCCATGCAAAATTTCACTGAAATCCTAAGTGACTCTTGCCATTAAAATCCCACAGACTCACAGAAATCACGGCTGGAAGGGACTGCAGGAGATCCCAATTTCCCCATTCAAAGTAAAGCTCTTCCTGCTGGATTAAGTAAACTGCAGCTTTTTTCTAGCTAAGTTCTGAAAATCTCCAAGGATGGATGTTCTGCAGCTCCCTGGGCAGTCAGCTCCAGAGCTGCTGGAGAAAATTTGGAGAAAGGGCTCCCCATCCTTTCCTGGAGAGCTCAATAATGAGAACCAATTCTATACCACCAATATTTCCCTTGTTATTTTCCTTCTTAACAAGTTCTATGGTCTCCCAACCTCAGAACAACACCAAGTATTTTATCCCAATTTTATAGCTGCCAAATACCCCCTGAAATATGTTCCTGCAAACACCAAGATTGATGTGATGTTGTATTTGAACTACACTGTCTGGTTCTTGACTTGGGTTTTGCTGTTATTTCTTTTTTTTTCTGGCAAAGTAGAACCCATTAAAAACTGGAATAATTCTAAAATAGCCTGGGAAAAAAGGGGGAAAAAAGAATTCTTTCGAAATATTTCAAGGGATTTCCCATCTCAAACCAGCCTCTTAGATCACCAAGACCTGCTTAAAAGTTGTCTTCAAAAGGAAGAACCAACAGAGCCAAAACACCCTCAGCTTCAGGAAGTTCTAGATCTCCGTAATTTGTTGTGGAACTCACCCTTCTTTCTGGAGACTGCAAATGCCTCAGTTCCCGTATCTGATGGGTAAAATGACACCTGGTTGAACACAATTTCTGGGACACAGTGCAGCTGGGAGAATTTCAGTATTTTTGCAGGAGCTGTGTGGTATTTGCTCTTGGCTTGGAAAAATAAATGTAAAAGCTGCTTCATTCTCCATCATTGTCATAAAATAGCACCCAAATGAAGATGTAAATACAAGGAACCAAATAAGAGCTGTATCCTATTTCTTGGAACTTCTCTCTGTGCCTTCATACGTAGCAAATTCAAGTTTCTGACCCCAATTAAGGAGCTTCATCTCCATGCTTCAACCCAGGAAACAACTAGGTAGAAGGGGCTACCATATGTTTGGGGTTTCAGTTCATTAAATCCTTGATGGTGCAAAACCTTTTGAGAGCTACTACCGCCTAAAATTCCTACAAAGCTGTAGTTTGTGTTGTTCGGAAGAATCTTATTAAACACTTTCTCCAAAGAAATATTCCAACCTTTTGAGAATCAGCATGACACTGCCATGAATTATTCATGCAAGGCTCTGCAAGATGGGCAAGTTTCCTGCCAAGACGTGCACAGTGAGGGGTGTTATAAAACTGAAATTGGAATGTGGAGAGAACTGATGGAAAAGATTTCAAAGATCATCTCTGTTGAAAAAAAAAAACCCACAACTTCAGACCTTTAAACTTGCTCCTTCACAGTAGAGAGCCTCCTAAATGTCCTGCTTCACATCCACTCCCAAATTCCCCAATTTTAGACTGTGCTCACACACAGACACCTGCTCTTAAATGAAGCCACAGAGTGATGGAGCTGCGATTTCTGAGAGCCACTGACAAAATTCATTCCAGGGATTCTTAATGAGGCTGAATCTCAGGAAACTCTGGTGAGGTGTCTTTTGTCATCTTCATGCCCCACCTGTGGGTGACGGGCCCTCAAAACCCCCTGTACCCTGGGCTGATCCCAGCAGGAGAGGGAGGATTCTGCTCCTGTGCTCAGGTGAGAGCCCACCTGCAGAGCTGCCCCAGCCCTGGGCCCAGCACAGGCACAGCCTGGAGCTGCTGGAGAGAGTCCAGAGGAGGCACCAGGATGAGCAGAGGGATGGAGCAGCTCTGCTGGGAGGAAAGGCTGGGAGAGCTGGGATTGTTCAGCCTGGAGAGGAGAAGCTTTGGGGTGAGCTCAGTGTGGCCTTGCAGGGCCTAAGGGAGCTGACAAGAAACATGGAGAGAGACAATTGCCAAGGGATGGAGGGACAGGACACAGGGAATGGCTTCCCACTGCCAGAGGGAAGAGTTAGATGAGATACTGGGGATAAATTCTTCCCTGTGAGGATGCTGAGGCCCTGGCACAGGGTGCCCAGAGCAGCTGTGGCTGCCCCTGGATCCCTGGCAGTGTCCAAGGCCAGGTTGGACAGGGCTTGGAGCAGCCTGGGACAGTGGAAGGTGTCCCTGCCATGGCAGGGGTGGCACTGGGTGATCTTCAAGGTCCCTTCCAGCCCAAACCATTCCATGACTCACGGAGGTGCTCCCTGATGACTCCACAGGGCTCTTCCTAATTCAACCCAGTCATACAGAAGGAGAACCAGAAACCCAATCAGGCCTAACCCCAAAATCCAATCAAATTACTTGAGCCTAACTCAGAAGCTGACAAGTGGCAAGAACCAAATGAAAATTATAGTCCAAAACTATTTCTTTAAAAAACCTGATATTTGCAGGTTTAGATGCTGATGCAAATGAACCAGGATTTACTTTGTCGTTCCCTCTCCCCCCCCCCCCCCCCCCCCAATGCACTGCACTGAATAACTGATGAAAGGCACATTTTAAATAATACAAGAGGCAGGAGGAGGTTTGGCCATCACTAATGCAAAGCAACCCAGCACCACCTCTCATTGTTTTGGTGGTATTTGCACGAGGGGAAAAAAAGCCCTGTAAGCACGGAGGGTTGATGTGAGTGATTGCTGAGCACATTTTAATAATTAATTCCACAAATAAGTGAAGTCTATTTTAATTTCACCTTAGACAGCATTGCTGTCTCAGTGAAGGAAACTGCAAGCTCTTCTCTTACTGTACCCAACACCAACACTTTGGAAACATTACAGAAACAGCAGGAATGTAATGAAAAATGTATATATAGTGCAGAAACTTCTGAGCTACCCAAAGTGCTCCTGAAGATCCTGCAGATAATCTTTAGGGAACAATCCAAACAGCTCTGTTGTATAAAGTTACATTAAATGACTGAACATCACGCTGTGATTGAAAAGTCATGCCCAAAAATGCTGATCAGTTTGATTGGCCATGGATTTGGTTCCAGTGCCTTAAAAGGCCTGTAAAGAACAGCTTAGTAAAGAAAAATAGAATGACTAAAGCCAGCAAAGTGATCGTGCTTGCATGTTTCAAACAGCAGGGTAATGGAATTATTTATCTGTGAAGGAACTGCTAAGAGGATCGGGGGAAAAAAGAGTTTGGAAACCTCTGTTTTCCTTCAACTCAGATAAAGCTGTTTTGTCCTGTATTTTGACTTCTCAGAAGTTTCTATAAAGGCCTTTGGCATCATGGCTAAATCCAAAACACTGCTTTGCAGAGCTCTAACACATGTCCACATTTTGGCCAAGAAGAATTTCATGCCCACAGGGCAGCTGAGGTGGATGCTGACAAGTGAATATTTCTACATTTTCCCAATTTCTTCCCACAAAATAAGAGTTTGAAACTCACAATTTCCAAACACAAGCCCTTTTCTCATTTGGAGGGGTATGATTTCTTTTTTTTCCTCCTTTCTCCTAAAGGGAGTGGATTTCAAGTTAGGGAATTGCACATATTTGGGGCAGAAGCTTCCTCAACAGTGCAAGTCCTGCTTCCAGAGGGGAGGGAATCCACTTTTGGAAGAAATTAAAGTATTTTCACCAGTATGAGGTCACTAATGTTATTTCTTTGGTACCTGAGAATTCATGGCCCTGTTCCAGTTTCACAGCAAGACTCTCTGTGGACACATCATCCATGAGCTTCCTTATATGAGAAAAGCTGCATTTCTTTACAATACCTTTGCATTTTGAGCCAAAAGGATTTAGAAACTGATTTATTATTATTGTGTCAGGTACAGATCTTATTCCTGCCACTCTGAAATGTTGCACTTTAAATACTCAGATTGTACTGGGGACCCTTGTCCTTTTTCTGAGATAAGACTTTTGGCATTTCTCTGAGATCAAGCCACACAAGCAGAAGAAGTTATAAACGTGTTACTGAGCTGTCTCAGCCTAAAATATATTCTGCAAATACATCTCCTGCTTCTGTAAATAAGGTTACTACACATAATCCCACAGGTTCCAGTATTATATGTACATAATAAAGCTGCAGATCTTATTCAATTTCCAGGTATTTTGTGAGGAGAGCTACTGGCATATTCTCAAGGGCCAAATATTTCATTCAAAGGCAAGGAGATATTATCATACTCTGAATAGATATAGTAGTTAGTTTGTACAGCATCTCATAAAAGGGTAATTTGCAGACTTGAAGAAAAAAAAGAGCTGCTTTAAGGAACACAGGGAATATTTATGTAGCTACACAAATTACTTGGTTGAGTATTATTCCAGAGACTTATTTTAGAAGCTGAAATTACTCCTTACAATAGAACTTTTGCCATTATTATTATTATCTCTTGCACTTAAAGATATTAAATCCTTGCCTTGAAGTTTGGCTCTTGAACAGGCAAATATGATTAAAGCACTTCATCTTCTTGGCCCCTTAATTCATCACAGCAACTAGCCAAACTCCACACAAAGTCTGGAATAAATGGAGCTGGCCCAGGCAACCTCAGTGCAGCACAGCAAATCCAACCACAGGGTGAGCACATACTTGTTTTTCTTCCAGTGACAACATCCCTGCTGCTTAAATATTCATTTTTGGATCTCAGGCAATAACCTGATTCATCTGCTATTTGCAAGGTATCTAGAAAATGAGGTGATTTTCCCATTTTTCAAACCAATCGTGAAAATAAACTTAATTATTAATGTAAAGGAAACAAGTTTTTCTTACACTTAGTCCAAATTGCTCAGGGTGGTGTTTTCATTTCTCCTCTGTTTCCCTGTCTCTCAGAAGAGTATGGACCACATTATCCTGAAGGTTGGATCATTGGAAAAACTTGAATTAGAGCTCAGTGAATACAAGATTGAAATGCTGCTGCTCACACAGAGAGGCAGAGGGGCTGTAGGACTCGGTGTTAATATGTTCACTTTAATAATCAAGTTAATGAAGGCCATTGCTCCAGACAAGATGTGCCTATCACGGTTGTATCTTATCTATCTTTCATACATTTAGTCAATATACAATGATGCTGAACATATCTGGGCAAACATAGCTAATTCTTTACCCTGAAAGCTAATCAATAATATTCCCTTTAGCAGGTCTCAGTTAACTCTTGGAAACAAGGGGCTGGCAACACGGAACTGGTGCTTCCTCCGCGTCCGACATCTGGGGGTTCTAAATCCATATTAAGATTATTGCTGAGCCTTGTGGTGACACCTCTGTATCACACAAAAACCCAAGAGTTATTCTGAAGATATTACTGGAAAGATATTTTCTCTGCACGAGGCATTTTAGAAGATTGGGATGACCCAAAATGGTTTTTGATCAGCTTCCAGTGTCTCACGACCCAGGAGACAACAGGATCAGTCCAACCACACACAGGCAGCAAAGAGAACCCCCAAAAATCTCAGCCTCCAGGGCAGGCAGGAAGAAGCTTTCCCAAAATACCCCTAATTCTCATGGGAGCAAGGGCTGGGAATCCTCTCTGAACATAGAGGTGAAACACCCCCAAAAATCAGGTGGCGGCATTATTTTATCTGTGCCACAGCATCCGTGGGATGCTGGAGATCACAACTTGGGGAAGTGACTGCACTGAAACCCAACAAATTAAAGCTGCCTTCACACTTTCCCCCTCACTGCTGATGTGCTGGCCACAAACAGGAATTGCAGGACAGAGATCCCAACTGGAATTCCTCTGTGAAGAACATGAAACAAACCCATCAATTGATAATGACTGGAGCACAACCATCAAATAATGACCACCTCCTAGGGAAAACAGGGATGACAGAAATAATAACTAGTAGAGAATGAAATAGAAGGAATATATTCATGGATAAATGAGAGCTGTGGCTGGAGCCTTTGAGCAGAGCTCACGTCGCTGGGTGTGCTTTGATCACCAGCATCCCAGCCCTGCGAGTCTGCTCTGTCTCTTTTTAATGCCACATTTCTTCCTCAGCTTTTTCCTCGCTGAAGGAGATCATGAGTTTGATCATTTCAGCACAGCAAAGACCCCCAGCTCGTCCCAGCAAGCAGCACAGGACCTGTGGTGGGACATGCTGGTGATGGCCAGGACACAGACACTCCTCCACTCCTGTTCTCCAGTTTATAGCTCAAAAATGTCCCAGTTCCACAGGCAATGACACAGAGATGCTGCAGGATTGGCATTCCTTAGAAATCCCTTCCTGAGGATCAATACACCCTGTGAAATAATTATATTTTATTCATTTCTCTGGGTTATAATTCTCCATAAGGATAACTAGAACACCAAACAAACAAATAAAACTAAAACAAGTAGCACGATCAAAGTTCCATATTAAGTTCCTGATAATTTCCTCCCAAGTTGCTCAAGTGGAAACCAGAACTCCCAATTAAAATTACAGCTCCGTGGAACTCACAGCCATTTGCCTACTAAGGTATCTTAGCACAAACACCAACAAAAGACAACCTGACAACACTCAAAATATGGACATATTACAATAACGAAGACTTCATTAGAAACCCTATAAAAAGCTCTTTCCATATGTTTCATCAAAAGTGGGATGTGCGCTCACTGATCCTGGGTTTGCTCAGTTGTGGAAATCACATTTGGTAATATTAAGAGTTAAAGGTATATTTTATCTTTTTTAGGACTTGGAAACTGAGGAAAACCTGTCAGCTGATCAGAGAATACTTTTTTTTTTTTTGTCCACAGTAATCCAAGGTGACCATCATTTGACAAAATCCTACCAAAAATAAGCCTGAATGTTGCTGGTCTCGTTGGGAAACACTGCAGCTGCAAAGGCACTGACTTTTGGCAGTGGTTTCTTTAGTGATAAGAACAAAGAAACACTCATTAAAAATCCCAGCCAACAAACCAACCGCTGTTAGATAATTAAAAGAATGCTTGTTTTCTTAATTTTAACACTAAAGAGCTACAAAGCACACTCAGAAAAACATTAAAATAAGATTTGTAGGGTGGTGAGTACTCAGAAAAAGAAAAAAGGTGTTTGATAATGGATTTGGATTAAAAAGCGATGCTATCCTGCCAGTTGTATCCCACTGAGTTGGATCCTGTGGATTAAAAGTTAACTTAGAAATCTGACTCAGCTCCACCCAAATCGACAGAATTCCATTTACTTGCCGGTGCAATATTGATAATCAGCCCCATTGACTTGAAATGAGCAGAAATTGATTTTCCAGGCAGGAGGAGGAGCCAAATCAGACACCCAAGTAGGTGGTAATCCTTGGAATCCTCCTCAGAGAATTTTTATACATGAAGGAACCCAATAAATATTTTAATAACCTTACTATGAATAACGTGAGGAAGCTTCAAAGGATTATTTCCCTGGAGAGGGGGAAAACTGGAATTCTGAAGGAAGGGAAAGAAAGAGTCAAAAGAGAGTCCGACTAAGGGAAGTTTTGGGAACAAATATATTCTAGAGGCTGCAGCAGATGCAAGCCCAGCACAGCAGGGGAGAGAGGAAAGGGTTTGGCAAAGCCTTCAGGAGCCATTCCCACATTCAGAGATCCATGTTCCAACCTGATTGTCTGCTGCTCCCAGGGACTTCCACCTCACAAAGTGGTTTTTACTCCTAGTTAGGTCTAGGAAATAAATATTGGCCTAGTTTGTGAGAAATATCAATATCAAATTTCACCTGCCAAGGAATGGAATGAAAGGTTAAAGATTTAACCTGAGGGAGAACAGGAAAATGAGTAGGAAAGTTGTGGTGCAAACATTGCAACCTGGAATTTTCCCCTAGTGAATGATTTGATGGACTTCATTTAGATTTCATCTTCCAAAAGATGGATTTAAATCCCAAACAGAAGTTGTCCTTTAAACCCTGAAAAGCAGCTCTTCACTTAAATACGAAGTCAAATTACACTTTAAAATGATAGGGTTTTATCAGGGAAATTTGTCAAAAGCAGCTTTATTCCCACAACACCGTTTTATTTCCACATCTCCTTAACTCCTGGTGGGAAATCAGGGTGGGAGCACCCAAGATCTAAGTGCTCTGCAGCCTCCAGAAGCCCTTCCATAGTCAGCTCCTACTGAACTCTAGTATTTTAATGTTTCCTTTTTCATAAGGGCACTGGCAGTTTCTTTTAAACACAAACAATTTACAAACCCAGCATTAACGTGCAAATTGCATTGGTAATGCACAACCCAAGTCCCCAAAATCCAACAGCATTTTCTTTCAGAATATCCAACAACCAATTAAAGGGGAAAAACAGAGAGATGTTGTTGTTGCTAATTTTGCCAATTAAATAAGAAATGAATCTGGAAAAATACAGAGACAGTACAAGATTTTGATGGCTGCTTTAAAATCATGAAGCTCATGAACTTTTGAACAGAGTTTAATAAAACCTTTCCTCTGCGGCTTGAGCAGACTCCATTTTTATATGGTGGATTGCAAAATCTTTTCTCATTCTGGTGAATTTTCCCTGAATTCCCTCTGAATTCCCAAGTGACCTCGTGAGCTGCAGACAGGAATCCAGGCCAGCAGCATCCCCACATGGAGCCCCCAGTGCCAGGGCCAGAGATTCTCCCCAGCCCTGCTCAGTGTTCTCCTGCTGCTGCTCAGGGCAAGATCTCCTCTGCTGCCTGTACCGGCTCCGTTCATTATTGCTCAATGTATGACCTTCCATTTGGTGCTATCAAACACATATTGATTGAACGCTCAGCTGACAGCCTCGTAATTACTCAGGGCAGCCCATTTACCCTCTTTAAATAATGGCAGAGCACGAGCTTTCTTCCAGCCTATTGAAACTTCCCCTGCGAGTCAGGACTTATTAAAAATAAACATTAACGATCCAAAGAGTAGCTCAGATGGCTCTTAAAAATTTTAGGTGCCAGTTAGCCAGACTCACTGATTTAACAGAGTCTGATGAGAGGAGCTGCTGTTTAACTGCCTCTTAATCACTGCTGGGAGATAAATTATTCCCTCCTGTGAGGCAGCAGCATCACCCTCCTCCCTCCCAGAGAGAGGACAGAGGCACCAGCAGCCCTGGATCCACCTGAAAACGGGCTGGTGCAAGTGTCCAGCTTCTGTTCACTCCTATCACATTTAAAGGACATTAAGAAATGAGTTTAAACTCGCTGGTCATACATTTTTTCCATGCTCTTTCTTCTCAGTCTTACCCAACTCCTCACTTCCGTTCCCTGCCATGTGCTCCTGATCACCCCACTTAACATTTACAGAGTATTTCGCCAGGGACAGGAGAGGGGTGGAGAAATGAGGGGAGTTGGATTGTTTTCCTCATTGTGGAATTCGATCTTTTGGAGAACAGTAAATAAATTGACTTCTTTTTTTTTTTTTTCCCCACAATCAAACCGAGCAGCCACTAATTTTCCATGCATTGGTCGATTACTCTCTTGCTGTGGAGATGGGATCTAGTCTAGAGCTCCTTCCTGGTGGATGTGATGCACTTTGAATTAGGAAAATGTCAGCCACAGCTTTTAGGAAACACTCAGAATCTCCCACCAGCTGCTCCAGACCTTCTGTGTTGGCTTCCCAGAAATTCTGTGCTCCTTCCCCAGTCCCTCCCTAAGCCCAGCTCCTTCCACCCTGCAAAACCAGAGCGAAGAACATCCTGTGGGGTTTATTTTCCTGGCAGCCATGACCAAGTGTCCCATCCTGTATTTCAGCTGTTAGAAGCTGACCTGGAATGCTGATGGCTCATTTGTATTAATTGCCCCAATATAATTAATATATTGGGACTGACGAGGGCACTGCAGGCTGCTCCCAGTGCCATTTCCCTGTGCCTGCTTCCAAAAGGGCACAAAGAGCCACTAATTGTTATATTCAGTACTCTCTCTTTCCTGCAAGCAATACCAATTTAATTACCTTTACATGGCTTTAAGTGACCGGCTACAGCTCCTCTCATCTGTTTATACAGGTCACCAGAATTGATAAATCTCCATTTCACTGCTGACATCTTCTTTTAAGTGCTCCGTTATTCCCCTCCTGACCTTTTAAAGCTGTTTTCTACCCTTCCTTCCCAGCTGAGACTGGTTGAAATAGAGGTTCTCTCGTTCACTAGGAGGCAGGACAGCAATAAACCCCAAAATAAACCCCAAATCCCATTGTGTGCCATCACTGCCAGGGGATTTTCCTTAACTCTTTGAGCATGAAGTGCCTTTGAAGAGAAAATGTGAATATTTCCCCTTTTTTCACCCATTTAAACCCACTAGAGCCATTCACAGCTGCAACCAGAGGCTGCCTTGCCATTACCCTCTACAGAAACCATCATCGTCACCATGGTGCCACCAAAGGCTGGCACTGCTGGTGATGCCCCAGCATGGCAAAAGCTCAGATAACAGCAGAGAATTCTGCTCTTTGAGCCCCAAACCAGACAGGATGGACCCGTGGGCAGCTGTGCCTTCCTGGGCCACCAAGAGCCCTCTGGTTCCACTCCTCCAGCTCTGCCTCTCTGGCACCCACACTCCAGCACCGAGGTTAAAGCTGATCCCATCCCCTCTGCTTTTCCCAGGGCAGCCAGGACCACACTTTCACAATTCAGCAACCTGAAAATCAGAGCAAAGGAGCTTAAAAGCTGCTCCAGCTCTGTGCCTTCCCAGCAGCTGTATCCTGTGTTAGCTCAGTTCCCTGCTCAACCCCCAAGTGCCCAAACGCTCAGTCCTCGTCCCAGGCTCCCATCCCTTCTGAACCTGCCTTTCCTTGGCTCTGGGAGCAGAGTTCCTGGAGCCCTCCCACCCTGCTGGGAGTGGGGTCACAGCAGCACCGGGAGGATGCTGCTCCCAGCTCCAGCCCTTCAAAGCAGAGCAGGTTGGCTTTGAAGGCTGGAAGGAATAAAAATGAAACAATTTTCAACTGCACCAGCCTGAAGGAGGGAGGAAGGAAGAAGCTGAGCAGCACAAGCCCATCCTCAAAGCCTGAGCTCAGGGAGCAGCTGGTGGTTGCTGTGCTGCCAAAGGCTCCAGCCTTGGACAGTGAGGGATTGGCTGGGCTGCTCTGGAAGGGGACATTGCCTTGAAGGTTCCACACATGGAGGAGGCTCCTTGTGCTGTTGAGGCTGCCCCTGGAAGTGTCCAAGGCCAGGCGGGATGGGGCTTGGAGCACCCTGGGACAGTGGAAGGTGTCCCTGCCATGGCAGGGTGGGAATGAGATGATCTTTAAGATCCTTTCCAACCCAAACCATTCGGGGACTGCAGTGCCACCACCTGAGACCTCAATAACTCCTTCTCTCTTGCAATTAACAGGAACAACATTTTCTTGGGCTGTTTGGACTTACTTTTCATAAGATTATACGTTTGGGTTTGTTTTCTTTTTTCTGGCATGAGGGAGAAAATATCAACAGCACTTATAAATCACTTTTATCTGAAGGTTTTAAAGCATTTTTGCAAAGGAAAGGGTTTCTGGCCCCTTTTTCCTCACCTGCACGGGGAGATTGCCTTCAGAGTGCCCCGTTAGCTGTGGAGATGTGTTTGATATGGAGCAGACTGATTATCCCACTGCTCCATGTGTGCTCAGTCAGAGACAGAACTCAAAGCAGCCAAAAGGCAAATCTGGCCCAGTTTCTCCTCTTTCCCTCTGGGGAGAATTCAATCAAGAATTGATTAATGCTTGAATTCTCATCAAGAATTAATAAGTTCCTGATGTGGTGAAAATGAATAGTCTCGGGGAAGCAGCTAAGCTTGTTGTTTTGTACGGGGGAAAAGAAAAAAATTCCATATATTTGGCAACTCTGATGCAGTGATAAAGTTACAGAGAGGGGGAATTCTGAATTCCCTGACTCCTTATGATATTTTAATAATGTAATGAATGGATTGAGTGAAGGCCAGCTCTCAGAGATGCCTTGGGCTGCTTCCACCTCTTCCCTCATGCTTAGGTGCAATTCTTACACCCCACACAAACTCAGGATAGATCCAGGCACATCCCTTTACAACCTCAGCAGGGACGAGGTCCCTGTAAACTGGGAACACTGGGACCTTCCAAGTGTCTTAAATTTTGTGCCTTTCAGGAGCTTTTGCATTTTACTGGGATGGTTTTTGCTCTGGGATTGAGCAATTTCTTTAAAGCCCCTGCTCTTGTTGCTCACCCTCCATTTGAAAAGGGATCCTCCAGCCTCAGGTGGGTGAAATTTCCATGTCAAACCTCCTGTCACAGTGGCCTCACTCCCAGGATACCTTGATGGAGGCCCAGTCCCACCAGTACAGGCAGGAGGAAAATATAGACCAACACCCACCTACCTCAGTATCCTGAAGTGCAGCGATAAGGATACAGAAATTCCACTGGGAATCCCTCCCTCAGCTCATGCACGAGGTGCTGGGTGTTGTTAGGAGAGAGAACTTTGGGTTACAGACCCAGGAGAGGAGGCACAGGGAAGAGCTGAATTTAGTGTTAAAGCACAGCTTATTTCTGAACAAACTGAGGCTGAGCCCTTGCAGCTGAGCACTGCACTCAGGAGAGCTTTAGCTGCTCTGAAGTTCCTAAACCCTCAAGCAGCAGAAGTTGTGAGGTTAAAAAAACCCCAATAGATGCTGAAATCCAGTTAAAGCTCAAGAACTGGAGGCAGGAGAGTTGGAGCAGTGGTTTTTGAGGATCAAGGATGCTGTCATGAGTCCAGCAGGGGGCAGGCACTGGGAAATAATACTCACAGGGGATTTCTTACAGTCAGGGTGGCCTCACATCCTTCCAGAGGACACAGCCAAGGTTAGCAAAGTGATTATATGAAGAGACACAGGAACAAGCAAAACCCCTGGCACAATCACTCCTTGTAATTCTCTCCACGCTTTTCCTGGAAGAGCCACCCTGCACGTGGCAGCATCTGCCTCTTCCCCTGGTGGAACCACAGCAACCCTCCTCTGCTCCAGCTGCAGAGGAACAGAACGGATTTGTGATAATAACAGCAAGCTGGAATGCCAGGTGAATGCTGAAGTACGAAATTCCAGACTGCATTTGTTTATATTTGCTTTTCTGGAAAGAGTTATCAATGGTAATAACCATTAATTAATCAGGAATTAAAAATCCAGGTGTGACTCTGCTTGGCATCACCAACTGCACTGCTCCCACCACAGCCTGGAGGGATGGGATTGCACAGTTTAACTGAGGGGCACCTCACTGTGAGGGTTAAAACTAAGGCAGAAGTGAATAAAATCTTATTGCAAGGCAATAATTAAACTCTAGACCACATCTGTGTCATGCAGGGGAAGGGGTTTTTCTGTTTAATCCTATTTTTTCTGCTCATCTTAGGGTGGGAACCAGAAAATACATTTGTTTTATTTCATAGATTTTCTTCCATCCCTGTATGGACATTCATTTGTATTGCAACAGCAGCACAAAAATATATTCCCTAAAAACTCTTATGGATGAATTTCCACAAGGAAAACGTGCAAGGGAATTCCACTGTGCAAATATGGGGAAAAGGAGGAAAAGGCAGGTTTTAGACCCCTGGAGTTGGAGTTTTTCCCCTCCCTCCATGACAAGATGTCACTGATGTTATTCTACCTCCAACAAGTTCCCTGGTCAGGGAGTTAATAAATAAATAGAGAAAATCCACACTTAATTTAGGCCCTTATTGACATGAATTTTGTTTTCCTTACTGAGTAAAATCAGAGCAGAAGTTGTTGCTTAAATCCCTGGCACTGCTCTTGTTTTACACAGAGTGAGGAACAGATCAATCTGCACACGTTTCTCCATCTCCACAACATGGCTGTGGATGAGAGGACCAATATTTCTGTTCTTCCATTCTCCCAAATCAAGCCCTGGTCATTTTGTATGGAAAACGTAAAACAACAATCCTAGAAGATGAATGTTCTTCTCTCTGCCTTCCTATATTTAAATATACTGACACACCAGAGCCTCTAGAACTTATACCCAAATCCTCTATTTTCTTTTTCCCCCTGGAAGAGTCCAGCTCCAAAGGGAGCAGCTCAGATGGGGAGCCCTGGGGATGTAGCAGCTCATCACCACCATCATTGAAAAGCTATTCCTTTGTTCCCCAACAGGTGTCCCTAAAACTAAGAAAAAGCCCAAAGTCAATCATTTCTCATCAAAACCCTCCTCAATGACTGAATAAAATGCGACTCAGCAGCTACTGATAGTGATAAAGGTAAGAAATATTTAGTGACATTTTTTATACTTCCTTTGACTGGCCAGAGAGCTAAAATACCTTAAAAAAAAGAAGAAGAAAGAAAACCCCATGATGCTTTAAGACTAATTGAACCAATAATCAAAGGCTGTCTCTAATTCCTGGACCAGGAGGTCAATTACAGAAATAAATCTGACAGCAGATAGATGGGAACAGTGTGCAATTACCAGTTAAAGACTTGATAATTATGGCAAGAATTAGTCTGCATTTTCAACGACAGCAAAATCCATCCATTCTTAGCAGTTATTATCTTGATTAGAAGAAGAAATGGGTTCACCTCTGTCTCATCAGGCTGACAGAAAGCTCCAGGTACAATGGGAGCTGATAAGTGGCTGATGAAACGAGCCCATGGAGATGGAAGGTTCCTTAACTGCAAACTCCAATGGCAGATGTGAGAAAAAAAATCAATATTCCGCAAGGAGAGATGTGGACAAATTCAAACTCGGATATAATGGGACTGAGAAATGCGTATTTTTATGAGGTTTGCCAAAATTAGTCCAAATGTGGGCTTTTCAAATACTTAAATACTCAGTTTCGAAAGGCAGAGTCAATGACAGAGTCACAATCCTGAATATTTAAAGAATTAGCACGTTCTTCTTCCATTCCCCCACTGTGCTGTCAAAAGAAAGTTTTTGTAACTATTCTTTCTCAAGAACTGTGATCTGCAATGTAAAATTCTCAATAAATCAGACTAAACCTGATGATCTGCATTCCTTGAGGTAGGCTGTACTTATATTTTTTTCCTTGTTGAAACAATCTGAAAACACAACACTTGAATTCTTCCTCTTTTTTCATAATTCTGCCATTCTGGGACTCCAGGAGCTGGGAAGTTCAGAAAAGTGGGATTCAGGTAAAGCCAGGGAGATGCTGCTGCCCTGGGAGAATGGAAACCTGGGCAGGAGAGTGGCTGAGCCCAGGAGAGGAAAACAACACCCAGAAAAAAGCCTCAGAAAAGTGGAGAAAACCTGGCAGCTAAGAAGCCTTGGCACAGGAAATAATCTGCAGCCTTGGAGTCATAAAAAATGCAACAAAAAATGAAGGGTTTTGGGGGTTTCAGTAAATATTTTCCAAGAAACAAATCAATAAGTTCTAAGTTCTCAACAACTGATGGTTGTGGGAAACGAAACAAAGGAAATATTTCCAGGAGACAATTTCCTCCTCAACTCATCCTGGTGAGGCAGCCACGAAAACGAGTGGCTTTAGCAGCTTCCACGATGTTCCCCCATCTCTCAGTGCCATATTCCAGGTATTCCCACTCCACTCATCACTGCCACTTCCACATCCCTCTGCTGACACTCCTCTTCGCAGCAACTTTTTCCTCAAGAACTTTTTTTTTTAAATTAGGTGAATTACTGTGTCAAATGATCTGATTTCGCTGCATTTTATGTAAATTTATTTACTTAGTGGCCTCTGGGCTCCATGCTGAGCTTGGAAAATGTACTTTTGAAAATTATAAATAATTAACTAGAGCTCCTGCACCACTGGAAGTTGTTACTCCACTCTCATTTTAAATAGTCCAGAAATATTTTTTAATGCATGTTTCATATAAATTGCCACTTAGAGAGAAATAAATGCTCAGAATGGTGACTGCCTGAAGTCATAAAGGCTTACACAGAGCGAGGTGATTTTTATTAGAAACTGCATTTATGCTTTTAATTATTTAATAAATAATCATAAAAAGGACTCATTTCAAAATACCAGCAGCCTCCTGTGTCCAGCCACCTGCAGACAGGCACAGGAGGGAGCGACAGCAGCAATTCCCAGGTTAAATCCCTCACAGGACCAGGCTCAGGAACATCCCCACACCAGGAACGCACTGGGGAGGGTCTGAGCTCCTGCCCAGAGCTTCTCAACATCACCCAGATGAGTAAATGGGAACAGCTTTGGACAAATTGTTGTGTTCTTTTTAAAAAAATACTGGAATTTTTTTTTTGAAGTACCAAAAAGTCTGGCAGCTCAGACACCTCGATCCGTGCTAAATTCAAAATCCCAAGTGTACCTGTCAGTGGAACACAGCTTCCATCCCAAAGAGATGAGAGAGGCTACAGGTGATGAGAAATATGCAGGGAGAGGAGGAAGCCTCAACACAGCACGGATACAAAACAGGCTGGAAGTTTTCCAAGCCCAGGAATGGAGGAGTTGAGGGATCAGCACAGATAGATCCTAATAGAGTCAGGAGGGGGAAGAAAACAAGAAGCTTGTGCAGGAGAGGCAGCAGGGCTAACAGACCTTTCCAGAGGAAACAGCAGAGCAGCCACATCTGTCAGCCAGGGAGAAACAGGGAAATCCCCCAGCACAGGCTGCAAAGCAGCCCTGGTACAGCAAGGGAGGGATCACAGCCCCACTCTCCTCAGCAAGGACTTTCAACGTTCTCTTCCAGGTAAAGCAGTACCGAAGCCCTTTTCCCATTGCTGGTTACTCTCACCTGGGTGCCTGGTCCAGCTTTCCGTGGGGCTTCCAACAGCTCCATCCCCAGCCCAGCAAGAAGTGGGAGCCAGGCCTCTCCTCCTGTTCCCCCAGGATGAGATGTAACACCAGTGCAGAGCTTCCCCAGCCATGAAGGTCATTCCATCCCAAATTGGAAGGAAAAGCTGATTTGCAGCAGGATAATTGGTACAGAGGTACCTCCTGGACCTCATTTCCCTCAGGAGGAGCAATTGGGAATGACCCAGTTCTGGTCCCGTGCCAGCCACAGCTGCCCTTGCTTCCCACCCTCCCTCTCCTCCTCACATCCTTGCTTCTCACCTCCATCTCAGGTGAAGCACAGCTGCCAAAACCACCCATTTTTAAAGTTTTAAGTCAATAAAAGTACTGCAAACAAGCCTTGGGACTCCTAAACAAAACCAAGTGGTAAAAGCAAAAAAAAACCCCAAACTCAGGGCACTGCTGCCTATTTTCTGGTTTGAGATATTCCTGCCCCAATGTTCCAAACAAATGGTGAAGAACACGCTGAAATCCCCAGGCTGGGATGGAGATGCAGCATAGAAGTACAAACTCTACAGAAAAAAAAAATTAAATGCAGAATGTTGGTTTTTTACAAAAATTCCCATTTCTTCATCCAGGACATGGGGTGGGGCAGCTCTTCTGGGTGCGTTTAGCCACAGCATGAGGGCTTCAAGCACGGTAAAAACAACACCCAAGTCTTGTTAAATGAGGCTTAGGAACCTGCAGAGCCCAGCCATTTCAGCAGAGTGAGACTGCTGGTGTTTCCCTGGGGGTGAGGGAGTGACTCCTCTGCATTCCCAGTCGATTACCAGATGCCAAAGTGGAAAAGCGATGACATTTCCTGGTGAGACCAAAGAACAGAGTGAAATGTTTGAACATTTAGAAGGAATGCTGTGCCCCCAAAACAGCTCTGATAATGCCAACTTTGTCTCAAAAGCAAAATATCAAATAAAAGCATCTTCATCCCGTATTTTATCCTTAAGCTTCTGTGGGATCTGTTTGCACACACCTGACGGTGGCAGCAGCACCTTTATTCTCACTCCAGTGAAGCACATGATTGTAGGGCTTTCTCCTCCCCATTCTGCTATTGAGAAAAGTGTAAATCTCATTATTCCAGGATATGAATTATAATAAAACCTTCTTGGGATGCCCTTGGTGCCTTCCTGAAAGGTGAATGCCTGTTAGCACAGTCCTGCATTCCCACTGAATGTATTCAGGAGTTCCTGCAGCCGAAGAATGCATTAAAAGAAGTCCTGAAGCCTTCCTGCTACAGTGAAGCAGCTAAAAAACATGCAGCAAAAAAAGGAGAATTTCTTTCACTGAAATACAGTGAAATACACTCAGAATAGCACAGAATATTTCAGTGAAATACCCTCAGAACAGCACAAAAGCCACACCAGCATCAAGTGTGATGCTCAACACACCTGAGCATCAACCAGATCTTTCAGATTCCTGCAAAATACATTTAAAAAAGAGGATTTTTAGCAATATCAGCTGCCATGGATTTGTCTGCTGGCTTTCAATGAGTCCTCAGTTTGGCTGTCCCAGGTGTCAGAAGGGTGAATTTGTGTTCACCAGCAGAACCTTCCCCATGGACAGCCAGAGTAGAATTAATCCTAGAACATCGAATATTGGTGATGGGGAGAGAGTAACACAAGAACCAAGGTATTTTCCTTGGCAAACAAAGCACATTTGCTAAATTCCTATAAAATGAATACATAGAGATTTCATTTTAAGCACAAGTGTAGTTTTCCTTAAACAAGTAAGAAAAAAAAGGTAAGAAAAAAATTATTGGGTTTGTGTGTGCCTGGATTTTTATAAAATTACCAATATTCTGGTGATCTTTCATGAAGAGGAGTAGAACTCTGTGTGCTGGGAGGTTTTGTGCTGTTAACAGGGTGAATAAAGCATCTGAGAGATACTAACAATAGTTAGGGCGATAGTTTGGTCCAGGAGAGGATCACATGGAATCGAAGAGGAATTTGAATTCAGGGTGTTTGCAGGTCAGCTTCATCCTGCTTTGGTGTCATATCTAGAGGGCTGATAGTCCATGGTGTCCAAAAATCCCAGTGAGAGCCAAAGGCAGCTCAGCCTTGGTGTGAAACCAAAAAAACCCCAGAGATCACAGCCTAGAGAGGGCTGTGAGTGACAAATCAGATTCCCAGCAAACAGTGTCAAGTGAAAATAAATCAAACAAAACTCCAAAATCAAACAAGAGAGAAACTTGCTGATGGCAGCCAAAGCTTTTGAAGATTACATCAAGTCAAACTTTTATTAGCAAAGTTGTATTTCATGTAAAATGAAAATATCTTTCCAAACCATACGTGCACATCTGCGTGGTACAAACAGCAACTACAGTACAACACGTTTCTCTAAACTTTAATCAATGCACACTAACATTTAGCTCCCCAAAAAGTAACATTGTGATGGTGACACCACATTTGCTTCGATCTTTTTCTCATGAAATTACAAAGTCTGTTGTCTAAAGTCAGAACCTTAACAATAAAAAATGAACAGACAGAATGCTTTGGCTCAAACCCCCCGAGGGGCTCCTGCCTGAAAACAGAACAAATCAGTGCAGATCACTTGAGATTTTACATGAGAGATCCAGAGCTGCAATGTAAACATGTCCTGCTACTCCAGCGTGGTTTGTACCTTTTCATTTTGTCATGAACATTGACAGAGATGCAGCTGAGGGTGTGATCCATTGGCAAACAAAGGGAATTCTCCATTAAGAATTTCCTTTCTTTCTTGTCTCTTCTTAGGTAAGTAAAATAACCTAAATACACCTCTCATCTGCAAAATCATGGCTATGAAAAACAGTGCTGAGGTTTTCATTCAAAAGCTCAAGGACCAATGAATGTTTTTTGTAACTTTTCTTTACAAAATGTGGAATTACTGTTTAAAAACCCCACCTTTCATATATATATCTAGAAAGATTGTGCTACTATTTGTTTTCATCTCAAAAAGATGGGCCTGAAAACTTTGATGAAAACCTCTCATGCACTGCATTGGAGCCATTCAGTCAATGGAAGCAGATGCCAGGAAAAGAGCTACTCACTGGAATTTGTGTAACATGAACACAGCAGAACAAATATCAATCATTACATGATTTGCTAATTAGATCCATTTAAGATGTGAGTTACACCGAAGGCTTTTTAATTTTTTATACATGAACACACAATTTTATCCAGAGGGGGAAAACTAATTTTCTGATTTGATTCCTAATTCTGCTCTTCCTAAAGATCCAGCCCCAGCAGGGATTTGATGCCCAGTGCTGTTCTTTTATCCTGCTGGAATGAAGAGCCACGAGATTGGATCCCCTAATTTTGCCAGAGAAGGAAGCTGGGGCTGTTACTGCAAGTTCTTGATTGTGCAATTACATTTATATATATATAAAAAATTAGAGAAAAATTAATCCAGACCAAATCAGTATTATGCTGCTCTGGGAATTCAAACAGCTCTCCTGGGAGAAAGGACAGAGGGGTTTTTTGTCCCCATTACTTAGGAAGAGATGATTTTATTTGTTAAATCTTATGCACTGCACAACTTTGCCAGCAAGACCCACCCCTCTCTTCTTCCAGAGGCTGCTTAAATACCCAAACCTGGATCTGTGGGGCCAGGGAAATGCCTCCTCCCTGCTGGTTGGAATTACATCCTGGGTTGACCTGGATATCAAATCTGAAAGTGTCATTTCTCCTCTGAGGCAAAAATTCTGTCCTGGGCTGTCAGAACCAAATGGACCCCAACCACAGGCATGGCATGGGATAATTAATAGTTAATAATGAATAATTCCCTGTTCTGCTCCCATTCTGCTGGAATTCCCTGCTAGGTGTTAATTAATGAATTCACCACAAATTTCCAGCAGCTGATTTTAATAAACATTTCTGGCCAGAGGAAAAGAAAAAATCACAAAAAATCCCAAGGATTTTTTGGGATTTTCCAAACCAACTCAAAGGATTTAGTACTCAATGCACTATTTCAGAAGAGGGTGTGATTTCTGGGGCTGTTCTGTGCAGGGGCAGAAGTTGGATTTTGATGACCTTGTGAGTCCTTTCCAGCTCAGGAAGTTCTATAAACTGCAGGACAATTGGTGGAACTTTTTATCGAGCTACATGGTCACACTTTGTCTCACCTGTGACAGACCAAGACAAAACCACAGCCCAGCTCCTTGCAATGACAAAAAACTCCTCAGGAAAACCTCAGCTTGTTCTGCTAATGTACTTTTGAAAAAAAAGCTCTAAAAAACCATCAATGTCCTGCACTTTCCAGGGTACCTTTACAGCAGAAAAAATCCCAGTGCAGGAGAAAAAGGAAAACAAATGATTGGGGAAGAGAAAACAGCTCAGGTGAGTGAGATTTCCTGGCAGTTTGAGCCACTTGTTTCATGTTCATTGGGCATATTCCTCAAAATCTATGTTTAAAAACCCAGGTTCCATTGCTCCTATTTTCCTCCCTGTTTGATTTTTGGGTCCTGAGGCATCGTGGAACACCAGTGTTAAGATTTAAGGCTGTGAATTAAAATTTGGGTGGGAAAAGCAGCACCACCAGCACAGCTGAGCAGCACAGCACAGGGATGGCACAAACACCTCTCAGCAGCAAGAGCTGCACAGGGGATTTATATCCTTTATGGGATCATGTGACACTCATTAATATGGTCTGAAATTTGTCTCTGTTTAATAGAGGCATTTTCTGGGATGAGGGATCTGGTTTATCTGCAGTGACCCACAGGAAAATAAGATGGGTGCATGCAGGCACAGCCCCCCCAGCCCTAAGTGAGGATTTGGGGGAGCCCACCCTAATTTTAGTCCCTAATTTTGTTCCTTCTTCAAGCCCACCCCAATTTTATTCCCTAATTTTGTTCCTTTTTCAAAGACCTTTGATCATTGCAGATGATTCCTAAAAGAAATACATTAAACCCAGCCCAAAGCAAGCAGCAGATTGTCACAAGCCTAATCAGTTCTTAGATTTTATCTGGTTTGGGCTGCAGCAGACACGAGTCAGCAGATAAAGATGCTGCTGGGGAATGTCTCTGTTGATGAGACGCCAATTTTCACATTTCTCTAAATTGTGCGCTCCCTTCTTTGGAAAATTACTTCTTTTCCCCCCAAAATTAAAAGGCTTTTGGACTTTTTCAGTGTTTGGATTGAACGAAATACAGAAAATATATCTTTTTAAAGAATAAGAAGTGAATAACATGGGTCACTGATATGGGATGGGGTGATTTTTGATTGAGGGCAGATTTCCACTCATTTTATACCCACAGGCACAGCCTGAATGGGGCTTTTGGGGTGGCTCTTTGAGGTTTGCTTTTCCCAAAGAGAAGTTACATGAAAAGCTCTTAAAAGCTCCAATGAAAAACCCCCAAAGAGGCACAGAGAAGCAGAAGCATCAAGCACCAAAGGCTTCCAGAAACTGCCAAGCTCTGAGGAGCAGCCCCAGCCTGAGGGGAGCCCTGTGTGTGATCCACAGCCTTTCCACTGGGAAAAATCTGCATTTCCCTGGGCTTCATTGTAGCCCTTGTTGGAAACTCAGAACCATGTGAGTAATTCTTGCTTCCTCTCTCCCTTCCACTGAAATCATGGAGCCCACGAAGGAGCCACTGGGGATATCTGCCTAATTGCTATCAGGATGCCAAACAGCTCTTAGGATCTATTCCTCCTGCAGGAACTACTTAAAAACCTTTATAATGGGAGTGGCAGTCGTTTGGAAGTACAAGAAGAAATGAAGCCACGTTGATGCTCTACTCAAACAAGCAGATTCAGAAGTACAAATGCTATTAAAAAGAGATTCAGGAGATTCCAATACAAAAAGACCAAAAAAATGTGCTGTACAGCTCGGCTGGGTTAGTGTTGGAGAGGCAAAGAACCAGCTTTAAACCAGCAATCAGCCAACAAAATAGAAAAGAAACTCTACCGTAACATTTTCTCTTTGCTTTTGCTTTTGTTCATTTAACAGTGAATTGGCTGAAAATAAATCAACTCTTGTAAGTCAGGTAGGTCTAGTTTAGGTGATGCTTGAATGGTGTGAGGTTTGGGTGATTCCTATACACACAACTCCTTCTGAAAACTAATTCTGCTGGTCCAAATCCATATTGAGAAGCAATTCTAGTCATTCCTACACAGCTATACAGACCCATGCTAGCAACATGTCTCAGTTCAAAATAAAACCAGGCTGCTCTGGACTGGTGTCAATATTAATATCATATGTACAACGTCTCCATGGAATGTTTGCTAGCTCACAAATATACAGATATGAGACAGACACCAAGGAGTTTGCTCAGAAATGCAGCTTGCAGCTGGGGAAAAATGAAAGTATTTCGAGTGATGATGGATGGGAACCCTGTTTTGCCTTGCCACAGGAAAGAGCTGCAGCTTAACTTATTTAAGGAAATAGTGCCAGCTACTGGGCAGCAGCTTCACCCACACTTTGCTGTGGGTAAAGCTGCATCTCTAAGTATTGGTAATTGAAGTCAGCTGTATCCACTAAAACAGTTTTTTGAATATTATACACAAAGGGGTTTAATTCTTTAGGGAAAACTATACAATATATAGAATATATTTCTCTGGTATTTCAAATTCTGATTTTCCTCGCTGTGTCACTTTGCAGAGTAACCTGTTGGTTTTGTTTGTGCTACAACCTCGAGGTTATAACCAAGGCCACGAGGGAATTTTACACATACACGTGTGACAACGGCCATATAGGGAGAAAATCCTACACAGAGAAACATATTCCAAGCCTAAGGAACACCTGGAGCAGCAGGTAAGGACACAGATGTACCACCAAGAAACCCTGGTGTGCTCAGACTAACACATCGTGTAAAGAATTCTTTTGTTTTATTGAGAAGAATACACATAGAAATTAGCATGGAAAAATCATCTTTTAGTGGCAGTGACTCGTTTTTGTATTACCTCGATGTCAGGATTTTCCTGACTGGCTCAATTGGCAACCTGCTCCCGAGCACACGAGGTGACCATGGAGAGCTCACCAGGATAAATACCACAATTAAACACCAAGCATTTTAGGCGTGGAGAGGAAAAGTTGCCGTAGAACTCCCAGTGCTTTCCACTGATCCTTTTTCCTTAGATCCAGAATAAGCTCCAATAAATGAACCATCTTCATTGAACATGCCATGCTCCCCTTCTCCATAATCTACCAGACTATCAGCACTTCCAGTGGCTTTAATGTCCCCGTTAAGTGACTGGAGGCTGCCTTTCAGCGGCTTTTCATCGCTGTCACTACAAAATAAAGAAAGGCCTTTCCAAAAATCCGGATTTCGCTGGCAAGGAGGGAAACTGCCCTTGGGTTGGGAAGGGAAGCAGTGGGAGGGAAGAGGGAGGGACACATGTGGGTGGAACGGAGAGGATGGACCTGACCTGTGAGTCCTGCCTTGGTGCTCCTCCACACACCTGGACTCCCTCACAGAGGATTTTGTCATTATTCCAACAAATGTTTTGGTTAATAGGCAATTGTCAAGATCCATCTATTTGGGTTTTTTTCCCTTTTTGCCTTGGGCAGACAGAATGGACAGAAAGGAAGGGGAAGGAAAAGGGAATGCTGGAAAGGATTGGAGGGGTCTGTTCCAGCCATCAGGGCTGATATCAAGTGTTCAGAACCTCACAGAGAGACACTTCATTTTACAAATCAGTGGACAACATTCAGGGCCTATTTATTTAATTTTCATTCTGAGGTGGGTGGGTGAAGTGATATCACATCAGTTGGTCACATCCCACTGCTTTGGGAGCATCTCTTTGAATTTAAATGACCAATAAAGGTGCTTTTCCTCTTTTTTCTGCTGTTATTTTATTTTACCAGAGTTTATCTCACTGGAGTTTGTCTCTGCTAAAGGGGAGGAACTGGGAAAAACCAAAGCAGAATCAATGTCTGCATCTGCAATCTCTGGTCAGTGAAAATTCCAGGAAAAAGAGGAAGAACTGGGAAAAACCAAAGCAGAATCAATGTCTGCATCTGCAATCTCTGGTCAGTGAAGATTTCAGGAAAAAGGGGAAAAAACTGGGAAAAACCAAAGCAGAATCAATGTCTGCATCTGCAGTCTCCGGTCAGTGAAAATTCCATTAAAAAGGACAGCCCCACCACCAAAATTCAGGGAAAAAAGGGGAATTTTGCTGGCCATTCCTCCTAAGGGCACCACAGAAGAGAAACAAGAACAGCCTGGACAGGAAATTTGGGGGGATTGGGAAAACATTAAAAGATTACATAAAAAAACTAAATTAGGTGTCTGGATTAGGGACATAATTACTCAATTACAGCCCTTGCTGCTGATGCCAACTCTGTCAAATCTTTGGCAGTGTTATCTAAGGAAGGACGGAGAAATGAACCCGAAATTCACTTCTTCAGGATGGACTCAGTATGTGCATAATCAACACCAAAAAAACCTGCTACTGTTCTGCACAGGGAAATTCTCCTCAGAAAAAAAAAGACAAGTTTGCATTTCAGGGGGAAAGGAGGGGGTCAAAGTTATTAACCTCAGGGCTTTCTTACCTTTCTAAATATTTGTCCCATTAGAAAGCATTAAAAATTAAATAAAGATGAAATTATGCAGAAAAAAAAAAGCCCTACTCCAGTACAAATAATGTAGTATATATAAGTGGGATTTCAACAGCAATTTTGTGCCCTTAAGGCCAGCAACACCAGTTTTCCAGCATGGTTCTTATAATTATGTATTTTCCTTCATATCACAATTACATATTGCTTTAAGTTTTAGTTATTTTAAAGCAGCCAAAGTGATTATTTCAATTCTCCTACAGGGATTTCTGTAGTGAGATGTTTGGTTTTTTTGTATTTTTTACCGTATTTTAAGGTTTTCTTTGTTTTCTTCCCCAAAATGACCATTACCCATATTACAGGATTTGGGTCTGAGTTTCAAAAACCCATTGAAGACATAGAATTCATTGGGCTTTTCAGCAGGACTCCAAATTATCATATATATTTACATTATTCATACAATGTTAATTAAAAAAAAAAGTGAAAAATAACCACCAATACATCAACATTTCCTTATATCCCAGCTTGGATGGATTGAAATATACTGGATATACCTTGATATTCCTACTCTTATCCACTCCTATGAGGTTTGCTTTGAAAATGAAAAACAGCATTAATTGCATGCCATAAAAATGTCCCAAATAATGATGGCATTTGGAAACAAACAAAACCCCAAGAAACACAAAGGCTCGTGAAAGCAGGTCCTATTTACCTATATTCCCCAAAGATTTCATCTTTTATTGATTGAGCTTCGGGATCTGGATGCAAATCTTCTTTTTCTTTCACTGTGCAAATAAAATAAAGGACAGATCTCTGTGTTGTGTTCTGCCATGGATTTTTCTTCTCTCAGGGGCTGTGGGAAAACCACCTGGAATCTCCCACAGCCTGGCCTGGAGCTGGCTGGACACAACCTGTGAGCTTCCATCAGGAGTTTGGGGCCCTTCCCTGATTTATTAAAAGCTAGAAAGTGTTTATAGAATCATGGAATGGTTTGGGTTGGAAGGGACATTAAAGCCCATCCTGTGCCACCCCTGCCATGGGCAGGGACACCTTCCACTGTCCCAGGCTGCTCCAAGCCCCAGTGTCCAGCCTGGCCACGGACACTTCCAGGGATGGAGCATCCACCACCTCTCTGGGCAACCAGATTTCCACTTCAATGCATTTATTTAAATCCTTACTCACTGCTTTTTTTGCTGAAAATTACAGAGTTAATTTTCAGCAAAATATTCCATTGTTAAGCTGCCTGTGGAAGTTCTGTCCGTGTGCCCAGCAGCAGTTCCCAGGTGGACAGCGGGCAGGGAGCCCTGCCAGCACAGATCTCGCTGGATTAAATGCTGGAATATTCCAGGAGTGCTGGGAAAGGCCTTTGCAGGCTCTGTGACCAGCACACAGCACTGCCTCACCCAGAGAGCACAGCTCCACTTACATTCATTAAAATGCCTTCCGTGGATATTTATCAAAAGCTACAAATCCTAATTGGATGTTTGTGCTGGCGGCCTTGCGGCCCCCAGAGAGAAAACTCTGAAGGATGTGGGTTATTAACATGTGAACATAGGGAAAGGACGATAAATCCATTTACCTGAATATTTGCCTCCTTTATTTCTTCTGACAAAGCAGATCGTTAGCAGCAGCAGGGTGAGCAGGGCGATGGCGCACATCAGCCCGATGAACCAGCCCTGGGTGGAAATCCCATCGTAAATGCCAGCGTAGGCTTGGGGAGATGGCAGAGGAGGAAAAAGGGAGAAAATTAATCAGAGGAAAAGGGCAGCACCCTACGATAACACCAACACATCACATTCTTCGCTGGATCTTAATGGAATCGGTCTATCACTACTTATGGTGTTAACTTCAATGAGAGGCACGAATGTGTCCAGAGTGTGACATCTGGGACTGCAGGGGAGCGTGCTGGTGACAAGGAATAACACAGACACTTGGCAAGGTGGCTCTGAGAGAGCAGTTGACTCACAGGATTAGCACCACACAGCGAAGCTGAGCACAGAGTTGTTAAGCCTCTCATGCAAAAGCAATTTTGCGCAAGAGAGAAAGAGGGAAAAGTGCCCCCAGTACATGCAAATCACCAAACTGGCTCCTGATGGGTTTTATCACAGCTGGCCTCTCAGGATAGTAAAGATCTGGGATTGTTCCAGGCTGTTGTAACGCACAGGGCTCAGCCAAGAACCTGGGGTGTGTTTGTGCTCCCATGGGACTCAACTGCAAGGGCCAAGCTCAACCCCAGAGCACAGAACGATGAGTTTGGGACACTCACACTGCACGGAACCTCAACATCGAATCACACGGAAAAACAAATGTTCAGCACCTCGAAGGGCTTCGTGTCTCACCTCTCCCCCTGGTCTCAATTACATCTTCAAAAATGCTATTGTTATCCACCCAGTTCTTAGTCACTAGGCGGATTGTGTACTCAGTGCCAGGCTCAAGGGCCTCGCTGGGCTGAAACTTTGGGGTGGGCTTTACTGCGTCTGAAATCCTGCCGCTCCCTTTACCTACGGAATGCACACATTCAAGGCATAGGGATTAATGGCATTCATGGAAAAAAAGGTCTGTGAAAGCACAGTTACAAATAACAGACAAATACAACACGTAATTTTAAACAATTGGCATCAGGCAATCTGATTTTCCAAAGCAAAAAAAAAACCCAAACCAACCCAAACAATCCCTCTGTTTGATTTTTGATGTTCCATCAGATGAAATCAACAGCTGACTGGAGTAATCCTGATGTTTAGGAAGGGGTTTGTACATCTCCCAGGATGGAAGTTAATATTGATGGGGGATTATGGATCTGCTCTAACTAATGCATGCTTAAAAAATTACAACTTGCAAACGGGCTTGCTTTGTATGGATAATCTGGGGTTTGATGCTTCTCCCATTGAACTGAACTCAGCAGGGAAGCACAGACAGCTTGTTAGCTGGATATGGATTCTTATATGTCTCCCAGAAAAAATTAACAGCAGGATTTGTACTTGCTTCTCTCCTGACAGTGATTTTCTGTGTCCTTTTACATTCCACAATGCCTGCACAGAGCACTGGTTTAGACACAGCTAAACAAATTGCCTGTAAATGGATATTTAGGCATTTAAGTGTTGCTGATAGTTTAATACTTGATTAGGAGAAGGGGAATTCCAGTAGCTCTGGTTTTGGAGCCTTGTTAGTTGCAGAACACCTCCTGTAACCCCTGTCTGCATTCAGATTGTGGGGCATTAAACAAGATTTTTCAAATTTTTTTGTGGAGAGCAGGAAAAAGGACATTACAGCAGTTGACAATCACTGCCTGGACATGAACAGCCTGCTCAGCAAACTCAGAACTGTGTGTGACACGGAGGAATCTCTTACAGCATGGGAGTGTCCCTGCCTTGGTAACAGGAGACAAATTTGGGGGGGGCTGCACTTAATAAAAATAATTCTTGAGTTGTTCTCAGTTGCCCAATTTGCCTGTTTTGTCCAAAGCCATCTGAACTAAGGCTTGAGCACAAAGTATAATCTGGAAAACTACTCAGCCAATTAGCACTGACAGGGGAACAATGCTCATTAATACTTCAAGTAGTAAATAAGCAAAGCAAGAAGCTGCTGGAGATTAAGGCTGAGTTGACAGCTGAAGGGAAAAAAAAGAAAACAGATTAAGATAAATCCAAGCACAGTCAAAGCAGCAGTTCAGGATAAGTTTTTCAAGGCAACTCTCCATGTGTTACAATAAGCAGTTAAATTAGCAGACCACTGGGACCCAGAGAGAACACATCCAGCTAAAACACTGCTGATACTGAAGCACAGCTCATTAGCATAAATTAATCCATCTATCGGTAATTTTTGCTAAATGAAGTATGTGAAACCCAGCTATAGTTTTTAATCAAACTGCAAATTAAGCAACAGGATACCACAGGTACATTTTAATTACATGCTCTAAAATCAAGGCCTCAGAAAAATGGGAATATTATCCATAAAGGAACAGGAATGAACATGAACCTTCAACGCAATGTCTCTTAAATACCACATAACACTCGTGTGTGACATGATAACCACATGATCCAAAGTGTTCACACCACCAGCCTCCTCAGGAAGGATTTCTCCTGAATTCCTGGGAAGCAAATCCTAAACCTTGAGCTCCTGGTAGGTGTTTTCTTGTGGATATTCTTAAACTAACTTAACCAGTCCCTCTCTGCCTCCTGTTCATTCCCAGCTTGTGGCAGCCTCGTCTTTCTGAACCATCAGCTCTTTAGAGAAGCAGAAAGAGGGGAGTGAGATGGCTGAAAAAATCCCTTTTTCTGTCCACTTCTTGCTCAGCTCTGACTGACACTGACGCTGCAGCTGCAGCACCCACTGCCCTGGCACACGGAGCAGCTCAGGGCTGGGATGGACATCCTGGGATGAGGATGAGCCCAGCCTGACTGGCACTGGGCATTTACCAACAGCTCTCCATTTATCATCTCCTATCCCAAACCACTTTTTTTCTGTTAAAACTCACAACAGGTGTCCAGTACTGCATGACTATGAGGTTTCTTTCCATGCCATTTCTTCCTGGTCTGTGTGACACACCCAGCATGGGCCCTACAGAGGAGAAAGTTTTGCTAACGGGGGCGGGTTTGGTGGCTGGAATAGAAAAAGCAGTGTGACCTCCTGAAAAATAAAAGCAAAGACACGCAGATAAGGAAAAGCTCCACATCCTGGAAGGCCAGGAACATACTGAAAGCTGCAGGAATTAGCTGCAGAAAATTGAAAGCAGTCGGGTTAGGTTTTTAATCTCCAATAAGGGAGAAGGAGCATTAGTAATAAAGGCATATCACCAGCACTTCTCATCTTCCCCCACTATTTATCAGCCACACCATGGGACTTGCATGAACATTAAACACTGAACTGCAATTTTACAATATTCCTACTGGGCTCCAAGATTTATGAGGAGAACAGAACACACATTTTTTATAGGAGCTTATGGTATAAAGGGAAAAACAATAGAAGCCACCCCCAAAGACTTTCCAGAGTGTTCTCCAAAAGTTAGCACATCTGTTAGAAAATATACTTATATAAAAAAAAACCTGGCAGTCTCAGAGCTAAATACTAATTGTGGGCAGCATCTTAATTTATGACCATACCTGTCTAAATACATCTGCTGCAATAAATGCAAAGTTGAACTTTCATTAATTTTCTCCTGCTGCCTGGCTATTAAAAATGTATAAATAGGCATCACAAATATCCTTCATTTTCAGGGCTTTTTTTAGTGCAGCAGGTATTTCATGTTAAATTTGGATTATTTTAGACTACAGAGATTAACAAACCTGTTGTACATAAAGTTTATTGAGAAGAATTTACAGGTGAGGTGGTGATCAAGAAATTTTCACCGATTTCATTAGATTTTCTTGATTGTGAGCAAATAGGGTTTGCTGGTGACAGCACCGGTGGTTACATATGGGAAAGGCATTTTATTATTCCTTTTCCACTGTGCCCATGGCAAAAGAGAGCTAAACCCACATGTCTTGTTCCAAATGGTCCTGAAGGACAGGACCCCCTCCCTAAGATTTGCCAAAAGCCTTTGGGAATTAACGTGCCAACGGCCACTGGAATATAATGAAACTGGTAAACTTCTGTTTCCCGGCTTCTCTGGAGAATAAACCTACAACTCTGTGGCTTCATGTGGATGAATTTCTCATTAATACTTGGATTTCTGGACACACAATGATAATTCTCAACATGTAATACGTGTTTGGTAATCCCCGAGCAACGCTGGTGACAAGATGAAAAGCAGCTTTGTGTTAAAGAAGGGCTGCTGCATTAAATTCATCTTTTCACTTCTGTAAGAACATTATTTTGTGTTATGTTTCTGAGGGCTAATGATCTTGGGGAAATTGACATTTTCAAGGGCAAAATTAATTAGTTTGGAGGTCATTTAAGAAATACTGTCTGAAAATATGAAGACAGAGATTACAGTCACTTTCTAAGGACAACATACCTTCTTCTGTGGAATGAAACCAGGATGAAACCACAGAAATTAATCTATTGTTTACTCTGCAGCACAATCCAAACTCCCTTTTAGCTCAGGTTCTTCATGATTGTCCAGAGTATTTTATCCAGAAATTATAAAGATCTTAGGTTGCCTATCAGGGTTTCATATCTGAGTCATCTTCCCTGCACAGATTTGTTTTCAGTGGTGCTACACGAATCCTCACACATATTACATAAAGAGGTTCTCTTTTCTTCCTAATTCCAGACAGTGGTAGCAGGGATAACTGCAAATAAATTAAAGCAACAGCAGTGATGGAGATCAAGTGAAAAAAATAAAATGTGAATGAATCCAGAGCTGCCACCTCAACATCTCCACTTTCCTGGCAGGATGCATTGTGAAATTCTGAAATACCCACGGCAAAGGCTGAATTGCAGCAGTGGAAGTTTCCAAAGCCTTAAAATGAACAACAGGAGCTTTATGGGTTTATTATTAAACTGGAACAGAGTGTTATAGAATCACTGAATCAACCCCCAAAGAAAGGTGGAGTGCTACATCACGGAGTTTCATTTCAGGGGCACCACATTTTATACCTGTCATTTACATGGATCATTTGAAACGATCAACTTTGACTTCTGAAATCACTCCCCTACTTCAACAAGAGAGATTGTTTTAATTTTGAGCAATTGCCTCGCTCCCCAAACCAGAGCTTAAAACCCCAAGAAGGTCACTGAAAAGAGTGATTTTTTTTTTTCAGCTTATCATGTTTAGGTGAAAAATATCTGAACAACTTAGCCAGCAAATAATGACACAGAACTCTAATGGCACCTCAGTGCCAGATGCAGTGCCCTAATTTAGGGTGGCTTGAGAAGCAGCAAGGAGCACACATAAATCATGGAACTGAACCCTTGCAGCTTTTATTAATTATACTACTCTAGACTAAGAATATTTCACAAGAATCAGGTGTTGCCACTGCTGAAACCGAGTCTAGGAAAGTAGAGAATGTGAACAAAATGAATGCCAACATCTCATAAATCCTGACAAGGTTATTTCAAGAAGTTATAGACTTTCAAGGAGTCAAACACATTATTCTGGTTGCCCAACGAAGGCCAGAAAAGGCAACTAATGAGGGGAAATGGTGAATTTTGAGCTTGGAAAAAAAAGGTATTTTTCTTTCCTTAATGAGGAATACATTTTAAATCATGATGATTAATAGTTGCTGCCAGGTGAGTACCTGTATCCTACAGTGAGACTGGAGGCCACAAGAGAGTTGAGAAGGAGTTTTACTACTTGAGGAAACAAATGGCAGTTCCTGACTGGATCCTGAACTGGGACATGATGGTTTAAAACACTTTTCACCTGTTTTACCACTTACTGAAAACAATTCTGCAACTTAGAAGTCCAACAGCACATGGACCATTTTTCTATTTTACATCAACATTGCTGCAGACTGTTATCTTTGCTAAAAATGATGCAGCCAGGACTCTTTTGCTTATCACATTCGCCTCTCCTTCCCTGGGGTAAGTGCACAGCAAAGGTTTCTGATTAATACCAAGGAGCTGCTCCTCAGTATTGTGGAGTTCTCAGACTTGCTGAGCACATTTTATTTTATTTCAGCTGAAAGTGAAAGATGAGCTTTCATAGAGTGCTTGGGATTTTCCTTTAAATCACTGAACATCAGTGTTTCAGCACAGGGTGTAAGTGGCACACAAACGTTCACTCCCAGTCTCTGATAAAATAATCATAAATAATGGAGCAAATGCAGTCAAGTTTATGTTTATCTGGATTTTCCACGTCAAACAGCTGACCCTGATGTTGCTGGCAGTCCCCCATCTTCATGAATGGGCAGAATTTGTTTTTATAGTGTTACTGAGAACAGATTATCTCCATCTCCAATTTTCTGTTCCTGCCTGAATGCAATTCACTTATTCCAGCACGGCTTAAGGAGTTGATGGGTGGGAACAGAAACAGGATTGCACAGCAAAATGAAACAAATGAGCTCTGCCTTCCTGAAAAACACCACGGCCACATTAAAAAGTCCATTGATCGCTCTCACGGCAAAGAAAACAAATTTATCTCCCCTAATTACAAAGGAAACGCCAAGCCTGGATTATTCCCAATAGATTTTTCCACGATTGGTGGAGCTCCTCCACACCAAAGCAGACTCTGTGAACTTACTGCCTTGGGCCAGCGTCAGCCCCTCCTCAGTGGCCGCCTTCCCACAGCCCTTGGCCGTGCAGGCCTTGGCGTAGAACTTGTACTTGGTGCTGGGGCTGAGCCCCGCCAGCCGCCAGCTCAGCGTCGAGCGGTTGGTGACGCTCACGTCGCTCACGGGACCCACCTCATGTGTCTCGTTGACTGCAAGGCAAGAGCACCTCGGTCAGAGCCACAGGAACATGTCCTGAGCACCCCCAGGAGGGAGCACTCAGCAGGGAGTGAGGAGGAGGAAGGCTGGATGAGTGTATCTGCCCTTCCTGCCGGGGTTAAATGGGATTTACATCCTCCATGTCCATCTCCCAGAGGCCTGGTGAGCTATTACTGCTCTTGAAAAGCTCTCTGATTGCACATATGCACAGCCTGAGTGGGAGGTAACAATGACTGTCTCCTAGGTCATTAAATATCGATGAATTGCTCCTCGCTTTGCTTCCAAACATCTGCAAACTTTTACCAGCAACTTAGAGGGTGGTTGGTGTATGTGAGCCGCTCTGGCTCCTCAGAGCTGGCAGCTGAAGGAGGGGTTGTGAGAAAATTGAGGGAGGATCTTATAAATATACGGAAATATCTGAAGGGAGGGGTCGGAGGATGGACCAGGCTCTGCTTGGTGATGTCCAGCAAAGGGCAGAAACTGATGCCCAGGAAGTTCCACCTGGACATGAGGAAGAACTTCCCTGTGTAGTGACCAAGCACTGAACAGGCTGCCTGGACAGCTTGTGGAGTCTCCCTCACTGGGGATATTCCAGACCTGTCTGGACACACTCCTGTGCTGTGGGATGACCCAGATGACTCTCTGTGCTCCCTTTCCAACCTGAGCTACTCTGGGATTCTGTAAATAGATCCACCCTCCGCCCATAATCAGCAAAACCAAAGGGAAAATCCAGACTCCAGCCCCTGTTTACAAAGGCAACTGAGCAGTTCTGCTATCAGCTAAGTGAAAAGTACATGGGTGGGATTTTTTATAAATAGAGCCCAGTCTAATCCTTTTCCACCCTCAAAGAACACATAAAATACACTGAATTATCATCACACCACAGAACTGGCGTTGTGGCAGTCTGGGCCAAGTACTGGGTCTTGCCTGAGGCTGTCTTTGTTTCTCATTTCTTTCCTAGGCAAGAAAGAAAGAAATCCCCTGGTATTTGCTTGTTTTCAGGGTGATTACTCAATACCACAACTCAGGTAGTTTTTTGTGTTTCTGCTGAGGCACCTTAGGTGGGGAGAAGCTCCCTAACATAATGTGCAGATCTATATTAATGAGGCTTCATAGAGCGCTCTCATCACAATTCACTTTGTATTAAATGAGTTTCACTTCAGTAAAAGGCACCTACAACTTATGGGTCTTTTTAACCACTGCATTAGGTGGAATTTGCCAATATGAAATAATTGAATCAGCCCATAAATGTGGGACAGGGAATGGCAGCAACAGGAGCTTCCATGGGAGAAGTGCATGGGAAGCTTTCAGCTCTGGGAGCTGATGGCAGCCTGCCCTCTGGCAGCCTCCATGCACATCACACCTGGGAGTTTTCCCTAACTAATCCTGCCTCAATTCAAGACTCAAAGCAAACCAGGCACATACTTATCTGGTACTGCAGGATGTAGCCAGTGAGATGGCCATTGGCTTTCTTGGGAAGTCCCCAGGACAGAGTGACCGAGTCCTGGTCAAAGTTCAGGATCCTGAGAAAACGTGGCTGTTCAGGGACTGGAAGACAGAGGGATGAGCTTTCAGAAGAATGAACAGGTCTGTCCCTACAAATTCTTGTTAAATGAGGATGTAATTTAGCTCAACATGCACAGCTCCCCTTTCAAGTGAAGGGTTCTACAAATAGTGGAGTTTTTACAATCACCTTAAATAAGGCAATCAACTCACCTTGTCACAAGGACAATTTCAATTTATGTCCCTCCATCCCATATTTTCCTCTTGTCTCACCTCCTTCTGGAGTTTCAAACACCACAGGTGAGCTCTCGGGGCCATCTCCTCTAGAGTTGAAAGCCAAAACCGTCAAGCGGAATTCACTGAAGGGCTCCAGGCCAGGAATCATCCCATAGTTCCTGTCTCCCACAAACGTTAGGAAGTGCTTCTCTGGGTGATGCCTCTTTCCATCCAGCATGCTTTTTGTTTTCCACCAGCTGACCTGCGTGGAGATAGGGATTTCTCTAACAAATTATGTTGTATGGGGCTGAGCATGATCATGATCTCTCTCACCTTCCCAAAAATGAGAGACTGCAATCTGGGACTCACTTAATAATTTATTCAACTATATAAAAATATTTGTAGAGAAATTTGTAACCTTGTAGCCTCTTAAGTGCCCACGAACTCTGTCCCTTGGTATGCCAAACCAGAAGACTTTGACCAGGGTGCTGTTCACAACCTCCACCGACACACCCGAAGGAGCAGCATCTGGAACTGTAAAAACAAAAGTCCCAGCTGTTAAAGACACTTCCAAGAGCCCAGATTCACACTGTTCACAGCTCCAGGGCTTGGCTTTCCAGCTCCAGCTGTGCCACTTCATGCAGTCTCACTGCAGACAAGCAAAAAGCCATTCCACCTTCATCCAGTGGGTGGATTGAGCCAATAAACATTATTTTTTCCATAGCAGAGTTTTCTGCTGAGGGTTGGGATACATGTGCACTGGGACACATGAATTTCTACACCAGTATTTATGACTTCCTGTTTCAAGCAATGCTTACAGCAGTGAGAAGAATAAAAAAATGATTAACACAGCACTCAAGAAGGCAATCATAAAGGGGTTTTTTTATAATCAATTTCATTTTACAACTAAGCTCATTAAACAGTAGGATTTTAATCACTGCATAACACAGAGAGCTATTACAGGGCCTGAAAAAAGGAGGCCTTGATCCATTGACAACTGAATTGCAAGGAAGATTTTCCACTGGTAGATACAAAATTAGACTCACCACAGACAGACAAAGAAAATAAACATGCTGTGGAGTTTATTTCTTCTTGTTCTTGCTATTCACCACCTCTTCTGCACCACCACACCTTCCTGTTCCCACCTCTGGGTGTGCAGTGGGGATTCTCCTGTCTGACCACCACTCAGTCCATTTCCAGCACTGAAACTCCACCTGGGACCCGTGGAAAACCACCAGGCAGAACCCCAGACTGGAGAAGATGCCACATTCTTCAGGGACTCATGCACAAGGTAACACCATCACACATGAGAATGTGGCATTGTCTGCAAATTCACTTGAACACCCAGTGCCTGCGAGTTTGTGCCTAATTGTCCGAGTATTTAACTTCTGACAGGGCTGAACTGTTGGGTCAAGCCTCAGAGAACGCAAAAATTTCTTTTCCCACCAAGTACAACACGACTGCTACACTTCAGAGACTTCTCATGGACTGTGGCCTTCAAACAAGTACCCAGACTAAGCCAACAGCTGAGATTAATGAGAGCACAAGTGACCTTTCCAAAAAAACCCCTCACACTCCAGCAGGCTGGCATCCAGGCACCCAGCATGGGTCATGTCCATGCCTCACGGAGCCCCTCAGGCTGAGCACTGGCATTCCAGCAGCTTTGGGCTGCCTAATCCATCACTCCACACCCGAGCGTTCTGCAGCACAAGAAACCTTCATTTTTACAGCAAAGTTGCTGCCACTCACCGTCCTCTCCTGAATATCCAATGGTGATGTTTGGTTCCGGGCCAGATCCTAAATTATTCACTGCCTGGACTTTGATCTCGTAGGGCACAAAGGTGGGGACGTTCCTCACGCTCAGGGAGTGTTTCTTCACCAGCTCCTCGTTCCAGTCGGTCTCAACCCCCCGCTGCCTCCAGCTGACTTTGTACTCCAGCCCCGGCCCGTTCGTCTCCAAAGGCTTCAGCGGCTGGGGAAAAGTTAAAGGAGATCGTCTGCCTTTGTTGTAATCACGAAACAGCAGCTGAGGGGAGCGGGGATAATTTTGGAATGTGCGTCACAACACAGGGAGGGAAAAGGGGCAAAAAACCCCAAGCTTTGACTTATTGCTGTCATTTTAATTTGAAGATGACTGGAATAACAACATCATGACTTCAAGAGAAAGGAGAGTGGAAGGTTTGGATTAAAATCCAGATTAATTGCTGGGAGCCATATTTCTGCATCCTACACCCATCAGGTTTTGTTTTGCCACAGGTTTTCCTGTGTGATGTAAAACCACATGCCTTCAGCACAACTAAATTGCACAGTTTGGCATAAGGCTGTGTGCGCCTTTTAGCAGAGACAAAATTTGCATTTTATCTCAGAATTTTATGTAGCACAGCAAGTTGGGTCATTAAAATTTAGATTTGTTCTAACTACACACCAAATGCTTGAAATTACGCCTGGACATTTAATGTGCAACTGCTGGGCCACTCTCCTTTTACCAATCAGCAGGAGAATTCATCCCAGCAGGGTTTCCAGCTAATTAACATGAATTTATAAAATATTAGGAGATGTATAGCAATAGCTTGTCAGGAGACATCCTCAAGTTGTGTTTATTTCTCTGAAAATGCACTACTTTAATTAATTGTTAAATTGTCACCTACCCTACCAAGAATGCTGAGGGTTTATTTCAGTCTACTGAAACAGCTGTGGGTGTTTCCCACCATATAGCCTGCTTTTAATAATATTTAAATATAAGCAAATATTAAATATATAAGAGCTGGTTTGTATCCAAGAGGTCTGTCAGGCAATGGCTTCAAATACCAGCAGACAGTGATGCCCCATTGATGCTCCTCATTCACAGAGAGACCTAAATCTGGGGGATTTGCAAAAATTCCCCTGATCTGCTCTGCTGTGAGGACCTTTGGGACGACTGTGGCAGAGGAATTGGGAGATTGGGCAGATTTCTCACAGGCACCACCTCCCCAGCAAAGATCCCAGGGAAGGGGATTTGCAAGAGAAGCTGGAGAAGTAAAAAATTCCTCCTAAAAAAAAGATTTCTCGTACAGAGTTAAATTGCAACACTGCTTGACTCTTATTTTGATCTCCCTTAAAGCTGCAAATCCTTGGCTGGAAATCCAGTCACTAAAGCTCAGCTGGTCTCTTAATCCAAAATAGGCAGATTAACATCATTCTGCAGCCTTTGTCTGTCAGAAATAGCATGTGCAGTGCCCAGCAGTTCCTCTGAAGAGCACACAGGAAATGCCATAAATAAACGAATATCCTGTTTAACAACATTTTAATGATTCAACAAGATTTAACAAAGCATTTCCATCCCATTCTCTCCTTTCAGGCTCAGCTTTCCCTTCCACTTTTGCCCTGTCTGAGCCATGATTACGAACTTCATGGTGCTCAAAGATGCGCTGGCCATCCCAGTATTTTCCAGTAACCATACTGAGTACTAAAGCTCTGCTTTTCATTGATTCATTGAAGTTGGAGAAAACCTCCAAGATCAAGTCCAACATTTTCTGAGAGGCAGGATTGTGTCTCCTGACCCTGGGCTAAAAATTCCAATCAAATCCAAGTTCACGGATCTTGAGGGCCATCTCCTTTTGGATGCAATTATGTCCCAAACTATGACTTCACACTGGGGAAACATTTGTTGTTCTTTGCTGGGAGCAGCAGATTGAGGAGTATATCTCATGCAAATTGTGTGTAATTCCAGCCTCAACAAAAATCTGCTTCCTTCCACCGTTGTGGATATTTGCGCTAAATGAAGGAATACATAACTCAACTTCTGGCACAGAAGCTTGAGGCTTAAAACCCAGGAAGTTCGAAGTCTGGAAACCATCCTCAAGACTTTTACATTAATTCCTTTGATGCACATCACAGGCTTTGGAGGTTTATCCACATTCCTTTAGTTCTTGATGTAAAAATTCAAGCTCACATTCTCTTGGACAAGGGATCTGTGGCGTTTTTAAACTTCCAGGCTGGAAGGGCAGAACCATGAACCACCCCTCCCCTCCCTGGGCCTGGTAATTTTAATTGCAGAGCAGGGTAAGACCATAAGTATTTGAAGCAGTTTCTTGCACACAAGAAGCAGAGAAGAGCAAATTTTTGGGAATTCTCACTATGCTTTACAGGACTTCTATATATTTTTAATATCCTGTGAAGTCAGACATAAAAACCAGTCTTCTGAAACCAAAAATGATACTGAAAATCCAGAATGCATTTAAGTCAAATTCACTTTTCAGAAGAATAAAGGATCATTCTTATGGGATTTGCTAATCTTGCCTTACCTCCCATTTCATCACCATTTCATTGGGTTCAGAAGCTTCGACTCGGATGTTCTCTGGGTTTTTATCTGGAGCTGAAACCACACAGGTGACAGGGTTAGTTTGCACATCCCCTTTTTTTGCATTTAGCATTTAAACGCCAAAAAGGATGTGAAATCCCCCTATCAGTGACATGCACTTAAACAAAAAAACATTAATGAGATTAATTACTTGGATCAGCAAAGCTGATGGGACCCAAACACGGTGGTTATGCAGTTTGGATTCCTAAGTGCCCCTGCTGGTTGGAGCCACCAGCTAACATGGAACTGTGACTTTCGGATTTGAAAGCACCAGATGTAGGGGGATTAGGAGGGAGAGATTTTTCTCCCTGTGGGGATAGCAAACAGAAGGTGCATCATTAGAGGGACACACACAGCTAAAAAGCTGAAGGAGGACCTGAAATTGGAGTAAATGGGGAAAAAAAGGCAGAAAATGCCACGGAATGCAAATGTTGTGCTGAACAGTTGGCCTCTAAAATGACTTTCAGGGAGACAACATTTTCTGCCCCAGTGAATGCTCTGTAGATGGAGATTTTTGACAAGCTTAGTGCTCCTGAAAGGCTCCCTGTAAACCCAGCCCTTCTCCAGAAACTGCTTGTCCATGAAGGGCTGCAAAGGGTAGAAAATCAGCAGAGTGGGGTGCTGGAGGTGTAGGAAAACCCAGAAGTGTGGACTCCTCCCTTGGGCATCCTCAGGCATTTTATGCAGCACAGCAAAACTGGGTCATTAAAATTTAGATTTTTTCTAACTGCACATCAAATGCTCAAAACAACACCTGGACATTTCATGTGCAACTGCTGGGCTGCTCTTTTTTACCAGTCACTGCAGAATTCATCCCAGAAGGGTTCCCATCTCATTAATATCCATAATATCAGAATATGCCTTGTCACGAGACATACTCCAGCTGATTTTACCTCTCTGAAAATGCACTACTTTAGCTAATACAGTCAATTTAAATGGTCACCTGCCCCACTAAAGTTACTGAGGGTTATTCCAGTCCACTGAACCAGCTGGGGGTTAATTCCCACCACAGGACCTACTTTTAATAATCCCTGGGGCTGCCAATGAGCAGCACAAGCGGCCCTGATTTCTTCACGCCCTCTGGAGCATGGGAGGGCACATATATTCCCAAAAAACCACTGAAATTATTAATATTTAGGAAACCAGGCCCAGGTTTACCAGCTGGAGGGGTTGCATAGTGCAGGGATGGTTTGCTGGGCTGGCTCCTGCCCACGGCGTTCACGGACACCACACGGAACTGGTAATTCACGTAGGGGGCCAGGGACAGCAGGGCTGTGGTGTCATTCCCTGGCACTCTGCTGAGCTCCTGCCACCTCCCCGGCTCCCAGCGGTCCTCTTCAAACTCTATAATTGACTCTGGGCAGGAAAAAAGACAAAAAACCAAAGGAAAAAAGATTAAAAAACCAACTTAGGAACAGCACAGGTGGAAATGAACTTAGGACAAATGAACTGTCATAGTTAAAGTGATTAAATCTGGCCGTGAGCAGGGTTTGTGTCCTGTGACAACCAGGACATGCCAGAATTCTGAACAGAACTAAAACATTATGCTGAAAACCCCTTCCTACCATTAACAGGGCTGTTATGGCTGGCCCCAGCTTTCCAGGAGAGTCGAACGCTCCGGTTTTGGTTTTCCGAGAGCTGGAGGTCTTCTGGTGGGTCAGGAACGTCTGAGAAACAAAGAAGAAGTGTCAGGAGGACAGAAAGGTATTCCTGTTTGTCCTGGCGTTTTCCAGAGGGTTGGAACAGCACCGTCAGTGAAGATGGTGGTGAAACACCAGCTGATCTCAAGATGGACAGACTGTGGAAAGTGGGAATTGATTTGAAAGATCCTGAATCTTCTGGTGCCGATTTTTCCCTTGTAAACACAGCACCCTTCTCGAATTCATCTCCCTCTACCCTCACTGCTGTGCTTGCAGCAACAGATTTTTCTTTCCAAATCAAGCCCAAGATGTCTTTAATCATTAATGGATATCGACACTGCTCTGAGCAGGACATTGTGTCAGCATCACTGGGATTTACCCCGGGACACACCAGAGTGGGAGAAGGCGACTGAGCCCTGGCAGTTATTGAGCTTGGCCTTTTAGGGTAGGAGTGAAAGGAGAGCATTCATTATCTCAGCCACAGGGATCTACATTAATGGAAAACTGGGAAATTCACTCCCTGCCAGCTCAGCTAATGCTGTCCCAACTAAACTTTTGGCTGACAATATAATTTCTTACAGAAAAACCAGTGACTTCCGCCACCATGACTGTCTTTGTCATTGTGAAACAAATTCATTGTTTTTTTACTGATTTTTTTTAAAATGACAGTACTGAGTTTTCATCTCAGGGTGCATCAAGAAGTTAAAAATTTTCGATTTGGATTTTTTTTTTCATTTCTTTGCATTTCTTTCCCTATTTCTCTTGCACCTGGGGAAAATCAGGAAAGCACAGTTTAATCTAAAGGCATTTTGCTGTTCTATTCACAGAGCACAGCTGGTTAAAATTCAGTACATTAATTTAAAGATGGTGATGGTGTATCTTAAAGATACTCAGCCCTCTACCTGATCATTAAACACATATCAAATACTTAGAATTATTCCAACTGAATATTTGTTTTACTCTTAGTTGCCCCTCTTCTGAAGTCTCCATCTGTGCCATGTTTAATTCTTCAGCCATCCCACAAGTCCTTGATTGCAAAAACATGAATTTTTCACTTGGAAAATAACAGATGTTGTTAATTCACCCAGATCTTTCTCATACACAATAAGCAAGGGAAAAAGAGCACAAAACTGTTTTTCTTCTTCTGCAAACCACCTTTTTTAAAAAGGAATAAAGTGCTTTATGAAATTTTCATAAGTGAAGTAACGAATAGTCTACAAACATTTTGAATTATACAGCACTGAAGGACACAGCACCATAAATAATGCGCACAGCATCTTCCTAATTTACTGTTTACTGAAAAATACCACTCCTTTAAAGTGGAAAAACATCTTGAAGGGCAGATTGACTTATTCCTTGCTGCAATCACTGCCAGAAATAAATAAAAACATAAAATGAAGCAAAAATAAATGTAATTCAAATGATGCAAAGCTGTCAGAGAATCATAAAATCACAGAATGGTTTGGGTTGGAAGGAACCTTGAAGATTATCTAATCCCAGACCCCTGCCATGGGCAGGGACACCTTCCACTAGATCAGGCTGGCCAAAACTGTGACCAGAAAGCAGAATTTTGGCTGCTGTCTGCTGCCCTTGGGTGCCATGGGTACACAGCACTCCACAAATTCATCCTCTTAATTCCAAGTGGTCCTTCAGGGAGGGATGCAGCTTGTGAGGATGCTCACACAAGGCTGAGCTTCAGACCACAGGGGATCAAGGTTCTTCTCTGCTCTTTGCCCCTGGACAATCATTTATGCTCAGGTTCACAGAGATAATGAATCTGTTTAGGTGCTTAACTTGCACTGATCTTCAGAGGAGCTGCACATCCATATATTGGCCTGATGGCCTTCAAAAAATTGTCCCATTCTTGTTCAAAGGTTCCACAAAGTGGGGTGAAGGACTGACCAAGGACTTCAGAGCAGCAGCAGAGCCATTCTTAATATGCTCTTATACCTTCCAGCCTGGGCAACTCCTACAGCCACTGAACTGAGGCAAAAATCCTGCCTCATCTTACTATAACAAAGATGAAAATAAATCGAGTTTGTGTCAGCATTGCCATTCCCAGAGATAAGGGACAGCAGAGCTGAGGCTAAGGAGTGAGAGGCTCTGTGAAATTGGGTTATTGAGGGTCTGTGAAAAGAAGCAAAGAAGCAGAAGTGCTGCAGTGGCAATTTGTGCTGCAAGGAGCTGTTTCCACAGGAGGAAAATCGACCTCACCCAGAACAACGAGCTGCGCCTCGGCCTGGGCAGTGTCCAGGGCAGTGCTGGCCACACACGTGTAAACTCCCTGATCCTCCAGGAGCACACTGGATATGAACAGCGTATCCCTGTCCAGGATTATCCTGCAGGACCAAAAAAAAAAACCAGGTAATAAGGATGAGAAAAATCCGTAAGATAAACATGACAGAGAGATGTCGTTCTCTGAAAAATTGTTCATAAAAGAACTTGGCACAGGACATTTTCATTAAGTAGTTGCACACTGAGCCTGTTACATTAAAATGTAATTGTGGCTTTGTTCTACACTGTGCTGAGGACTATCATTTGTATTTAACAGCATTTTAGCCTCCGTGGCTGGAGGTTGGCCTGTCAATCCTGCTCTGAAAAGAACCACATTGAGATGCACTGGAGGAGCGTCTGGGACATAGGATTTTGGCACGTCATTAATGAGACAAATATATGGGGTTTTTGACGGAATTTTTGAAAAGGCTGAGGGAAACCGAGCATTCCCAAGGCACTTGTGTCATGTCCAAAGCCCCAGGGAAGCTGCCATGAATCCAAGGACATGGGCTCTGTGGTAGACACGGCATTTCCATGGCACTGCCTCACCACCCTATGGGGGCTCAGCGGGATTTTCAGCCTCTCCAGCACTGCAGGATTTAGGAAACCATCTCTCTCCTGTGGTAATTAATAAAGACATCTGTTTGCCCCCTGTGGGACTCCTCCTATGGAATAAAGGCTCCAGCTCCTTGAGGTCAATAGAAACCCAAAAATAGGGCAAAATTCAGCCTGGACTTGAAAGTTCCAAAGTCAAGTGTAGGAAAAACTCATCGCTCTTACCTCTGGATTTTAGACAGAATCCCTGAAAACTGTTTTCCATCACTTCAACTTTGAAAAGACTTTGTTTTGGCCAAATAAGTGCAAACTGAGAAAATACTTGTTCCACTGAAGTGGAGAATCAAGCTGCACTGGGGTCAGGGCTGTGTTTTTGGGTTGGGACAACATTTATATGATACATAAAAATATATATGTATTATATATATATATATATAAATATATAACTTTATATTCTGCTGTGACGGTGAGAGAGTTGATAAACCCCAAAGCCACTTGGCTCAAAACTCACAGTGCTGCATTTATATTTAGCTGTGTATAAAATACAGATCTCTTCACGTTTCACACGAAGAATTCTTTGCACACATAAATTTGCATTTCAAGCTATTAAGGCTCATGTTTAATGAAACTCCTGCTCCAGCACCCCACCAGATGATTTAACTGAGATCAAGAACAGCCTTGTTCCTTCCCCACTCACCTGCCACCCTCCGTGCTGTTGACTGGCAGCTCATCTCCATCCTTCTTCCAGGATAATTTAAAACTGTGTTTCAAGTGGGAATCGTACTCGGCCTGGCATTTCAATAAAATTGAATGTGATTTCAGCACTCGGGGGTTCTTCGGAGTAACAACAAGTTTTGTAGCATCTGATTGATCATAGAAAAACACTTTGATTAGGAGAGAGAGGAACTATTACATCAATTTTTCACCAAGCACTTCATCTATACAAATCAACCTCAGGAGCAACAATCTTTTCTTTTTTTTTGTTATATATACAAACATGTGAAGTGAAGGATGACGGGGTTTGGAATAAAAAAAATTACATCCTGGCAAATATCTATCTTGAAATATTTTTTCGCCTTGAAACAATTTTTTGTCTTGAAACATTTTTTAATTTGCTCCAAAGCAAAGGGCTCCAGGAAAAAAAAATTCACCAAAAAAAAGTCACAGGTGAAAATCCTTGTTAGCAGCCTGTCATGAAATGGATGATAAAAAAAAAAAAAAAGGCTTGAATATGACTTTTATGTCTAATTGCCATTTGAAATAAGCTTTGGCAATGATCCAAGAAAAATTACAAGCTTATTAAAGTCAAGTGAGAAAAAATTATTGCAATCAAGTTTGTTCTTTTAATTGACTGTAATGTGAATGCAGAAACAGATGAATAAGTAAGAAGAAAGCACTTAGCTGAGTTTATTTCTGCAGTGAAATGTTGCTCTGTGAGAATTTCATTGTACATTTTCATGTTTATTATGACTGTAAAATTCACAAAGCCAAGGGAGTGGGTGGAAACGGAACACAAAGAGTGGGCTTTTTCCTCAAGTTTGTCACAGCAAACCTACATCAGAGAGCACTTTGGAGGACTTTGCTAATTGAGAATTTTTTTTTTAATTGGCAAGCCCTAAATCCTAAGTAAATTTGCAGAAAACCCACTAAATGCCACCTGTGTGCTCAACAGGAGCTGCCCACTGCCATCGCACCCTCCAGGGAAAACCCCTCCTGCCAACCAACCACAGAAATCCCTTCAAACAGAGCTGCAGAGCAAGGGATGGATCTAAAATTTGTAAGTAAACCACACATGAGGAATCATTTTTTGCTCTGTTTAAAATCAACAAACAGGCAAAAGCCCAGTGCAAAATCCTTAAACCAGCAGCACCCCCAACTTATCCTGCAACATGCTTGGTGTCCACTATGGGAGTTACTCCAGTTTGAGATGTGCCTTCTTATCAACAGATGGGAAGGAATTTTAGGGGAGGAGGAATCTCACAGCTGAGGGAGAAGCAGGAATACATCTGGATCAACAAGGACCCCACCAAGCCCAGGAGCACAGAGAGGGCTCCGAAGGGTCACCCAAGAGCCTGCCCTGAGTGTAACAGGGCTGGTGGCAAAAGGGAGGGACATTCCTTTCAAGAGAATGGAGTTGATGGAAGAGTAAACTGCAAATTTCTGGTGGCTTGTATAGCTTCTGCAAGCATCCAGAAGACAGTGAGCACCATGTGTGAGCATGGAGAAATCCACCTGAAAAGTTGGGGCTATTTTGAAGGCTCCATATGCATGAGAGCTGTGACAATTTCGGGTCACTTAGAGAATTCCTAAGTGCACAGAATAAATCTGTATCCTGGACTGAATATTTACTCATTACATATTTCCTGAAGAATTGTAGACATAAAACCTTAGCAGTTGTGATTTTTTTTTTCTGTTCTCAAAAAGAACAGAAAAAGACCTCACCCCTTATATCCAGATTAGCAGTGATTGCTCTTTTCCCCACAGAGTTTGCAGCCCAGCAGGCGTAGGATCCCGAATCCTCCTTCTTTGTGTCCCTGATCTCCAGGGTGCCGTTCTTGTTTAACTCATAGCGGAATGCTGAAAGGGGCTCGATGCTGTCATCCTTCGTCCTAAAGATCATAAAAACACGTCTGGGTTACTGCAGGAAGTGTGATTTCATGGTAAGGGGTTATTGCAGGGGAATTTTGGGGACTCGGCTTTGCCCCTGAGCAATTAAAGTCAGGATTAGTGAGACACTTCATCCACGTGCAGCAAATCATAAAGGGACTTAAGAGTCCTGCACACCAAACCCACAGTGTCTAAAAAGGTCTTTAAAATACTCTGTCTTTACTCTACAGCTGCCACCTGCAATTTTATTGCACCTGTCACCTGCTATGACAACCCTGTGATTTCCAACCCTATGGAAGCATGTCCAGGTAAGTGTGTTCTGTAAGTCACTGCATTTCCACCTCAATAATGTGTCCAAACTTGAAGAGTTGCCAACATTAAACTGATGAAGCTGCAGCAGGATTTGGCTATAAACAGTATAGCTCTGCTTAATGTATAGCCTGGCACTTGTCTCACACAGGTATTGGGGACTTCCAGGAACTCTCTCTTTCCAAACCAGTTCTTCAGAATTCTTAAAAGTGCACTTAAACACAGAAAACTTACATTATATACAGTTTTGTTATAAATATCTATTCTTAACTCCATAGAATTAATAACTTGCAGACTTTTCAAACTTGAGGGAGCCTGTAGGAACTTATCTCACACAGAAAAAGCCCCAATTCCCAGTATCTCACCATCTGACATCTGCTGCAGGTGAGGCAAAGATGTCACAGTGCAGGAAGGCGCTGTAACCCACGACTGTGGCGTAGTTTTCCCCATCTGAGGTCAGAATCAGGGGGGCAATATCTGCAGGAGGGAATGCAAGTTGAGCAGCACTGCATGTCAGAACTGGGGACGTAAATATCGGCCCTGCATCATCCCCTTTTCCAGCAAGGCTGGAAGGCTGAGGTGGTTAATGAGAATTTTACAGCTGTTTGGAAGAGTTGCACTGAGAAGCTGAGCCCTCAGAAGCTTCACTGACAGAGGTAACAGGGGTTTACTGCTGGACTTGTCAGAAAGTAAAACATGCAGGAGAGAAAACAGACCCACTTCTGCTGCTTCCAGAGATGTTTTTTGTTAAATCAGTTCCCCTCACTCCCTTTCTTCAAAGAACAAACTGAACATCACAACTGAAATCAAAGACTAAAAATACACTTAATAACTCAAAACATGAGTTTTGGTCACAATTCAGTCCCCAGTGGTTTCAATATGTTTGAATTCAGGTTTTTGAGCCCAACCATCTTTTTAAAATACATCAAAGCTCAGGCGTGTCTGTGCTAAGCACATAACACTGCGCATGGTAAGATTTGCTGCCTAAATTTGGACAATATTTCTTAAAATCTGGGGCTAGTCCAAAGGAACCGTGAGATGGTGACAAGCCCCAGGCCGCTTCAGGATTCAGCCTTGGGTTTTTGGACGTGTTCCCTGGGAGGGGACAGCCCGGGGGACTCACTGAGAACGTTGACGTTGGCGCTGGCCAGGATGGTGCCGTGCTTGTTGGTGGCCTCGCACTGGAACACAGCGCTGTCCTGCAGCTGCAGGTTGGTCAGGCTGATCTCCCTGGTGGAGATCCTCCCTCGGAAGGTCCTGCCTGGAAAACACCAAATTGTGTCAGGAGCTGGAGGAACGCCGTGACTGGGGAGCTCCCAGGCTCTCCTCACTGCGTGGAAGCCAAAGGAAAGCACATCTTGAGGATCAAACCAAGACCCTGCCCAACAGCTGGTGCCTTCCAGGGCTCTGCCTTTGCCAGCAGTCCCGTGGCCTAAGGAAAGTGCTCCAGAGCACCAAATTGCAGTAAATTCCCCACAGAGACTTTCTAAAATGATAATAAAAGCAATAATAGTGCTACATCTGTGCTCCCCAGCCACCCGGGCTTACTCAGAAGCACAAAGGAGCCCTTGAGCTGTCCCAAATCCCCAAAAGATGGGAGAGTTACAGGAGAGGCAGCACCTCAAAGGCACCTATGCTGCACACACGCAGCATCCACTCCACCCTCTTCTAGATCACAGCTAAACATTACCTTTGTTAAGTAAATAAGCATTAATTCATATCTGAAGAGGTGCCAAAGCAGACATCACTCAGCGCCTCAGGACCCGTGGGTCCCCTCACAGCGGGTGCCACATGGGCACATCCCGCCCAGGCACGGCCTGGAGCAGCGCGCTGGCCCCTGCACGTACCATCGATGGGCATCCCGTTGAGCTTCCACTGGATGCTGGGCTCGGGGTTCCCGATGGCCTCGCACAGCAGCACCAGGTTTGTCCCCACGCTGTAGACCCCACCTTCGGGCTTCTTCAGCCACTGGGGAGGCTCTGGGGAAAGGGACAGAGCAGGGATCAGCCGCAGCTCAAGGTGGGCCTCTGCTGTTGCCGCGATCCTCCAGGAGATGGCAAACGCCGCCAACACTTCCCAGCCGCTCCCCGCGGCCCCACCCGCGGCTGAGATGGATTCCTTGTATTCCCCGTGTCGGGAAAGGTAAAATCAGCATCCACACTCCAGTCCTGTCCTTCAGGCTTGGTGAGTGTCAGGCAGGCAGGAGGAAAGGGCAGCGTTTATCCAAGTGGAATGCGCACGGGAGGTGAGAGGCTGGGAAGGAGGGAATGGGTCGGCGTTTCCACAGGGACCCTCAGACGCGAGTGTGATTTATGAATTCAGGTGAGACTATTTCAGCAAGGCAAACAAGGTGTGAACATCCACCCAGCTCAAATCCCCCTCCCTAAGCACGAACAAGTGGCTCCCACCACCCTTCCTGGGAGCTGACAGAGCTCCAGCACAGGATTGATCCACCTGCCCCTGAGGAAATGCACCATCCTCTCGATTTCCTGGTTTTCCATCGTGTATTCAGGCCAGAGGCCGGTCCATAACACGTTTAGGAACGGTGAAACATTCTCTCATCGCTGGAGAGGAGAGGTTTGGGTGCCACAGGGTGGTGGTAGAGGAGCAGCCATGTGCTGCTGCATTCCCTGTGCTCTCCCAGCTATTCCGGGGAAGCTCTGGGAAAACTCCTCTGTAGAGAAGCTCCTGAGCCATCAGGTACCCAAATCTCATTGGGAAAACACATCCATAATGCGGGAAGGGAGCTGAAGGGGAGAAAAAGAGAATTTATCTCATAAATGCTTAATTTACTGACTGAATGCAGGTCCCTGAGCCTTCAGTGGACAGCCTCAACCTGAAACACACCCTTGAATTTATCATTTCCCCTTGAAAGGCACCAAACTTACAGATTTTAACACCAGACCTGACACTGCCTCTTCTGCAAGTGCTGGGCAGCACACTGGGCCTCTCTCCCTATTAGAAAAGGTGAGCTAATGTAGGGAAAACGTGAGGATTCATTAGTTAATGCGCAGAAAATGCTTTGAAGATTAACAGAGCTGTTGCCTGGTAATACATCAGCAGATGTTATCAGTGAGATATGCTAAACCAAAACATCACTGCTCCCATTCACACAGATGTTTTAAAATAAACACCCCTGAAGTGTGATGCATTTCCACACCCAGATCAGCATTCCCACGAGGAGAGCACCCAGGAATGGTTTAATCAACATACAAAGACTGAAGTCAAATTCAAGCCTCCAAAGCTTATTTAAAATGATAAAATCATCTCATTTCCTTCACACAGTGCAGATTTTTCCACCACCATCCTCACTCAGTGCTGCTTCGCATCCCACAGTGACATGACCACATCTGTCAAGCTTCCTGGTATTTGGCTCCAGGGAAAAATTCTGCAAACACCAGAAGATTTTGGTTTTGCCGATCTTTTTCCTTCGTTCTGTCTCATATATATTCTCTCTCACGCTTTCATCAGGAAAAGATGAGTCAAAGGCATGGAGGTGAAAAGGTCTGTAGCAGTCTCGATTAAATTGTTGGTTTGGAATTTTTCCTCCGAATCTGCCACAAACTGAGACAGAACACTTCCTTGTTTTGGAGACACCAGGCACAGGCTGAATAAAAACCACCTGAAGGATCCCTTCCTATCCCCACCTGTGTCCATGCTCTGGAAGTGTGAGCTGATATTTTATGTCACTGCTTTCCTTTCTCAGCAGCTGGGGGTGCTCCAAGGAAGTGATGAGGCTATGAAGTCAGAGGCAATGAGATTTTGCCAGGTGTGAAATGCAGTTTCACAGGAAGGCTGAAGAGCCTCTTTTCCACGTGGCAGAGGTGCTATACTGCTTAGAGTACACAAAATGCAACAAAATATACACATATTTTTTAGCAACTACAATATCCAGTGGTTGGATAATCAAATAGTTAATCTGGAAGGGCAAATATTTCACTGCATCATTCATTCTTCCTGGTAAGAGTTACCAATTTGTGCCTCCTGATGGATTTATGTCTTTATGGGAAATGCTGACAGATCCAGAAATGAAAGGGATCTAAAATGGGCATCACCTGCATCCTTCTGCAGCAGAGCAGGATCACCTGCACCTAAAACACCCACAAAGGATCCAAACCTTCCCCTCAGCCTCTTCCACTGGGTTTTTCCCATGAGTAGAACAAATCTGGGACATCTAACCAGCTTCTGCCCCGCAGCAGTTGAACTCTCCCGTCTTCCATCACCTTCCATCACCTTCTCCTTTGTGGAGAAACTTCCATTCCTCTGAAGGCTGTTGTGCATTCCCAAGACGTAATTTTTCCTAAATTGAAGGTATCTTTTTTTTCCCCTCAAATACCATGATTTTGAGCTCTGTGACCACCCCTGCTGCCTTCTCCTGACCTTTCCTGAAGAAGTGCATGATGGAAACCTGCTTACTTTAGGTGAGGCCTTCTCAGTTCTCAGCAGTCTCTTACAACAATGCTTTTCTTGATATTTTCCAGGCTGATTTTTACCTTTTCTGCCAGACTAACACTTCCCAGTGCTGTTCCCCTTGCCATGCAGTGGATTCTCCTCATAAACCCAACCAGGCATTTCCCAGCCTGTGCTGATGAAGCCAATTAGTGCTGCCTGGTGAGAATTGCTCTGCACTTGTGCTTACTGAAGCCTGTCCTTTTTATCCCACACCACTTCCCCAATTTGTCAAGTGCGTTTCAAATTCTCCTCACATCTTCCCAAAGGCTGGGGATCCATCCCACTCCAGGGCCAGCAGCAGCAGCAGCTGGTGCTGTCACCACCTTGGGCTTTGCATCCCTGCTGGAGAAATTTTCCAGTGAAACAGAAAGTTTAAGCCTGATTAAAACACCCATTTCTGCTTCTGCCTCCCATTAATTTCATCTCTTTTCTTTTTCTCTGGCTGAGTAATAAAAGTATTACGAGACACAACTGCAAAGGCCCTTAGCTATTACATCATTACTACAATTAATCATTATATTGTAACAATTATTTCTATTAAACCCCACCTAGGAGCCTCAATTGAGATCAAAGTAAGTTTAGATCATTATGATCCTGCAAGATTTTGAGATTACTTGTACATTTTCTGTTGGGTTTGGTGAACTACAAACAATAACCAAATAAACATTTGAAGTCAAAACAATTTGTGGGCTTGCTTTCCTGTTTTTTAAAAATAATTCTCTCTCATTTTAGTGACAACAGTGGGGTTTTTGTCTCTGCTCAGGTATTCCAGGCTACATCTTCCCTTGCAAAGAGACATTAAAATGCTCAAACAGTCAAGCAATTTGCTTGCTGAATTATTTTCATATGCTTGGTAATGATTGCCTGAATCTTTGCCCTCAGACTTGGTAGGATTAGCAAGGGGGCTGCATGCAAATATCATTAAAACTGGTATTTAGAAGGGTGGTGTGTTGGTTTGAGGTCCTCCAATACCAGAAAGAAGAACAGAAAACATGGCATAGTGACAGAAAAACCCTGATTTACACTCCAGCACTCCACTGAGGATGGCTGGAGGTTAATAACAGATAATTTTTCTTCCATATTTAATTTTCTTCTCCCTGCATGCATCCTCGGAGAGAAACCTGTCAGGTGTGAGGGAGCCCCATGTCAGCACAAGCTCCCTGAAGCCTCCTGAAATTAATGCTCATTGCAGAGCTCGGGATCTGCCCTTGAGTGTGCTCACAGGAGCTCCTGCAAGAATGATGAACGTATCCATCTCTGATTAATGACAGCGACATTTGCTGCTCAGAAATTGTAGAAGACAACAGTGTTTGGGCTCAGTTTTACCTTGATACCTTGGATGTGAGGAGACTCCTAATGGGAAGAATCCCTGCTGGTGACAGGAGCCACCATTAGTTACACACTATGTGGAAAATGGATTTAATAGCAACTGCAAAAGCATTTTTTACATTGCAATGGCTGGAGTGGGATTATTTCTTTCTTTCCTCTTTTTCTAAGCACTTGTTTGTTAATAAGCAGGAATAACAATTTGCCAGGAAGTTTTCCTTCCTCTGGAGACTGTGGGAGAAGAAGGTCAATATTCTAAAGTGCAAAATTAATGTTATTTCTCTGGTATTTTAGTTTTTGCAGCTCCTGCAATTTCTTTGGAGGAATCGATTTTTGCAGCCGAGAAAATCATAGCCAGATTGTTAAAATATTCTGCTACAGCGGAGATGCTCCAAACCATCTGGAAGGATTTCTAGGAGTCAGCACTTCCCCTCCATCACAGCTGAGAACTTGCCATGCCCTGGGATCCTCCTCTGCCACACTCCCAGCAAGGGGAAGAGGAGTGCAAGGGACAAGGTTGGGTCGAGTGAATGGAGATGGTTCATCAGCCCCTGGGAGAAAAAGCTTTTCCTCAGCTGATGAGCAAATACAGAGCAGGGAGCTCAAAGTGATTTTCTCCCATCAGGAATCCGGTGACCACGGAGGGATGAGGACCCCAGATGAAAACGCAGCAGTTGGAAGATTTTAACAGGATAAAACTGCCTGGGATTTCATTTTTAAGTGCAGAGTAGAGGCTGGAGCATTTTTCATCAGGAAAATATTTCCAGCAAGTTTTTCAGCTGGGCCTCAGGATTCACATTTTGGGCAGAGAAAGTGGCAGGAAGAGTTTTTGGCTCTGCAAAGACTCCTCAGAGCTCTGCCTGGATCCTAGGAAAGGGCACCTCCACCTGGTGCACACCTTAGGGTTTGGGCAGAAGGGAGAAAGGAGCCTTGGATACTCAGTGAGGTGACAAAAAGGGTCATCTTTCCATTTCTTAAACTGCCAAAAAATAGCAGAAAGCATTTTTTTACTTTGTTTCACAGGTTTTATGGTACTTTTCAGGAATTATAGAAAATATGCTCCGCTCAGGTTGTGCCTATACAAAAATCACAGCAAAGGAACAGGTGAAGGAGGCAAGGGGTGGTACCTTGTCTGCTCACTGAATTTTCACAGCCCTCCCTAGAATTTACTTTTGGTGGAAACCAAAGGAAAGGACTTGAGCTAAATGCCCCTCTGATCCATCCCAGTATAGCCATTTTCACAGTTTTAATGAGCAAATGGAATAATTAGATCTTTCTGTCTGACATTCAGCTTAGTACAAGACATTTCATCAATATCTCTGCTTGACTCCCTCCTGTCTTCAGAGTATTGACCCTGCCCCCAGATTTATATTGTTCACCGCTTTGTAAGGACTTCATGGTAAAAAAAAAAAACAAACCAAGTATTATTTATATCTTTTTTGTTTGTTTTAGAGGTACTTTGTGCAAACCTTCCCAAATTCAAGAGGCCAGCATATACTGATGGAGTTGCTTGAGTCATATTAACAAAGGGCCTCCTTCACTTGCCTTTTCCCACATTTTTGTCCCAAACCAGTAATTTTAGTAAAGAGTACTGAGCACCTTCCACGTGCACATGGAACTCGTGCCTGGCCCTGCCCATGGCGTTGCTGGCCGTGCACTGGTACGTCCCCTCATCAGCCGCTGTCACTTGGTCGATCTTCAGGATCTTCCCAAAATTCTCCGTCTCTGGCTCCTCCTTGGGCATGTTCCCAGTGACCTTGATCCAGCTGAGATGAGGAGTTGGGCTGAGAACAAAGGAAAAAAAGAAGATTTTGAGTTGAATACAAAAAGCTGCTGTGATGCTTCATGTGGCAGAGCTGCCGGAGTTCAAGCCTGGGGCTTGGGAGGTGTTTTTAGAGGATTCTGAGCCCTTTTAAAACTCTGGGGCTATCTAAAGGTTATACTCCAGACTCCAGCTACTCTGTATTGCTCCTTGATCTGCAGAACCCCTGTGAGTGGGATTTTCACCAGGGCAAAGCACGAGGATGCATTCCTTGGATGTGTGTTGGCATGGACAGTGGGAAAGGGGCTGGAGCTCTTTCCATCCTGCTCCAAAAGGGCACCTGAGGACAGCCAAGGAGGGCCAGACTTCATTGCAGGGCCCCCCTCCCTGCCTGCCCCTTGGAGGTGGCCAAAATGCTCTTCCCACCCTTAGAAAGCGCCGACAGCGACACAGAACAGGGGACAGACGTTGTCTGCACGTCCCCAGCCGGGCTCGGCGACCCCGACACTGCACAGGACACTCGGCCACAGCGCCAGAGCTGCTGCCTCCTGTGCCCATCTGTCCCTGTGGCTCAGTGCCCAGGCAGGAGGCACAGCGCCCCAGGTACCCAGAAATTCGGGTGTTCCACCAGCTCTGAGCACAGCCCTGCAAACATCCCATTATTCCCTCCTTGTCCCAAAGCCAGCTCTGTGCTACATGGAGGCTGTGCCCTTCTGACACTGCCACTGCTCAGGGTATAAATCTTAAAAAAATGACAGATTGGAAATGTCCTTAATTCCCTGTTTTGCAGTCGGGTGCCCCTGATCTGAATTCCTTGCAATCCGCTTCCATGGTCTGTGGACATTTGGCAGCATGGACTGGCAGAGACGTAGGCAAAGCTGATCCTTTTTCTGCTGAAAATGGGAATTTTTGCGAATAAAAATAACATTTGGTTCTAAAAGTTTCATTTTGGAAGGATTTAGATGAAGAAATGTGCTTGGTGATAAGACAAAGAAGTACTTTGTGTTCTTTCAAAAGTGACTGCTTTAAGAAAAAAACCCTTTTTGTTCAAAAATGAATTTTCAAAAGAGTTTCCTGGAAAATTTTGAGTGAAACAAATATATTTCTTTCCTTTTACCCTTTTCCAAAGGGACAGAAAGACTTTTCTGGCTTTCTCTTCTTATACCTGATATTCGTGCTTGCACGTCAAAATTCATATTTGAGTATTTCCAAGGTGATTTCTCTATTAAAACCCCTTGAAAACCCTCTAAAATCAGAGCTGTGGATTTGGGGAGGTTTGTGGGCTGGCAGATTTGCCTGATGGGGAGTGAATTAGACATGGAAGTGTTGCAACAGGGAAGCAAAACTCACTGCAGATACCTGGAGTGAGTCCAACAGAGACAAGCAATTCACCTCTTTTTGGGAATGCCAACTCAATTCCTTGCCAGCTTCTACCAGCAATGCCCTTTCAAGCCCATATGGAAAAACAAAATACCCTAAGCATGTGCGGGCAGATAAATATCCTGACTTTGGAATTTTATGGAGGGAATATAATTGCAGAGCCTTTAATAGGAATTATCTCCGTGTGAAGCAGAGTCTGCAGCTCCACGTCCAGCACGAGGGGCCCGTGATTTAAGGCTCTTCTCCACACAAAGCTCTGTCACAGCCAAACCAGAAGGGACTCTGCTCTCACTGGGAGTTTAGTGGGTGCAGAGATTTTCTGTTTCTCTGGTGGCAGCTCCACCACTGCACTGACAGGCACATGGGAGAAACGGGGAAACTGGAGGAGCAAAGCAGGGCTCGTGTCTGAGTGAGCTGGAGCAGCAGGAAAAGGTCTGAGAAGGGAATCACAGCTCCGTGTGAGGGTGGCACTCAACATTTGTTATTTCCCTTTCCTTTCCTTACTTACCCTTATTTTGCCCTGTGTTATTTACAACAAGGACAAAATTGTCCTGATTTCCCATCATAAAGCACCTACTTTAACCCTTCCCTACATGAATTCTTTCACTACCTGAAGGGAGCCAGCAGGGTGGAGAGAGATTATTTAAAAGAGCTTGGAGTGACAGGACAAGCTGGAATGGCTTCAAACTAAGAGAAAGTTTAGAGGGGATATTAAGAAAAAACTCTTCCCTGTGAGGGTGGGGAGGCCCTGGCACAGGGTGCCCAGAGAAGCTGTGGCTGCCCCTGGATCCCTGAAAATGTCCAAGGTTTGAGGTTTGCCCTTGGCTGTTGGATTTAGCAGGATCAAACCAATACAGCTGGTTCTGGTTCACTGTATTCCTACACGGCCATAGATTTGTTCCTCCATGCCCTGTCCTTTGTGAGGGCACCATGGAATGAACATCCTTTATGGAAATTCTGTGGAATGGACACAGAAAGCAGCCAGGCTCACGTTCACACCTGAGACAGCACCTCCTGCTGTAACTGACATTGATGATTTTTCCCTCAATGGCCCAACCTTTCCTTAAAGGATGTCTTGTATTACATCACTGAAGAACTTTGCTCCTAAAACCCTGAGATCTTACACCTGGAAAATTTTAAATAATTTTGAGCATTGAAGCAAAACTGAATTGTCAAAACCAGAAAAAAAAAAGTTAGAGGTTGTGAACCAAAGCACAGAAGCTGATGTTGATGCTATTTAGTTCCTCAACATCTCAAAACTAGCACTATATTTTTTTAATATAACAGTAAAAAAAATTCCATACTTACCATGCTATAGTTTTAATTACTTGTTTACAAGCTATAGTAATAACCAATACGCAACTGTTGCATGTACTCTGTGCTGCTTTACGGGTACAAAAAGCTCTGCACAGGAGTTCAGTTTGAAACTTGCATAATTCGTAACATCCCCTTTTCCTTTGCTCATTTCTCCCTCCAAAGGTGATTAAGTTTGCGCAGCATTTTCATTACTCACAGCCCTTCAGCAATACACTCGAGGAGCAGGACACCTCCCTTGATGACAGTGACTGATGAGCTACTGCCAGCAGATTCAGGAGGGATCAGCAGTTTGGGTTTCCTCTCCTTGATAAAATTTGCTGAAAGATAAAATAAAATAGAAGTGAGGTGTGAAATGTCAGAGCCTTTGCTTATCCTTCAATAATGCCACAAACATCACTGCTGCCACAAGGTTTCTGACATCAATTTGTGTGTTTTGTTTTCTATTTATACACTTTGAGATTAATCCAGGAACTTTTACTTCCCTTGATAAGAGTCAGAAGGGAGGTACAGTTATATCAACAGGCAGCAGTGCTGGGAAGCCCCTTTTCCTACAGTTTTATATCCTGTTTTCCAAGCACTGGCCCTTCCTCAGGCAGTCTGATCCCCTCAATTCCTGATCTTTAGGTCCCCACCACCTTTCTTAGCACCTTTCTTCTGAATTGGCTCCATCATCTTTCAAAGCTGAGGTGAAACCCTGCCTTTCCTGACTTAAGCATCCCACAGAATCGTCCCTCTTGCTCCAACCATTAAATCTACAGTAATGGAGATACGATTTGTAAGGAAGACTGTAAAATTAATAAAACAAGATTGACCTGCATTTGATTCCAGCAGCCCATTTGTTCCAGCCTGCCAAACAAGGGTTTTAGGATGAAAAATGCAGGGTTCAGTGGCTGCCCAAGTTATCACTATCATAACAATTAGCACACTAATGAATCAGTCCCCAAATGGTGCTAGTTCTTCAAAAATAGCCAGTTATGGATGAGTTGGTAAAAGACCACATAGATCTCCCTGAACCATTTTCTCATTTTTAATTTTAACTTCCCCTTGCTTTGTATCTCTACAAATCTGTGTCACAAGTGCCCTGAGCTGCAGCAGAACACGTTGGTGCCTCTGGACACACTCACACATTTCCCATCTGCCCTCCACCTCCCGCTGCCAAAGGCAGCCAGGCCCCCTTCACAGCAGGAGTTCACACATCCCTTCGAGGGAAAAACTGCTTCTGGAGTGGCAGTCACAGTGCACAAGCCCTGCTTGTCCTGCACGCAGGGCTCAGCTCCACGGGCAAAGTTGGAGGAGTGATGAGTGCTCTGAGTTATCCATCCTGAACCACTCCAGGATAACCCCCTTTTTCAGAAACCACAATGCTTGTCTGGAAAAAAAAAGCTCCTTGAGGAGGTTAAAATTGGGCATTAAAATAAAAAAAAATAAAAGAGAAACTCTCAAAAGCAATTTAAACAAAGAAATGAAGAGTCAAGAGCTACAGACTCTAAATTTCATATATTTGAAACAAAAGGAACTGGGTGGAGAATTGCAGGAATAGCCACCATGGAGAGCAGGATGTCTTCAGGATCTGCTCTCCAGAGGGGGGCACACAAAGTGATGGGAGATGGGAATCCCCAGGATGAGAAGTGCTTTGGTGTGCTGGTGACACAGACAGGGCACCACACAGAGAGAACCACCCCCATCTACACCGAGGTGATGGGGTCAGCTAAGGCAGGGCACCCAGAGCTCCATAAATCCACACCCTGAGCTCATCCCGGAGCAATGCAGCCCCAGGGTGACCCCTGAGACATGAATTCATGGTGTCAAACCCCGGCTGTCTCAACCCAGAGTCCTCTTAACAGCCAGAAAAAGATTTGGAGCATCCAGCTCTGGTCCCTGCTCTGAACTGATAACATGAGAAACCCAGGACATCAACCTCCTTACTCCCACCTCCTTACAAAGCATGAATGCTCCTCTCTCAAGTAAAAAAAAAGCCTTTTTTATTAAAAACCCTGCAGATTGCTCTCAAAAACTACAAAGATGAGCCAATTGTCCTCCCTGGACCAGTTAAATCCATCCCATCGCAATCAAGAGGCTTTTGTGATGTGTTTTTTAGCAGCTCCCATTTCACCTCAGCTGGTGGAGTCTCAGTTCAAAGGCTAAAAACAGACGCATTCAACTCACCCTTAGTAACAGCAGCCTTAGGTGAGCCTGAGTCATTAGCATGCTTTACTGAAATAAATAAAAATGACAACCAAACAAACATGCAGGGTTGAGACAGAATCAAAAGAAACCGTAAATCAACCAAAACAAAACCATGCCCCTCCCCAGCCCCCCATTTCTGCCCCAAAAGAAAGAAAGAATGAAAAATATAAAGGAAAGCAACGGATGAGCAACAGAGTTTTGAAAATACAATGAGAATGCTTTAAAGCTATGTGTTATTCTGCAGAACACCTCATGGGGGATATAATCAGCATTTCTTCCTTGCTACCTATAGTAATAAAAATCTCTAACTCCTAAGTATCCACTAAAGAGAAATGTTATAAAATTCATCCATTCTCTTGTTTCTTCTTGCTCTTTTTTTTTTCTATCTATTTATTTTTAATGCAGTCCCTCACCAGGCCCTTGGCACTGAGTGGGGTGGGCAATATCAAGCTGAGTTTACAGAACCCTTTCAGTTCATGCCTCTCATTTTTGCCTGGCCCAAGTCCTGTGGCTTTGATGACAAGGTGGACACACTGAAGTGGATTTTTGGGCCACTTCCAGGGCCTCCAGCAGCCAAAATCCATCTCATTTTTCTCTAATCTCTGTGTGCACGTGTGGGGGACTGAACCCATTTCAAAAGCTGTGGAGAGCAACATTTAATTTGGATGATTTTCTCACAATTATTAGCCCAAGATATGATCTAAGCAAGCACTGAGACACACAAAGCCACTATTAATCCTTTATCTTCTTATCCCAACAAGAAAACTCTCAAAAATCACATATCAAATATGAGGGTTTCATTCATGACGACAAAATTCTCCTTGGCTTTCTGGGCTGCAGATGCCCGATAAAGTTTTAAAGAACAACAGAAATCTTCGATTCCCTACACATCATTTCATCAAGGAACTGGAAAACACCTCTTGTGTCACTCCTGATGCTCCAGGCTGCCTGGAAAAGCCTGGGAAGCATCATCCTTCCAACCTCACTGCTGCAGCTGCACCAAACCAGGCCTTGCCCGGGGTGGAGGTGGCCACAAGGTCCTCAAAACCCAGAAAAGTCCCAATCCTGGGGGACCTGCTGGACTCAAGAGCAGCACATTCCCCTAATTCAACCTTGGCTTTCGCTGTGGGGCCAGCAGGAGGAAGGAAAAGGCACTTTTGGGGTCTGCCAGCTGCAAGAAGCTTTTCTCAGTGCAATTTAGCCCGAAGAACGAGGTTAATAGTGCAGGAAATAAACCCAGCAACGTGCCCTCGGCTGAGAGAGAGTCTCCTCAGAGAGGCAGGGCACACATCTGCCTGCCCCTGGGGGGCTCAGGAAACAACAGCCAACAACCAGCTCAGCCCCACACTTACACCGGGAAACCTTCAGCGTCATGGGCATCTTCTGCACGATCGTCCTGAGCCTCGGGAAGGCTGCGAAGCAGCAATAGTCACTCCTGCTGTCACTTTCTTCCACGTTGGCAAAGTAGAGATCCCCCTTGAGGCTCATGGAGACCCTTTCGTCTTGTGGGATGTGCTGCAAATCTGGCAAGGAAAGATAACTGTGAGGTGGGAACGACACGGGGCTGTTGCACCAAAGTGGCTCTGAATGCTCCCCTTTTGTGCTTTCTTCCAGATACACACAGAGAATGAAGGTCTGAAGTAAAAGAGGCAGAAAATTCAGCAGAACTAATGGGTTATTTACCAATATTCAGTATACAAGTGATAAAAAATATTTTTTTATCCAATAATATATACTTATATAATAAGTGATAAGGAAAAATTGATATTAAAAAACTCGAGTTATTTTGCTTCCCAAAAGCCAGAAATTCCTGCAGAACACAAATGCTGCAGAATAACAGGACAGAAACCCACAAGGAACTAATTATATAAACCTGGTGGATTATTTTTCCTTTGGTATCATAAATCAATCATTAATTTATGGAAAGAGAAAAAACAATGATGCTAGAAATAGCATATTGACACGTGATATCCTCTCTCCTGTAACTGCAGGACTCCTCATCACATCACTTACCAATAAGTCAATCTTTTGGTATCTCATATTTAATGAGATGTTGTGTCAATGCACTCTACAATTTACTCTGGGTCATGTAAAACCAGACCTCCATCCTCCATTTTTCAGTTTTGTTCTTCAATATCCAGATAATTCCTCCCAAGCACTTGCACAATTACCAATCCCATCCACAATGAATCTGCAATGACACTGCTCTGGAAGACAAATGCTTTGAGCCCCCTTGTACGAACTGTGCAAAAACCACTTCCTTACCAATATTCATCCAGTAGATATGCAAAGGGGGGATGCCTTTTGGGGGGTTGCAGTGCAGGATCACAGAGTCTCCATGCTCTACATCCAGAGGCTCGATTTTTTCTTTGGGGAATTTTGGTACACCTGCACAAAAAAGCAAAGAAGTTCCTCTTTTATTGGTACATTTTGAAATTTTGCATATGCTTCCCCCTTGATACAGTTTTCATGAAATATTTACCTTTACATCATCCTTTGCATTTTCTGCCTTTAATACCTATTTTAATTTGCAGAGAGGCACAGAGTAATGACGAGCTTTACTCAGAGTAGGAAATCCCGGCATTCTGGGACACTCAGAGTTGGAATCCCTTCAGTCACAAAGTTCTTGGACCATCCTATCCAGAGCCAGGCACCGAATGATGATGTTCAACACTTGTTTGTGATGTCCTGTGCTTTGCTTTGGCTTTAGTTTAATGCATTTCTTTTAAAACGCTTTCTTTAGCTCCTTTGTGCTGTCTGGAAGGGACAACTCAAGGCCGCGGAGTCCCTAAGGACAAGCCTGGCACCGAGGGCTGTGCACTGATGGGGCCCCAGCTACTCCCAGGAGATCAGAAACCACCGTGGGAGTGTGGAGTGTTCTGGGAAGCCTTGGGTAAAACATGGTTCCTATGGATCCACTGCAAGTCACTGCAGGTGAGGACAGACATCAGGCTCATGCCTGGAGCTGTCCCAGCTCTTCTCCATCCCCAGGATCACAGGGAGGCTGGTGTGAAGCCTCTGTAGCCTCCTCACGCTCTCAGGTGTGGAAGCTCAGCTGTGGATTCCTGCAGGCTCGGGGTCCAGGGACAGGCTTGGCACAAAGCTTGCACAGGGCTGCTCTAGGTGGGCTTAAATATAGATTAAATTGGTAATGGATCAGTGTTTAATCACCCACAGCACCTGATGCCAGCTTTTTGTTCAAAGCCTGATCTGTGCTTGGCAAACCTGGGCAACCTTGGATGCCCAAAATGCCCCTGGAGCTCATCTGAGAAAATGGGGAGCAGAGCTGGGCTGGAGCCCACCCCAGGCCAAGGGAGGCTCAGCTCAGAGGTGATCACAGAGAAACCAGCCTGCAAAATGGAACCAACTCCTTGGAGGAACTGAGCTAACGCAGTGCCAGGGCTGACGCTGGCTCCTGCTTTCATTTCAGGCAAGTTCAAACCAGCCAAAGTTTCACTTCAGAGCAGCACCAAGCAGCAAAATGAGCAGCAATTAAACAGCAAAGGATGGAGAATGTCCTGGCTGTGCAGAGTCAAACTGGCACAGCAAACATCACCTTCCTGGTGCCCAAGTTGTGACAGGGAGCTCGGAGAGCGACTCCACAACCCGAGACATCAGTGGTCCAACGGGGAATCTGAGCATCACAGTGCAGGAGGCAAAGGAAAGGAGAGGGGGAGAAATGCAGGGACAGGACTCTGAGGACACTTCACACATCTCAGGATCAGTAAACATGAAAAGAAGCAATCACTCTGGTGCTGATTGCCTGAATGCAGACTCTGCAGAGATTTTATCTCCAGGAGGGTTATTAATAGGTTAGGAATTCTTAGGAGAGGCAAAATGCAGCTAATGAGCATCACCCACCCTGTAGGTGAAATTTAAGGTTAGAAAAAAAGAGCTGCATATTCATATCCAGTCCATTCAGTAACCTGCAGTCTTCAAGCCCTGGAAATTTCATCCGCTGACTGCAGAGGTGGAATATTTTCCAACAGGAAAAAGCCAATTTCTTGATCTAAAGCTTATTTATTCCCCAAAGCACGTCACTCTCAACAAAACTTTAGGTAAGCTGGATCAGGTGAAGGACAAGGGAGTTCTGACCAAACCAAAGAGATCAGCAAATGCACTAATATGGGATCACTTATTCAGGACATTGGAACCCCTTGTTCAAACCCATTTTTTGCTTCATTTAGCACAACTAAATCTGGTTTTCCGATATCCCAGCTGGTTACCATAACCACGGGGCTTCTCTGTGAATTTCTGTGGCCAGTAATTACAGAATTATACAGAAATACAGTGAGTCCCACCAGGAGACAGGGACAAGTCACGGTCCTGGTGTCATGAGCTGGCAGCACAGACGTTCATCTCCAGCATGGGGCCCAGATGTTGGCAGCTGGACTTCACTGGGGGAAGCAGCAGTTTGACCCCAAATGTCCTCCACCTCCAACAAGTACTTGCACCACAGGTGACCAGGGCTTTTGGGTCCTTTCATGCTGGTTTCTTTGCTTAGTTCACTGTGAAAAGCATTGAAAAACTTTTGATTTTCCTCCTCATAATGGATAAATTTGAATGGCTTAATCCTTGAAGGTTTGCAAGAGATGAAAACTCATGATAAATTCCTGAGGCAAACCTTCTGACAAGCATAATTTTTTTTTGCTGGGGTCCCGCTGGTCTCAAAGACTAGAAAAATACCTGCTTCTGAATTCCGATTTATTAAAAATAAAAAGCTTCTGTCACATTAGGCTTTGGATTCTGTACATCAATCTTCAATACATCTACACAGGCAATATTTTGGATTTCTTTGCAGTGCTCCAATGTTCTAATTAGTGGATATTCCAGAATCAATCACCACTGATTTGTGGCTGATCACAGAAACTCTCCCAGCTGAGTTAAACTCCAAAGCATCACACAAAATGAATTGTACATGGAAGCGTTTAATACTGCACAGAGTTCTCAGTGCAGCACATGGCCACTGAAAAATCCAGCTGATGTCTCTGCAGTGACAGCACTGAAACTGTCACATCAGTCTTCCATGGAATTCCCCACACAGGGAGCTCATGGGAGGGGACAGAGAACCCAGCACAGCTCCAGGTGCTGCTTCCCACAAATCCACAGCACGGGGGAAAACAGTGGGATTCAGTGACTCTGAGAAAGGCTGAGGGGCCAGGAGGGCTCTCACCACACAAAAATCCTGTGGTGTGTGTGTGGAACAGCCATGGGGAAGATGGAAACCTGCATTCCCAGCTCCAGCTATGGAGAATCTCCTAAAATCTCGCCGTGACACCTCTTAAAATACTCCTGGGAAAGGCTTTGCTGACCAAGGGCTTTTTTCCTGACAAGGCTGCACTCAAAAACCAGAATTAAAGTGCTCTGACAGTGTGTGAACCATGGAAATGGAAGATTATCAGTGGCCAGAGTCATTTGTGCAAGGAGCCAGGATCTGTTTAATCCCCGGGGTGACTCAAAGTTTAATGACTGAGCTGTGCTTGAGAGCAGGCTGAAGCACCACTGGCAAATTAGTGGGGCTGGGAGAAAATCCAGAAAGGAGCCTGAGTCTCCTCATCCCTTCAGAAAATGCAGTTTCTCAACCTAAAGTAAACAGGAGAGAGACCAACACAGTGCAATATAAAGGATTAATTTGAATTTAGCAGAAGCAGAGATTGAGAAATACAGCAAGCAGAGCTGGGAACTCCAGTCCCCAGCATTGCTCCAGATTTACTCAGGGATCCATTCAGGACACCTTGTCCTACAGCTCAATCTTTGTCCTACTGCTGATTACAGTGACTTCACACTAAAACTGTATCAATTATGGCAATTTATTCCAGTTGATGTGAGAATGGAGCCCATTCCATTGGGTATTTTACATGTTTTGGGGTCAAGTGTGGAGAAATTGGACAAAGAAAAAGCAGCATTCTCCAGGCAACTTGTCCTTGAGATCCCTGGGTCTTGTTTTTATCAATAACAGGTGTAAAGTGGGAGTGAATTCAGGATGATAAATCAGAAATTAGCAAACATATTGTGAAATTATTGTAGAAAAACATCACTGTAACCCAGGTCTGGTTTTATAGCCTTCCCTGTGGATTCTGCTGGATATGTCCTGGGATAAAGGAGAGCTTAGCCTGACCCATCATGGATATTCTCACATTCTTCCTTACAAATAAAACACTTAAAGTATGTAAAAGTGAGACTAAGCAGAAACAGTCACGAAATTTCTATAACCTCAAAATTTCCAGCTCCTTAGACACTTTAATTAGTATTTAATGATGATTTTTCATACAGATCTATATCTTGTACGGCAAATAGCCCAACATTTTAAGGAATCTTAACCATGACTTGCAGTCCCTGATCTTGAGCTGCACTGAGTGAAGCTTGGGAAGCTTCCAGGGCTCATCTCCATGCCTCAATTGATATTCTGATCCAGGAGCACGAGCAGTAGTTAAATCTGCAATTTCCATTGCAGCCTTTGAACTGTTTATGAGATATGATCCTGCTTGTTTATGGATTTTTTAATTGCTGCCCTAAATTGAAAAAGTTAGCGAAGCCTGGCTGTCAGGAAGAGCGTGGCTGGGAGTCCACTCACTCCCAAAGACAGGGAATGGAATCAGTGACAGCTTTTTTCTGTGTAAACCTCTGTTATCCTTTTCAAAATGATGGCCACAGGCAAGGATCAGAGTGAGCCAAATGATTCAGGTGGCCAGAAAAGCTGCCATAGGTAAAGGACATGGCTTAGGAAGCAAGAGGGTTAAATTTCATTCCCATCACCTGCAAAGACTCAGTGAATTGCTCTGTTTTGTTTTCTCTTCCATGAAGGTTACACCAAAACCTTCACAAACCTGAGACGACCTACTTCATCAGCTCAATATCTTTTACTGATTTCAGGATATTCACACCTGAGTGTTCGAATATCAGCTCAGGTTTGGCTTTCTTTGGGAATTCTTGCACCAACATCACTGGCAGAGCACAGCCTGCCACGGGATAATTTTACATTCAGCCAATATTTCCATCCTCAGGTCTCTGGTCTTTTGGAGCAGCAGCTTTAGAGATACCGAGCATAAATCTTAACTCAGTCTGCCATGAAGAGTCTTTTACAGAAGACTTTTACAGAAGAGTTAATTAAAGAAGTTTAAACTGTACTTCTTCTCCTTTCTCTGGCATTGGGCCTGCTCACTAATTCAAGCAGCAGATTCCCAAAATGCAGGAGGAGGGGAGCTGAAGTCTGTGTTCTCACCATTTAAATTCATTTTCATGCTGAATGTATCTTGTAACAATCTGGCCTTTGTTAGAGCTGCAAACACATCAAGATCCTCAGAGCCCATTCTTCCCCCTCTCCTTAATGTCATCCTGCATAGGGGAGGTGGGGTATTTTCATTATGTAGGTGAGATTTAATGATCACTTCTGCTGACATTTCTATTGCTTCCCTGGAATGACTACTGTGAGTAAACAGTTTTTTGTTCTCCTTTTCAGCAGCAACCTCACAGACCCAGTATTCTGCTTCTGCAGTGGAAATGTAATTTATGAAAGAAACTGCCCTGCTCTGCCTCGCTGGGGTTTTCTTCCCTTCCCTGGCACGGTGACTTTGCCAAGGAGCTTTACATCTGACTTGAATACAGCTGGCACAGCTCTGCCACCTCTGCATCATTATCATGAATGCAGGGAGTGATCTCACATGTACCAATCTCTGCTTCAAAATCTGGGGGTGAATAGAGGTAATTTATCCCCAGCCCCCCTGTGGCAGGGCCTGATTTACAGCAGATCTGTGCACCAGCAGCTCTTTCACTGGGGCACAGTTGTAGAGCATCCAGCACTTTAGAAAATCAAAGGTGCCTTCTACTCCTCTCTGAATCCTGATTTAATTTGCAGCATCTACATTGCACCAGTAAATGAAAGGACTGATGGCAGAAGAGTTCTAATAACAGCAAATGTGCTTTAAAAGATGTGTGAGTTGGGTAAATCCCTCTAATACATTATCTGTACCACATATTTATTTCTGGGTTAAGGACTTTGCATATATTAGCACTAAAATTCCTCTTGCTTTTGAGAACAACCATGTTTGCAACCTCTCCATGAATTTGTTGCCATCCACTCCCAATATATTTAATATCTACTTAAGCTACTCCAGACCGTTTTTCATTAAAAGCAAAAAATCTCTTCTCTGAATACAGATTCAATAATCCCAAATACAGACATCAACTCCTTGTTTTCCATTTTAAGCATCTCTTTTAGTTCAGTAGCAATGGAATATCAGAATATTCTGCTGCTGGAGGTACAAAAATGGCATTGGGCACTTAAACTCCTCTGAAATGTAATGAGTTTGAGACATTTTGCTTAAGAGACATTGTATTAACCCCACTGCCCTGGGAGACTTCAAAATTTAAAACTACGTCCTGTCTGAAGTTTAACTGCCTCACTCTCCTGTCCCTGCCTGAGACTCCAGCTGCCATCAGCTGCCCTGTCCTACCTGTGGAGCCAGCAGTTCAATAAACCTCAACTTGCTGTCCTAAAACCTCGTGCAGTTCTCCTCCACCCTGGAATGCTCTTCCCTTAAAAGAGCTGCAAGGTGGTGGAGACTGAGCCATAGAGCAACGCCTGGAATCCTGCTAATTCCTCATCAAACACCAAGCTCTGGCATCAGGGATTACTGTGCCGTACATTGCAACATGAAACAGACTTCCCAAGGGAAAAAAAAATCCATAAAACCGGATGGAAGGAAAATAAAGCATGTCTTTCATGAGGAGCACTCGTAAAATACATTTCCATGGCATCCTCAGCAGCTCCCTCCCAGGAACCCTCCCAGCCCTTGCAATGTCCTGCTTTCAATGTGCCCAAAGCACCACGACTCTGCCAGCCCTGGCTATGCCTTGAATGCTCCTCAGGATTATTTCCTATGCTGAAGACAGGACAAAAATGTTTATTCATGCTTCTCACAGCCCATTCCACCTGCACTGACCTGCCAGAAGTGGGTTCTGTACAAATGCAGCCACCTCCTGTCGCTGTGGGGGTGGGAAAGCTGTGGATGTATCTCCTGCCACATGGATTCCACCTGAGCATGGAGCTATCAGATATTTGATAGCAAAATACTGTAGGAGCTTGGAAATGCAGGATCTAATCTGAAAAACTTCCACTGCACTGCTGCTTCTCTCCTCCATCTCTGCCACTGAACTGCATCATAAAACCTGCTTCAGGTTCTCAGCCTGCTCCATCGTGGAGCTGGGGAAGTTTCTTGTCCTTTCTACTCCCACTGGGAAGATTCTGCTTCAAATTTTCCTCTTCTAGTTTTGTATGTTTCAATCCTGAATTTAGGACCAAAATGTGTGCTCATATTCCAAACTACAGGTGATTAAATTGATGCCATGATGGTTTTTTTGCTTTTTATATATACCCCCTGTATATACTCTTTTGTATAACTTTTATGTATTCTTAAGGGCCTTTTAGCTCACATACTTCTAATTCTTCAGGTTTGATAACCAGCATAGGCCCAGTATTCCGTTAAGCCAGGAGACCAAACATCTCAGAAGCCTCAGACACCAAGGCCTTCTCTGGAACACATTTTGTAAACTAAGACAGGCCTGTCCAGGGGGGAAGGTTCCTCGGGGAGGGGGATTCGCTCAGCCTCTCATTGGGGAATCTTTGATAGATATGCTCATTGGTAAAGCCTAGAATTTTATACCCAAACCATTGTGTGTGTGCATTTCGGGGGATGCCCACGGGGGTGCATTTCGGTGTGCATTTGGATGTGCATTCCAGCGTGCTCCACCTGGACAGAGTGCACCAAGGATCCTTAAAGTAAATACCAAGGTAAAATCCCTTTTTCCCTTCTAACCGTGTTTCGCTCTTGAGTTTAAGACCAAGAAAAGGCATCAAAATGGATTGACACAAACCAGCTCTGGGACACGGTTTAGTGTTGGACCTGGCAGGGCTGGGTTAAGGGTTGGACTCAAGAAGTCTTTGCCAACCTTGAACAATTCTTTGACTCTATCCGTGAATTTCATCCCACTTCTACAAACCTGGTCCTTAATCCCTAATTTCCCCCTCTGCCCTTCCTCTGTGCTAATGGTGGAAGCACGAATTTCTAGGATCAGTAACTTTCCCTGCTTTATTTTTAAGCTTGTTTTCCATTCAGTTCCAGGGCTTTATTATTCTTCCCATCAGTATTTATCCCAAACCCTGAATGCTGCTGACATCAGATTAATGAACTCACAGCTGATCAAATCACTTCCCCTGGAGCTTTCAAACATTTGCATCCGTTGCTATTTTGCAGTAATAACCTGTGGGAGTTGATAGTCCAGTGGTCTGAAATCCTGCATCCAGATTTGGTTTCTGTCCTCAAAACCAGGAATTAAATTAAATCATTCCAGGGAGAAAATACAACTTTTTCCTTTGAATATTCACTGAATTACGAACAACTCATGTCTTACCATACACGACCTTAGGGACTGGTTCTTTCCTATTTATTTTGAGGAAAGACAGTTCTCATCTTAATAATAAAAGTAATAATTATAAATTCAAACCAAAAGTAAAGCCCTTACTTGGAACAACCAGCTCAATTTCTTCTGACATGGCAGTTCCCAGCACGTTGGATGCAAAGCAGCGATATTTCCCTTGGAAATTGTTGATGATTCCCCGGTTTTGGATCACAAAAGTTCCAGAGTTGTTAGATGTAACTATCCTCGGGTCAGAGGATAAATCAAATGGTTTTCCATCCTTAGTCCAGTTAAAGCTGAAAAATAATAGAAATGTTATAATGGGCAGGTCCCAGAGCAGCATTTTGGTACTAAACCAGGGGTGAACGTGGGGCCAAGAGGGTTTTACCAAACTAAAAGGAAAAACTCAATGTAAGAGGAGAGAGCTGAATGGCAGAATGAGCACTGTGCTCCTCTGCCTCATGCTGGCTCTCGGGCACTTCTCTCCTTCCACACACTTTGCTTTTGGACAAAGCAAAGTGACACGAGACACGAGCACAGAGCTCAAGGCAAGGACAGTGATGGACAGAGCTGGAAAAGCCAGGGCCACACACTGACAGGAGCTGGAGGTTTGCAAAGGCTGTGGCTGCAGTGGAATTGCTGCTTTGGACTGGCAAAGATCCACAAGAGCTTCTCCCACCCTCCACCACGGCTGAACCAGAAGAAACTGAGATGATTCCATTGAGTTTCTCCTTGCCATAGAACCATTTGTAGTTTTGATGCTGCTGGGGGGTGATTCTGATGAATGCTGAAGGATTTGTCACAGCTCCTGGACCTGCAATTCTCAGAGGGACTGAAATTTGGCTAAACTGATTTAAAATCAGACAGGTGGAAATTACAGTGTAGCATCAATTTGGTGGAAGATGTACCCTTTTTTTTTGGGGAGTTTTTAAAGAGCACTGTTTTAAGAGAATGAATTAATGTCAACAAAACTGTTGTTTTGGTACTTCACTCATCTTGGCAAAACTGCCTTGCTCCAGGATGGAGGGAATATGAGACGCCCTCACCTAACAGGCACTATCACATCATTTAAATACTCCAGGAAACTTTTCATTGATGCACTGACAAAGAGTGGAACAAAGGGAATTTGTTATCATGCTACAAATCCCCTTTTAGAGCGCAATTAAAAATTACCAAATCATCTCAATACAAATAAAAGAATGCCCTTTTAAATTGTGTTGCAGAGAAAGGAGAAGGGAAGGATTAAAGAGAAAAAATGACATGCAAACCAGCTATTAATTTAGCCCAAACACCATTCAGTGGTGAAAGCCTCAGGAGGAGCTTTTACTGTGTTATTATTACACTCTTGTTAATCACATTTTCATTAAAAATCTTTCTTTTCCACACTGGTGTAAAATGCACAGAGCTTATCTTTGGTTATTTATTTGAATAACTCCTTCTGTGTCTATCTGTACCATCACCACGGCCCTGCTGATGTTAGGTACAGACAAGGCATCTGATAAAATGCAAATGCGGTGTTTGAATACACAGTTTAATGTATTTGGGATTTTTAGGGTCGCTGTGGAAGAGGCAGAGGAACAGCTGGGCCCCTCAGATTACCATGACACAGCCCATCTTTTGCAGCACAACCCAGACAAGATTTTTCTTAAATCTCGGGGTGAATTTGGCACGTGCCACAGAAATGAAACATCCCTCAGCAAGGAAAACCACATTGATACCTATTCACTGGGTGAGTGGAAGTGATGGAGCAACAAAAGCTGAATGGCCTGAATGGAAATCCAAACCTCCACCCTGCCAAGGATGATGAGCAGGTTATTGTGCAGCAGCTCCTGACAGCCACAGCGATGTTTGGCGAAGGTTAAAAGCAAACTCAGCTTCTGTTTGCTTCTCCAAGCAGTACTCACGTGGGCTGGGGGTTTCCTCTGGCTTCACATTTAATGGTGAAGTCCTCGTCAAAGGGGTAGGCAACCTGGGTGTGGGATTGCTCCGTGATTGTTGGAAGCTGGGAAACTGAACACAAGGAGGAATCAGGTTAGAACATCATTGCAGCCAAACTGAGCTCCCCTGGAGTGGAGAGAGACAATGGCAGGATTGCCTTAATCCTGCACAAAGTGAGGCTTGCCTTGGGAAAAAGATGAGCATCACCCCCCTGGCACGGATAATACTGTCTGCTCCCCAAAATGTCACTGCCACTGCCTCGGTGGCCAAAAAAAAGGCACAACAGAGGGGCAGTGCCCACCCTCATTCCCCTCCCAACCCACCCAGGGCAGATGGGAGCTGGGACCACGCCAGGGTTAAAGCTGAAGCATGGTGCTGTGGACTGGCAAATTTATTCATAGGTGAAGTCAGGAACTGGATTTAAGCCAGACACAGATGCACACACATGAAACGGCAAACTGCTGCCTCCATCCTGGATAAAACTGCCAGGAGAAGCCACGGACTGCAAGGCTGGTTTAATACCCACCCCGGGGTGCAGCCGCACGCTCACGCAACGAGGCTGCACTAACTTTGCCTTCCTTCTGAGGGAATTAAAGTGTTGCAAAAGCCTGTGTAACAGAGGAAGGAGAATGTTCCCTGCAGTGGAGCTGCGGATAATAGGATCATCCCACTGTTATGAACAGCCAGGAAGAGAATTAACAGGCTCTATGGGTGCTGCTTTAAGTCCAGGGAGCTCAAAGCTGGAGTGAAATGTGGTGTCTTGTAATATCATGTGGTCTCAAAGCTGAACACTTCCAAGCCCAACAGCTTCACTGATCAGAAATAACTCTTTTTATTAAAATATAAAATGCTTCATTAGAGCTAATTAAGGGTTAGGTGGTTCCCTGGGGTAGGTCCGTAAAACCAGTGGATGCCCAGAGAATTCGTCCTGCACTTTACATCACAGCTCCACTTTTGCTTTATTGAAACACAAGGAGCCACTGCAGCACCTTCTTGAAAAAAACCCAAAAAACCTCTACTTTCCAATGCAAATTTGGATAGTTTTACAAAAATATCCCATAAACCTGCTTGGTTGGCTTCCTCTCTGCAGCCAGGGCTATTGGCAGGCTCCAGAGTGCTAAGAGCTCATGGCAGATCCACAGGATGCCCTGAAACTGGCCCGTGTCCTACTCTAAGACCCTGAAAAGAGCCTAAATTTCTCATTCCTTAGCTTTACTTCTTTATTTTTCCTCACCATAATTCATAAACCTCAACATTGTTGAGTTTTGCTTTGCTGGGGTTTTTTTTTGCCACCAAAACAAAGCAAACTGTAGTTTTCAACCCTCCTGGTCCATTTATGTCTGAAAAATGCAAAGCTCTGGAGGTCTGGGCTGTACTCCAGGCAGAGGGATCCCCTGGCTTTCCTTGGATTGCTCCCTGTGAGCCTCATCCCGTATTTTACACGTGTCCTGGAAGCTCATGATCCATGTAAAACAAGCAGTTTGAATTCATCCCAGCCGGCGAGGGATGGGGGAGCTGCTCCCCGGGGCAGCACACGGAGTGTGAAATCCTTCTCTGGGGACCCACATTTGCCCTGAGATATCCACCTGCTCCTTTCCCAGGCTGGAATGGCAGGTTGCACGATGAGTAAGGAGGGATTTATGCACATCAAACACGCTTCAGGGGGATTCAGAGCCAAAATGAGGAATTTAAGTGAAGGCCAAACCCAAACCCTCGGAGCTAAGCGTTGTGTTGGATGGCAAACACCAGAGAGATGTTGTTAGACAACTTTACTGCTCCATTTAAGCAGGCCCAAACAGGACAGCTTAGTTCTTTATCAGCCCTGAATTTCCCAAAGGCCACATTGTGGCAAGATTAAATTCCAAATGGAACACAACTGGAAAGGAGGATTTAATATTTTTCCTTCAGGGAGAGCTGCAAAGGAATACCAAACAAAACAGCAAAGTGCACAGCAAATAGCTACAACTCACCTGATAACGGTATTTCAATAGCTGCTGCCAAACTCAATACAAAGAAAAACAGGCATATGGTGATGCCTTTTGTGCTTAATAGCATCTCCATCACTCTTCTGTAAACAAGGAGTCCAAACAGAATGAGAGATACCTTATGCTTCCGCTCACTGTCACTTCAAATCAGGCGCAGGGATGTGAAAGTGGGAGTCTAGTGAGGAGAACAAACAGCAGCATTAGGCTACAGTACCAACTTGGGTCTGACAAGGTTATAAAATTAAAGCAGTGCTTCAGGTTTGCAGCTAAATTGCAATAAATGGTCCAATTTCCTCTGCCCCCATTCCCTGGCTCCAAGAAGAACCCCTATTAAATTTCTAACAAAAAAACATGCACAAAAGCACAGCTCTATTAGAGCACAGAAATATAATTATTTTTTTGTTGTTTGGCAATTAAAAGTAGGGATGGTTTAGAATATGGTGTATTTGTAATCATTCCAGATCATAAATTTTTCTAATGAGAGTTGTGTAAGAGTTGGAAAGTAATGTAACAGATCTAATGAGAGAAATTTGGTACACTAATGACCTTGTTCATAAATCTCATTTGTCTTTTATCTTTCATTTATGCTCAGAGAAGGACACAATCTCATTTAGTTCATTACTAAGAACCAGAACATGAAGCCTTTGCATTTCCCCTACAGTCCCAGAACTACTCTACATGGGTTTTACACATTCCATTAGACATCCTTAGGTTCTGAATTATGAGGCAAAAATGTTGTGTAGCTGCAAAAAGGAGACTTATCCAGCTCTAAGGAGCATTTAAGTGCAATTCACAGAGAAGTAAAGGAGAGAATTCTGATTTAGATTAGATATTAAGAAGAAATTTTTTTCCTGGGAGGGTGGGGAGGCCCTGGCACAGGGTGCCCAGAGAAGCTGTGGCTGTCCCTGGATCCCTGGCAGTGTCCAAGGCCAGGCTGGACATTGGGGCTTGGAGCAACCTGGGACAGTGGAAGGTGTCCCTGCCCATGGCAGGGGATGGAAGAAGATTTTTAAGGCCCCTTCCAACCCAAACCACTCTGGGATTCTGTGATTCCACAAAAGTGGGTGCAGGGAGGTTCCAGTCACCAGCTTCATCCACGGTACCTCAGTGAATTATTAACCAGCACAAGCTGTGTTTACCTGTGCACCCTCTGCCACAGCGCTGAGGGACATCAGGCTCAGGAAGATTTAGACCTCAGCTATCAATATAACTTTGAAAGAGCAATTTTGAAGACAAGGCCACTCTGCAGGAGCCAAGGACCGACCTTGGGCAGCCCAGCCCTGCAGGGCCCAGCGAGATCTGTGCCAGGGCAATCCACCGCCAGGCTCAGCCTGGCTCACACACAGCCATTGTATCTTTGCACATCCCATCCTGTTAATCCAGGGATCAGGAAAGCAATCCCGGGATCACAGGGAGCAGTTGGCATGGGGGACAGCAGGAGGTGGCACTGCGGATGGTTGTCCTTGCCCAGCACAGCTGGAGCAGAGGCTGAGCTCAGCCACACAGACTGCACCCTCCAGTCCATGGGGGTTTTCTCCTCATGGTTGCTTTTCTCTGCAAAACACCAGCAGAAAGCAGAGATTTCCCTTTCCCCCAGCACAGTCCCTCTCACATCAACCCCAAGATGAGCACAGCTTGTACTCTGGCCTTCCCTCCAAGATGATTTCTGTTCGCACCATCACCAGACCATGAAAACTTCCTGGAAGTTCACATCTGTGAGACCAAAATCCCCGGGTGAAGATTGAAATTGGCCATCGAGGGGCAAGCGACAGACACTATAATCACATAAGCCTCATTTGTTTAGAAATGAGGCTAAAAACCAGATGTCTTTTAAGTATCTTAGGCCCGGAGTATTTGCTGATGGAAGAAGCTGACTAATCTGCTTAGTGCCTCGCTCTGCAGAAGGGCACTGGAGGGGACAGGGACAGGGGACAGGCTCAGCTGGTACCCCCAGGCAATCCTGGGTGTGAATCAGCCAGAATCAGGCAACACCAGTAGCTCTGTTTGTGGCTGTCGATATTCCCCCAGTTTGAGTTCTCCTGGCTCTGACTTGTGAGCAGTGGAGCTTTCCAAAGCCCAGCCTGCCAAAACCTGGGCTGTGTGACAGCACAGGGGACACACAGGACACGCAGCAGCCCCAGCCAGCAGCCACCTGATGGCTGCTGTCACTGCAGGATGGGGCTCTCCCCCTCCTCACCTGCTCCTGGCACACGCTCAGCTCCAGATCTGTGTCACCGACAGTAGAACAGATGCTCTGACAGAAAACCCTCTGGATGCACAATTGCAATTTAGGCTCATAAAACCTGACCAGCCTCGCTGCCTGCAGATGGTAAGTTCATGGCAGCGAGAGCCTCCTCTCCCCCATCTGCTGACAGCTCTGGGGACAGGAGCAGGCAGGTCGGGATGCCAGCCAGAGGCAGGGGAGCTGGGATTACAGGAGGTGTGCAGCCTGCTAAGGTCATGGGAAGTTTCCTTTTAGAGGAGTGTTACAAAGCATTGCACAAATTCACATTAAATTCAATAAAAAAACAAGAGCACAGCTCGATCCCTTAACCGAACCAATTAGTTCACACCTTATCTTTTTTTCTTTTTTTCTTTTAATGAAGTGCCACAGCAAAGCAGCAACGTTCCAAGTAAGCAGGATATCCTTTATCATGTGGTACAGCCCGACTTGCCTCTGCAGGCTGCTGTAATTAGTCGGCCTGTCTAGCACCTCACTCCTGTTCCCTGGCTTGAATACTAATGCTGGGGGCTGGCAGCACCAGCATTTGGAAGCAGCCAGCACCGGGGGACCAGCAGTGCTGGACTTGGGCACATCCAGCAGAGAATTCCACTCGGGAACCTCCCAGCAGCTGCGCTGGACCTTGGCTGGTTTATTCTGCAGGTTTCCATGAGGTGCACTCCTGGGGTCATGTGAATCAAGCAAGAGGCTCTTTGTGGAGGTATTTACCTTGTGACAACCTCCCAGCACGACAAGCCTCCTGTTCCTGTGTCTGTGTGTTACCCCTGATGGAGCAGCAGAGGCAATATCCCGGCTGTGACAGGGATTTCGGAATGCTGACACCTCACACACATCTCCCCCACTCGCTGGTCTCTGCTCTGTGCCCTGTTGTGGGCAGCGCTGGTGCTCAGCAGGCAGCCAGGTGAGGCACATCCTCCCTGCAGAGACCTGGGCCAAGCTCATCACCTTTTTAAGGTGACATTTAGGCAGGGCTGCCAAGCTTTAGGTGTTTAGGATGCCTGTCACGCCTTCAGCTGTGCCACCAGGCCTCAGGTGAAACTGCAGAGATCCTGATTAAATCCCCGAGCTTCCCTCTCACCTCCAGCACCCAAAACACCCCAAGCCCCTTTTTAATGAGCAGTATCAGCCATCCCCAGACAGCCCATCCACCCTGGCTTCACACACAGCCACGCACCCAAACTTCAGGCAGCCCAATCTTTCACTCCTGTGATGATTAAACTCCGACCCCAAACTTCCCAACCTGTGCCAGTTCCTAGCAAAAGAACAATTTCCCTCCGTAAGTAATTTGGAGAAATGGCTGAGGGAGCTGTGCACGCACTTGGCAGCCATGGGCAGGTTTTGGTCTCGCTGGTGCCAAAGCACAGCTCTGTCCTTGGAGTAGGAGAGTGCCAGGGACCCACTTGCAAAATTGTGACCTTGGGAAAAACATCAGCCCTGCTCTCTGAGCTGGGTCGGGCCCAGAGTCCTGCCTGTCATAGAATTACAGGATGGTTTGGGTTGGAAGGGGCCTTAAAGCCCCCCCCATCCCACCCCTGCCATGGCAGGGACACCTTCCACTGTCCCAGGCTGCTCCAAGCCCCATCCAACCTGGCCTTGGACACTTCCAGGGATCCAGGGGCAGCCACAGCTTTTCTGGGCACTCTATGCCAGGGTCTCAGCATCCTCACAGGGAACAATTCCTTCCCAATATCCCATCTAACCCTGCCCTCTGTCAGTGGGAAGCCATTCCCTGTGTCCTGTCACTCCATGTCCTTGTCCAAAGTCCCTCTCCAGCCTTCTCGTAACCCCCCTTCAAGCACTGGAAAGACGTTACAAGGTCTTCCCAAAGCCTTCTCTTCTCCTTTTCCCCAGGAATTCCACATCCTTTGTTCTCACAAGGACTCCAGCACCACTTGCACCAGGGAGGGGGGCACCAGATTGCCCAAGCAACCCTTTCTTCTGCACAACAAATGAACACGGATTGCGACAACAAATGTTACATTTGCAACCCCTCCTCTCCCTTCTTCTTTCCCCCTCCTCCCTCTATTTCTATCTTTCTATTTGCTTTTCTCTGCCTCAGGCTTAAGTCAAGCAATTTGAATTCACTGCAAATACTTATCTGTAGTTCCTTACCTGCAATTCATTATTTACTGTGCTGTTCGGTTAATAGTAAATACTGATTGCTCTGATGACAGCTCATTTGTTTGTTTAATGGGCTGCCTTTAACTTACACTGAGCAAATCTTTCAAACTATCAGTATTTCCAAGGAGCAGTGGAGTTCCAGATTCTTTTATTATATCCCCTTGCTTCCAGAGGGATGTAATAAAAATACTGGACAACCAAACAAGAAAAAAAGATTAAATTTCCATTTATCTCATCAACCTAGTGAACAATTTTCCCTACATGTAATTACTGCATTAAAATTGCTCATAAATTGCAGGAGGATGACAGCCAAAATTCCCAGATTACTGGCCTACTGCTTCCAAGAGAAATTCTAATGCACTACTAAATATGGCATCAACCTCAGCTCTTTGGTTCCCTCTTCAAATACTCTGAGGTTTGGTCCTTGTTTAAGTCCTGGACAGCTCAAGTCTTCAGGAAAGTAATGGATCCCCACAGCTTAATACTGCTGCATCCCTGGGCTGAGCTTTTCATTAGCTAGAACCACTTTTAATTTCTCAGTGACACGGATGTTACAGGGCTGGTAAATATTTCTAATTAGAAATTACAGCCTCCCGGGTGGCCCCAGTTACGGAACAGCAGGAAAAAAACTCTGGAAAAAAATTGCTTTTTGGTAGGAAAAATAAAAGTTTGCCTGTTTAACGGTTTCACATGGAATTATTAATGTAGGAAAAGATGAGTTCAGTGCTCCAGAGCAATGCAAAGCCTTCCAGCGAGTGGGGCACGGAAAACTCACCAGGTAAGGAAATGCGCTCCAAAGTGTTCCCAGAGCAGCTCCCAGAAGAGGGATGAGAGCCCTGGGATCCAGGCAGAGCCCCAGGGAGCTCCCAGAATAAATCAGTCAGCTCTGAGCTTTTCCATGCCACAGGGAGCTCCCTACTTCACTAATTAGCTGGGAAAGGTGGGGCTTTCTGCCGCCTTTCTGCTCTAAATGTACTGCTCCAGCACCAGTTGTTATGCAGCTACAGATCTTTTTTTTCCCCCTGAAAACCCCCCATGTGCAGAGTCGCTCAAGAGTTTGGAAAAGAGAGGGAATATTCATAAGGACCCCATTTTAGTTCAGGTGTCAGTGTTACCCACAGCTTTTCCCCCAGAAGCTTTCTGACATCCCAGTGTCAGTACCAGGGAGAGGATAACCTTCACTTGACTCTTCCCCAATCACCTATTTTGGGACGTTGTCAGTTCTTAAAAAAGCAGCCCATGATGCATATGCTGGAGGTGATTAAAATAATCACCCAAATCAGAAAGCTGCTCTTCCTTCCGAGAAAAAGTATTTCCAAATACGCTGCAGCACACAACAGGCACAGAGATATTTTATTTTAGATGCAATTCCACTCTCAGGAGGTTTAGTGAGAAAAGTCCATGTATTATTTATCTTGCCAAAGACTTCATAAACATTATCTGACAGCACATCTGAAGGAAAAGTTTTCAGTGTAGTTACACAACTTCAGCATTATTTCCCCAAATTTATGTGTTTCAAATATGACTGCAACTATTGTGCCTTCCCAATTTTGTAATCCATCAGTCTTTCAGTTTCCAAACCACAAAACCACTCTAAAAATGGAATGAATATAATCTAAAAAGAAATATGCACGCAAGGCTGTAGCACAGTACAGCAGTAAAACATTCAATTCAATAAAGACTGCAATAGAATTAATCTCCCCGGGCCAAAGTTTTAAGGACTAAATAAAGAATTTGGGAGCCCAGTGGGGCAGGTGCTGGTTTTCTGGGAGAGCGGGTCAGATGTGGGCTGGGCAGGGTGACAGACGGTGCTGTCCCCAGGCTGTGACCAATGGCTCATTTTGATGCCTGTGCTAATAATGTGGAAACTCAGTTCCTGGTGCTTCTGCTGGGCATCTACCCCGAGCTGAGGGGAAGCAGGAGGTGCACAAGAATCTTGGAATCCAAGTGTGTGATCCCAGAAAAAGGCAGCCAGCACCAGCGATCCATTTTCACAAATACTCCCTTATCTGCTATTCCCAACAAAATCCTAAAGTGCAATCCCCTCAAGCCTCATCACATCACACCCTGTGCTCTGAAATGGTTTAAAAGCCAGCAATAAATGGTTAATAATTTCTTCTGGTCGTCTCTCTGCCCATATAATGGCACAGCACCTGGGAGAGCTGATTTAATTGGTTTTGTGCATCTGGCAGCTGAAGCACTGGACTACCAAAGCACAAGGACCACATTTCTTAAAGCTCTGCATGGCTTTCACACACACACAGAGGGGTGGAAAACTAAAGAAATGTGGTTTTTAACCTGCAAAGATGCTCAGGAGCCCAGGTTTGCCAGCCCCATCAGAGCTGCTCTGCTGGAACCTCAAAATGCCCTGAGCAGCGCTTGCAATAAAGACTCCCAAGAAAATCCAGGGTGGAAATCAATACCTGGTTTAGCCTCCTCATGACCAAAGGAATAAATGCGAGCTGTGGAGAGGCCGTTGCTGATGACGGACACCTCGTTAAACTTTAGTGATAACATTACTGACAGGGCACTTCCCAGTAAATGGAGATAACCACCCACGTGGGCACTCACTCCTTCCAGAAGGAGCACACAAACCTCAGTGCCCCACGGCCAAATTCCCCCCCACCGTGGATGTTCTTAAATGTGTGAGTAAATACCAACATCTGCATTGATGTGAGGAGGAGAACAGCAGTGAAATGGGACACCAGGTGACCCCACAGTGGCTCTGCCTCAGAGGAAGAACAGAAATCCTCCCTCCTCCTGCAGCTGCCTGGGGACTTTCTGAGCCAGGCGTGATCAAACCTCTGCTCTTTAATACCAACAGGCCTCTCCTCCAGAAATTTAAGTACCTTTTTACTTAATTGCTTCCCTGCCCATCCTCAGTGCACGTAAAACTGCTCCTTCTCCAGTTCAATTTTGGACTTGGTTAACTGGGCAGCAGCTCTGAGCACTGGGAGCACTGGGCTGCTACAGCAGCTCTTGTGACAGACAAGTTTAGGTCTCTAGACACAAACTGAGTGTTTTCTTGAGTGGGAACTAATCCATATCTTTACATTCATCTTCTTTAAGTCTTCTTCCAGTTCTACTGTGGCACCAACCTCTCTTTCAGGGGAAAATGTGGATTTAATGTAGTGTACTTGAGGTGTATGTACCACATCCTGCAGCACAAATTGCTTGTGGAGATGTTTTGAGACTTCTGAGAAATCCACAAGTATTTAATTAGCAAGTTTCTAAGGTATTTAGGGTGGAATTAAAAATACCATGCTGAAATTTTAGACTGTATTCCTTCACTGCACTATAAAGTGTACTTTGCGTAATTCCTGTGCAAGTCACCATAAAATAAGGTTCTGCCTTTACATGTGCACACTTACAGATGTAAGAGCAGTCTAATCCCCCCACATGTGTCTGGTTTATCCCCTTCACCTGAAGGTTTGGCCACACATCTTTCATTTTTTGTTAACCAATGAAAATACAGAAATTATTCCAGCACGAGGAGATAACGCTGTAGCAGAGGAATGTCGTGACCTACAAACACCCAGTGACCATCATCCTCCTTGCTGGTCACAAACCAGCCCAGATCTGAGCTTTGCAGACACACCTGAAAGCACAGCCTGTTAAAAACTCAACTGTTGTCTGAGGCTTTTGCCTCTCTGCATTTCCTTGAGATACTGAATCTCCCTAAACGAGTTTAGCACATTGCTGGCGGAAACTAGTTTTATATTAATTGAAATTTTCAACAGCCACTAGCATTTCAGCCCATAGGTCAAGCATGAAGCAGAAAGCAGAGGACGGCAGCAGGTGGGGTGGTGAGGGGGGTGAGGCTGTGGCAGCCAGGCACAAAGGGAAGGAGCAGGTTGCAGTTTGTGTTCAGACGAGACTGCCAGTGACAGCCTCTGCCAGCCGAGGCCATGCAAATCCTCCAAAATTTCAACATGCATTTGCAAAGGTGCCTGCTTCTTCTGTACACTCACTCTGCCTCTTTCAAAACACATAATACTGGGAAAATCGTGAGCTTTCTCCTGTTAACACAAACGTGAGTTCCAGCAAAGCAACACCTCCTTGAAGCAGCCCTGCCTCACCTTGAAAGGCTCTCCTGGAAGCCAGCACATGCCACAGCCGGTCTGAGCCATGCCAGCTCCTGCTTGGAGCACATCCTTGGCACACACAAAGCCAGGAGAGCTCTGCTGACCGGGAAATGTGGGCAGGGATGTGCCAGGCAGAGCCCTGGCAGGCCTCGGGCTAACGAGAGTGTTCAGTCAGCAGAAAGCTCAGGGAGAACAGCACAAAACACACTCCAAAGGCACAGCCAAGGGCTCCTCAGGATTCTGCCACGGGAGGAATCCTGCACTCTCTCAGGTACTAAAGAAGGCGGGAAATTCCCACACCCAGCCCCTGATGGGCTCCATTCCAGGCACAGGAACCATCCCAGTGCCAGCAAAATCATCTGACAATGGCAGAAACCACTGCAGGGCACTAAGGGCTCCACTCTGCGTTGGTGGTTCTCACAACGTGGGTTTGTGTTTGCTGGACAGTTCCCTGTGCTGGTGACGAGGTGACAACATGAACAGGGGGGAAAAGGGGATTTAACTGCAAATGAATTACCTCTATAAACAGCAGAAAACAGCTATTATTCCCACTTGATCCATTAAGGATCATCTTTTCCTGCTGCATCACAGGCAGGTGAGCTCACTCACGATGCACAACACTGGCAATACTGTCAGATATCAAAACACCAAATCTGAGCTCCCTGCTTCATCTGTGCTATGCAAAATGCACACTCACACAGCTTCTCTGCCTCAGGGACTCGGGAGAATCTCAGTGTATTCCCAAGACCCCGAGCAAAAAATCCTGGTGGGCTTCACACACAAGATCTTAAACCTCAAGAGAAACTTAACCCCAAAACTGCAGGAAATCTCCCCCTCTCAGTTTTATCCCTGTACCTCAGCACAATGGCAGTGAAAGTCACTGGGACACTGCGTGTTCCTAATTTAAATTGCAGCCAGTGGCTCGTGACCACAGAGAGCTCCACAGCAAGCAGGCTCTGTACTCTCTGCCTGCCTCTGATTCTCCTCCTTCCGTGTAATGACAGAGATTAGCTCTTTCAGCTTCGTGGAGGATCTCCCCACGCTTGCTTTTCCCGATAAGTCAAGGCCATTAAGCTTCCAACATTTCCTACGTTGCCAGAGATACAAGGGATTACTTAGGGAAAAAAAATATCAAGTGAAATGTGGTGATTTCACACAGACACTGCATAGAAGCATTGAAGGGTACATGTTAAGCACCATCCACATCGCTCTGAAATCCTGATGTGCCTGTCTGGACAAGGAGCAGCAGTCTGGGAATCTTGGCTTGATTCTACAGGAGGATTCAGTGGGACTTACAGTCTGCCAGGGAAATACCACCAGAGGAACTGATTTAGGGCAATAACTGTAGGATGTGGCCCAGTTTGTGCATCAGGAATCTGAGTACCTGAGCAAATAGGATGGCATTAGAGATGCATGGATAATTCATCCTGATTCTGCATTTCCTACTTTCCTTGTTTTCACCTGGAATCTACAACAATTTCCTTTTTCCATGAAGAACTTCACAGCTCAATAAAACCCCCAATAAGCCTAAATAAAAGCACACATTCAGCAGCTCAGCCCACCCAGGGGAGACACTCTTGGTTCACCTGCATTTTGTAGGAGCTGTTACAATCCCAGCATTGGCTCACGAGGAAGATGGGACAAGTTTTTGTCAGGATCTCCAGGGAGGAAAGAGCTCAGAATCATACCAGGAGTGCCTGAGACATTCTTCTAGGCAGCATAATGCTGCAATTTATCTGGTCATCATTTCGTTCCTATAGCTTCTGTTAACGAAAACGGTTTTTTGGCAAAGCTTTCAGGGAAATCAAGTTGTTGATAAGGTGAGGATTATTTCTGAGCACAGCAGCAATTTTCTGCACTTGCTCTGGTAGTTTTACCATTGTGAGGGAAAAACATCATTCAAAACACTCCAAACCCTAATGATTTTCTTGCTGCAACAGTTGCTTTTCTCCATTAATGCCTTTTTTTTCCAAGGCACTAAATCAAAACATCCATCAACCACACTGAAGACAGCTGGCTGACAATATATTGAATATATCTACTGTAGCTGTGAAAGAAAGGGAAAAGAGACTCTGTAATTCTGTTTCTCTCTCCTCGGGATCCACATTCATCATCCCTTTCAGCACTGGCAGGATGCAGAGCAGCAGCTGTCAGTGACTGCAGCATCTTCAGGTGATCACAGGAGATGTTCCATCAGGCAGATCACAAGCCCAGGGTGTAGTGTAAGGCACAGTTGATCTTTAGAGACACAATTTGACTCCAGCTAGGCGGCTGAGCAGAGAACAACGAGGAAGCAACACAGGCAGCAAAAGGCACTGTTCAAACTGCCTAAAAGCCTGAGAAAAATATGATTGCTCACCTGTTTACCAAGCACCTGGGGAAAATGTTTTGGAGGAAATTGGGCAAAACTAAATTGATTTCCTCAGCTCATGAGGGGTTGGTAAAGTATCTCCCAAGGCCAGACAAGAAGGTTTAGAAACAACCCAGAGGAAGTGCCCACTAACTACACCAAGGCTATTTAGGGTCCCTGCTTTTCCTTTACTTTTGCTTTTTCCTTTCCCATGGCAACAGCAAAATCCACTCACCTAAACCCCATCAGTGAATATGAAATCTTTGTTTCAAAAGCTGGAACTCCTCCTAGTTCCCCACGATGTGACTTTATGAACACTGAGCACAAACCCACCATTATCTTCCCCCAGTTTTGGGAAAAAAAAATCAACTCCACCTTGCTGGAAATTAAAGTAAATAAAATCAAATTAGAAGTGCGGCAAGCAAATATCAGGAGTGGAAAGTTCTGCCTGAACAATTAAAATCTGCTAAAGTTATGTAAAACTGCAAGGGGAAGCTTCACGTTGAATGTCAAACAGGCAGAACCAGGATTTCATTGTCCATTCTGTCCATAACACCGAGTTCTTTGAAACAAGAGTGGTTTTTGCTCCCCAGCCCACCTGCAGAAGTGTTGCTCTAATCAATGATATGCGCAGTGGGAGAAGTGTTTTCCATGCCACGTGCATGAAAACTGCATTACAGACTTCATCCAGAGCTTCTACAGCAACACAGACACTGCTCTGCCTTTCTCTTAAAAAAAAATAAAGAAGAAATTGTCAATACTGTTGGTCAAATTGGTTTTATCTCATTTGTGTCATCTCATGGATAAACTTTATTGCCCTCTAATCATTATCTCACATAACTCATTATGCTCCTTATAAAGACTAACCAGAAAATGGCTAAAAAACACTAAAAATACCACAGAGAGGAGTCACTTATGCACAAAAAAATGCACAATGCCTTCCACATTGTCATCTCTCAGCTATCTCTGACTGAACTTCTTCTCCTTCACGCTTCCCTGCAGCCCTGAGCCTGGAATGTCCCCAGTGCATGCAAAAGACTCATGGAATTACTCCTTATGGATCTGAGCATTTCAAAACAGCTCTCCTGACACAGACCATGCATGGACACCCCATATTCCTCTCTCTTGACCAACCCAACTGGGGGTGTCAAACAACACCTATTATGGAACTGAACTGCAGCTGGGAGCCTGATGGATGCTCTGAGGTACTCTTTTTCATGTTAAATAAATGGCATGAGCCTCTGGAGGTCCAGGTCCCAACGTGGAAGATCCAGAAGGAGCAAAGGGAACTCACCAGGAGTCTAATATTAAATGTAGAAAACTCCCCACAGCTGGGGCAGTTCCCTGGCATGAGGGCACAACCCCAACCCTGCTGCAGCAGAGACACCCACCTACCCGTCCTTTATCCAGGGAATGCTAGAAAAGAACTAATTCTGCACCTACCAAGCTCTGTTTTATTCTACGTGGCAGAAAAGCCTTCCTTCCGAGACCTTGCACACCTCAAATACAGGCAGCAGGTGATGAACTGGCTTTCCTGACACTCCTCTCTCTGCCAAACTCCCAGAGCTTGAAGCATCCTGGTTTTCCAGACAGACAGAGAAAGAGCTCATGGCTACTGAAGACACCAAAATGCACGAATGAAACCCACTTCTGCAATTACAGCACAAGCCCTTAGAGCTTTCCCCTCCACTCTCCTTTTGCTCCCTTTATTTAGCTGGAGTTATTTAGAGGACAGATCTCTGTTTAAGCAGCTGCTGCCACAACTAGTTGGCCCAAGCAGCTTATTTAATTAAATATTTGCTGCTGTGAGAGTTTTCTCTCCCCTCCCTGCTCTCCTTGTGGACAACATTTGTTCTTGCAAAGATAACAAGAACCAGCCTCCGCCTTCGCCTGCGAGGCCTCCTGTACTCCCAGCCCCTGCAATGGTGTGAAATCCCCACAAGAATTAATTTTTATGATAGGCATCGTGACATTTTCCTATCAAGGACAACCATCAACAGTAAGGAAAAGAAATAAAGCTTGCTGGGATTTAATAATGATTATTAAATTATGTCATTTACATAATTAGACCTTAGTAATAACTATGGCATATCTCTTCTATGGCATTGTAAATTGGCAGAGCACTTCATAAAGGGATTTTTGAGGTTTTTTTCCCTCCTCTCCCACCAATCATAGAGGAGTAGATGAGGTAAATGATATCACAACCCATACTAAGCAGGTTTACACAAAGGCAGGAAATGGAGTTAAGTATCATGATGTGAATGAGAGAATTCTTGAGAAACAGGGATTTCAAACAGGTTTCTTACACATTTGTAGCTCTCAGAATTTCTTCCCAGTCAGCAGCCAGGTACAGCAATGCCTCTGGGATGCTTTATGGTATTTCCCAACCAGGATCAGGGAGGCATTGAGTTTATTCTACCACTGGTGTGCACAGAGTTGTTCCCTCTGTTCCTCCCAGCCGGTAACCCTGGGAATAGCATGAAAGGCAACTGGGTTGAATAATGCCAGTAAAGGCTTGGCTTGCTTGGGGAAAAGCTCCAACTGATGTTTCATAAAGCAGATGTGTCCTGACTCATTTTAACCTGGTCCAGGTGTGACTGAGATTCTCACCTATTTCCAAGTTAGTGTGAAAAAAACCCAAACACAACCCTTCATTGGAGCCAGTTTGACACTGGAGGTAGAAAAGGTAAAGGAAAACAAAGAATTCAAGGCTTTTTGAGCAAAGATGTTTTAACAGCTGGTGCAGACACTCGGGGTCTCCCTCCATGCAGAAATGAGGAAGCAGCAAGGGATGAGTTCCCTGGGAGGGGGGGGAGGCCCTGGCACAGGGTGCCCAGAGAAGCTGTGGCTGCCTCTGGGTCCCTGGCAGTGTCCAAGGGAAGTCTGGACAGGGCTTGGAGCAGCCTGGGACAGTGGAAGGTGTCCCTGCCCATGGCAGGGGGTGGATGAGCTTTTAAGTCCCTTCCAACCCAAACCACTCCATGATTCCCTGAGGCTGAAGGGATAAAAGTGCTGTGAAGCACAGAGAGCACAGGACTTGGGGTGTGAAATGGATATGGAGAGAGAGGGATGTTTCAGGAAAAAGGAGGCAGCAAGAGGAGCACAGAAGGAAATCAGAGCAGGCAGCAAACGAGGCTGGGGCAGCTACAGGGGGCCTCAGCAGCAGCTGAGCGAGGGAACAGGTCCTGGGAGAGGGATGGTTCTGTCAGATCTGAGAGTGCAGCGGAGCAGGGATCAGTGCTGTGCAGAGACAGGCAGCACAGGGACTTGGGAGAATTTGTGAGGCTGGAACAGCAACTCACTGGGGAAGAAATGAAAGAGAGCCTGGGTCTCAAAGCCCCGAGCAGGGAACTGGGGACCCTGTGATGGCAATGCCAGTCTGGGGGGATCAGAGAGCAAAGCAGCAAAATCTGCATTTGAGAGTATTTCAAACCTGCCTGAACTCCTCAGGCTGGAGCCACAACGGGAATTTATTTCAAAAAGAAATATTAGTATCATATCACCAGGCAATTTTAAAAAAAAATATATAAATAAGGTACATTAAGGCAGACAAGAGTGTACAAACTGTTCAGCACATGGGCACGGGAGGGCTCAGCCCTCACTTACTGCAATCTACACCGGGGTGTATCCTCTGAGGACAGCACAGATGCTTCTGACTGACATCAGCTTCACTGGCAAAGAAAAAAATAAAAATCTGCTCTTCTGTTTCCATGGGAAACCTGTCAAATTCCACTCATGCACCACAACACCTCCCTGCCTTTCCAGGAACAGAAGCAACTGGTGAAGAAAAACAAGGCTGGGGCCACTCTCCATTTCCTATCTCAGGAAAACCTTTCATGAGGGCATTTATCAGTATGATTTACATGTTTATAAACATCACCAAAGAACTGCAATTTTGTGTACTTCCTGAGAAACAGAAAACTGCAGTATCCCAATGCCTCTGCTTCCCGCAGATCCACTCACCATAAACCAAGGTCACTGGCACTCTCCTGGGCACCAGGCAGGTAAATCCAAGCTGACAGCACACACAGATCCTTCAAATCACTGGAGGGATCAGGGAAGCCTGAGAGCTGTTCCAAAATGTCTCTTACATTGTGGAGCAGCCAGAAAATTAAAAAATAAAGAGTGAAATCCCCAGGTGGGCTTCCACCCCCTAGAGACCTCTCCAAAATCTGAGCACTGTCAGGCTGAAGTCACCAAGGCCAACACAAACAAGATTCCTCCTTTGGAGGTAACGCCTTCAGCAGCTCCTAATCCAGGTACACACAAAGTTTCTGTTTCCTAATTTTGTCTGCTTTTCTTTTGTAATAACAGCATTTCTAATTCTGCAGCTTTGGCTTTATTGGAGTGAAAGTTGTTTTCATTCTCAGCTTGGCTAATGTTGAAATGAGCTCACAAAAGCTTGCTGGGCACAAGGGATTCCACTTTCACACTCAAAGAAATCAGTGTTTTCAACTAACACTTTAAGCTTCTGTAATCCAGGACAAGTTTGGGCATCCCAAGCATCTGGGAGTGGCTCTCGCTGCAAAATCAGCTCCAGGGCTGCTGAAAGGAATCTGCAGGTGAGGAGGAACCATCCCAGGAGGTGGTTGTTGTCTCCAGCACCACTTCTCCCCACCCAGAGGGACAATCCAGGACTCCAGAAAACGCCCAGACTGGTGCAAAGTGTGGCTCACCTGTTTTTAGACATGGTGGAGAGGCCTTGGCAGGGGCTGCCCAGGGAGGTTTGGAGTCCCCATCCCTGGAGGTGGCCCTCAGTGCCCTGGGCTGGGGACAAGGTGGGGATGGGGCACAGCTTGGACTTGATGATCCTGCAGGGCTTTTTCCGAGCTCAGTGATTCTGTGACTGCTGTGTAGATGGGACTGGTGTTGCAGAACACGTCCCAGAGGCTCACCCAGCACCTGCTGGTGACCCCTACACCCCAAAATATTCAGCTCGAACGCACACCTGCACTCTGGGGCTGACATGTGTCACTGAAAAGCCCCTGAGCAGCAATTCAGCCATGAACAGTGAGAGGGTGGCTTTAATTTCACTGGAAATCTGGCACTACCTTTGCCGCAGGCTCCGCAGAGGTCACGGGCCGGGGTGGAACCTGCAGGGAGGAACGACACCAGCCTGAACCCAAAGCCGCCCCGGCTCCCCTACAGGTGGCAGAGCCAGGATCCCACGTATTCCCCACTCCAACAGGTCTGCCTGGGAATGTTTCACTAATCCTGAGCCACAAAAAGGCTTAAAATATCTGTCAGTCAGGCTGCCCCCCGCTGGCCTCCCCGCAGCCCTCGCAGCCTTGCTGGGAGGATTGTTATTGAGATCATCAGTGCTGCCAACGTGCTGGGGAAAATTAAACCCCAGCCGTGGAAACAATAGCTATTACAAAGTGTGTAATCAGCAGGAGATGGGATGAACGTTTGTAATTCCGAGGCGTAGAAAGCGTTTTTAAAACGCCTTCAGTCTCATCCATACTTCTTTAATATTTTGCTGCCTAACGGTGGCGTTTTATAGCCAGGCTGTAATTTCAGCGAGGCGCAAACTTGTGGAGTATAATGTCAAGCTATGTGGTAGAGTCAAGTAAACATTTGTAGTGATTATATGCCCAGGAGATTTCACCACCTCACAGAATTAACGAGCGGCTCAGTGAATTACACACGGTTCCATCTGCAATCGCTGCAGCTCCAGCCAGGGGCTCGGCTCCATCCCCAGCAGCCCCGGCACGATGTGGCAGTGCACCGTGCAAACCTGGCAGGCTGCTATTGTGTGCTCACACCAGCCACCACCTCGCCTCACAAAGCTCCTTCTGAAAGGTCTGGAGCACAGCTCTCTTTCCAGAGAAATCACAGCCCCAACCAGTAAAAAGAGGAGGTTTGCTCACACCTTGTGATCCACGCTAGAATTTGTTTCCACTTTGGCTTCGCCACAGAGCTCCATTCAAAGGGATGAGCTCGGTGTAGTCCTAATTCCAAATGGGTGTCTGGAAACACTGCAATGCTCCCAGGCTCAGGAGATGAGGGCTGCCCGTGGAGCAGCGTGCCCAGGCAGCAGAGAGGTTCCTGCTGCACACATATGCTCCGAAAGCGCTCGCTCTGCACAAAGCTCATTAAGCGCCCTGACAATCATCCTGATCGAGCAGAAGCCAAAAGCTACTGCCTCTCCTGTTGGAAACTCAAGCAATGAGAATGGCTCCGAAGATTTCCAAGGGAGCAAATGCAGATTGCTTTTAAATATCTCTTCATAGACTACCCCAGCCATGCCAGGGTTACCAGGCAGAGCGATTACAAACAAGCGCCTCCATTAGGAATTTGAGCACAGCAATAAATTGCCCAAGCAGCTGCTGCACTCTGGCTCAGAGATGAGTGCCCTTTAGCGTTTGCTAAAGTGATTTCCTACAAAATCCCTGTCATTTGTCAGGCCACTACCTGGAGAGTGGAATACACTGACAGGACTCGCAGATTCATCACCGGCTAATTCTGTTTTCTGGACAGCAGAAACAAAAAGGAGACAATGCTCAGCCATCAACTTCTTTCACATCTTACATCAGTTTTAAGACAGCGGTTACTGCTTCCACAGAGAATCACAGAAGGGCTTGGGTTGGAAGGGACCTTAAAGCCCATCCAGTGCCACCCCTGCCATGGCAGGGACACCTTCCACTGTCCCAGGCTGCTCCAAGCCCTGTCCAACCTGGCCTGGGACACTTCCAGGGATCCAGGGGCAGCCACAGCTTCTCTGGGCAACCTCTTCCAGGGTCTCCCCAGGAATAATTTTTCCTAATATCCCATCTGAACCTACTCTCTTTCAGTCTGAACTAATTTGTCCTGTCCTGTCCCTGCAGGCCCTGCAAAAGTCCCTCTCCAGCTCTCTTGGAGCCCATTTAGGCACTGCAAGGCCACACTGAGGTCACCCCAGAGCCCTCTCTTCCCCAGGCTGAACAATCCCAATTTTCTCAGCCTTTCCTCACAGCAGAGCTGCTCCATCCCTCACATCCAACACACCTGAGGCTCACAGCCTTGGGGCTCCATGTGGGAGATGCTGCTCCACTCCAACCCTCCCAGGGATGAACTGAGCTCCAGCCTTGGCTTGGCACCGTCCGACCTCTAAAGGGACAGGAGCTAAGAGATGGAGACACAGCCGGGGATGTGAACAAGCTGTAACCACAGCGAGCTCCTTTCTGACACAGGAATTCATCTGTTCATTTCTTTAATTTCCCTGGCAAATTTAATCCTGCTTCTAATCCTTCTGGTTGCAGGAGCGATGTGCTGGAACTGCATCTCCGAGCAGAGTCAACGCTAGCACTCGAGCATTGTTTTCTTTCCCTAAATGACTAATTTATACTGTGCATTCTCTAATACCACAGCCATCTGCCAAAAGGTGTTCAAACCATCCACACAGCAACAGACTCCATTAATATGTATTAAAAATCACATTACAGTTGACATAAGCCATTTTTGTACACGCATATGAAAAATACGACTATTATGTTTAAAACTTTCAACTAATCATGCATCGCTGGTTTTCTCCCTCTGAGTTTATAATTTAAATCTTTAAATGTTTCATAGCAGCCTCATCAAGCCAAGATTTCTGATGGCTGTGGAGCTGAGAGCCCATTACAGTAACAACAAGAAAAGGAAAAAAAAGAAAACAAATAGGAACCTGGTTTTGGAAGGGGAAAAAAATTATTTCTAGATGGCAATAAAGTAATAATAATTAAGAAATAATGTGCATCTGCTTCCTTCATTGTTTGCTATGATATTGGTCACAGTGCAGGGATGGGGTTTGACATAAATCTGTCCAGAAGGACATCGATGGCCAGCAGACAGAGCAGCTGTGACAGATGACATGCCCAGAACAGACAATCAGAGGTGACTTTGTACAAGCCAGCACAGGAGCGGTCCTGCTAAAAGCTGTCTGAACATCAGACCCCATCCAGCTCCCCAGCACAGCTCTGCCTTCTGCAGAGGGCAGGAAACATTCCCTAATTCCTATCTCACTCAGTCTCAGGGCTTTCACTCAGCACAGCTCATTTAAAACCTTGGTTCTCACCAGCCTGAAAGCTCTGAGCAGCTGAAGCCCAGAGCAGGGGCACAAAGTCCCCAGTCCCTGCAGGATACCAAGTCCTGCAGGCACCTGATGTGATGGGGACCTGTATTTCCAGGGATTTGGATGCTCTGCTCACATTAATACCACCAGCAATCTGTGAGCCCGGTCTCTGGGGGTAATTTGAAAATCGCAGAGTGGGTTTTGGGTTTTCTTTTTGTGGTTTGTGTGTTCCCCCTGGAGAACTCAAGAAGCAGATCCTTCTGTGGAAGCATTTATTAGACTTGCTGAGCTTTTTCCCACCTGAATCACCTTTTGTGAATGTTAATCACTGCCATTACACAGTTTATTGTCTGTCAAACACTCACCTCCCTTACCGCACATCTCCCCAGCCAAAAATCAAATTAAAACAAAATTAAAACAGGTCAGGAGAGAAAACAGGGAAAACAAAAGTGGGTGCCATTTCGTAAAGAATTTTTCCCAGAGATTCAGATCCCTTCCCCATTTGCCAGACTCCTCATTTCCAAACTATTTCAACAACCTTTTCCTGAAGTGTCTTCAAGAGCAACTCTCCAAGGAGTGCAGTGCTCCTCTCCATGAGGTGGATGAAAACCTCTGGATTCTCTTCTGAGCCCAAATTTTTATCCCAGCTCTTCTTCCAGAGTCCCTGAATAAAGCACCAGCTATTGGAATCCAAAGTGCTGCCAATAAATTATTGAATTTTGAGTTGAAAGGTGAACTGGGAAAGGGGATGAGAACAACAGAAACAGGTTTTTCTAAGGATTTGGAAAACCTTTGAGTTTCAAGACTGAAATATATTAATTGCTATAAATTTATGAGGTTAACATTATCTGGAAAAGTCATGCATGTATAAATCCAGAATAATAAGATTAAGATGCTTCCTTCTTTATTCCTTATTCCAAGATAATCTTGTGTAGTTTATGCTCTGTTTTCTTTGGTGACCTGGTACTTATTAAATTTTCCAAAGCACTTCATTGCCCTTAGCAACAAATACAGCCCAGTGAGGAATTCTAACACCTGCATTCAGGTTTTATGAATAAAATACATAACAAAATCCCAATCCTCCAGTTTTTTTGCAGTGTTGGCTGAAGCAATTTACAGAACTGAAATACTGCAAGAAAACTAATTTCAAATGAACATGTGCTGAAGAACCTTTGGAGAAATAGCTGGAATAATCAAGAGTCATCGCTTTGTAAATTCATCTTTCAAGTATTCCGTTCCTACACCTGAAGGAACAACTCCATGCAGGCTTGTTCTCCTGTCCTTTAGGATTTCGAGTGTCACAGCCAGCCTGGCTCATCCTGACACAAACAGCTGGAAAAATATTCCATCCACTGCCATGGATCAGCACCAGAGGCACCTGACACTGCCCCAGCAGAGCTGGAGCATGGGCCAGGCGCCCCAAAATCTCCTGGGGTCACGGCCAAGGACAGAGGCTGCTGCTGCCCTGTCACCTGAAGCAGCAATGTAAAAGCAACATCCTCTGAATACTCAAAAAATTCCCCTAAAAAAACCCCAACCCACCAACCAACCAACAACAAAACATTAAAAAAAAAAACAAACCAATAAACAAATCAAAGAAACAAACAAAAATCTCCATCAAAAATCCCCCCAACTCCTTTCAAATATATTTCATTGCAGATATTGATGCTCTTTTCCCCGAATGATTATAAAAATGGAGATAACCCATAGGAAATGTGTTTGGGCCTCTTCTGAACCACAAAACATCAGCTGATGTTCAAGTGGGTTTCAGATCCATTGTGTTAAGAAGCAGACTTGAATTTCTGCCCAGCATCCCTCCAGACAGACAGGTAATACTGTGATTAATTTTCATCTATCAGAATAATGTTTAAATATTAATAACACTCATCCCCAAGTTCACTTCAATTATTAACACTTGATTATCTATTAATTGATTGTATTATTTTTTCATCAAGTGCTGGAGTTTGTCCCTAGGACTGGTGCTATTCCAGCTCCTTCCTACACCCCAAATTCACCCATGGCCTGCTCCTGGGTGTAAACACAACTCCCAAGAGTGAGAAATCAGCATTTGTGCCAGAAATTTGGACTTTTGAGGAAGTTTTTTTGTATGAAATGAAAATATCTTTCATTCTATCACTTGTTCAACCTCCATTTTTTTTTTTTACTACTCCCAGCCAAACTCCAGTCCAGCAGGGAACAGCAATCACATCCCCAGGTGTCTGCTGCACTGCAGACCTGCCTTTGTACAAACCTAACAGTTTGCTTTTAAATTAAACTTTAAATCACATCATTTTGCAAAATATTTAATCACACGGAAAGCAGAATGTGTGGTTTCTTTCAGGGGAAATCGAGTCTCTGATAAAGAATTCTCTTTAACCTGCCTGTGAGGAACTTTGGACTTGAAAATGCCCAGACCCACAGGTTGCAACTTCCACGACAAGAATCTATAATAACAGGCCAACTTACACAATATTCATAATTAATGGTTGTACTTAATAAATATAATCAACTTTTACACCTTCTCTCCATCTTAAAAAACTTCTTTTCAATACTGATTTTCAAACTGCTGCTGATCTCCCTCAGCAGAACTAAGACCACACCCAGAGGGAATTACACAATTGATGATTGTGGTATCTTGGTGTGAAATAAGCTCTGAGTAAGGCTAAGACACAAAGATTTCACACACATTTATGGAGATTCTGCTCCTGTTCTGGGGAAACAGCCACAGAAATGCACATGGCATTCAAGTGCCATTTTTCTGGGAAATATCTGGCATTAAAGGACAACGGGCAGTCAACATTTGCATACACTCACTTAGAAACAAATGTGATTATTTGCACAAGCATGGGGGGACAGCACAACAGGGAATGGATTCAAACTGAGAAAAGAGCAGGGCTAGATTAGATATTAGGAATAAATTCTTTACTCAGGGGGTGGGGAGGCCCTGGCACAGGGTGCCCAGAGAAGCTGTGGCTGCCCCTGGATCCCTGGAAGTGTCCCAGGCCAGGCTGGATGGGGCTTGGAGCAGGCTGGGACAGTGGAAGGTGTCCCTGCCCATGGCAGGGGATGGAAACAGATGATCTTTAGGTCCCTCCCAACCCAAATAATTCCGTGATTCTATGAGCACATCACAGCACAAATATTAAATCTGAAGGGGAAAATTTAGGATAGAAAGTTGCATGAAAGCTGGTTTGGAAGGGTGAAGGAATACGACAACAATCCAAACACACAAAGGGGCTCTGAAGGTGAAAGAGAGGACACAAACAGCTCAAAGAAAAAAATGCAAAGCCACCCCTCTCACCTTGGCTGCTGCTTTATCATGGACATGACATCCCCCTCCCTGCTCCCTCCCACCACAGCAAACCCCCCTGGCACACTCTGTGCCCAGGGAAAGCCCAGTGCCTCTCTTTTCCCTCCTAACACAGCCATTCCTCAATATTCCACACATCTGAAACACAGGCCAGGCTGGATGGGGCTTGGAGCAGCCTGGGACAGTGGAAGGTGTCCCTGCCATGGCAGGGGTGGCACTGGATGGGCTTTAATGTCCCTTCCAACCCAGCCCATGCCACGGTTCTGTGACACTGAAATAAAAAGCCATGGACAAGTGGCACAGCTTTGGGAAGAAGCCAGCCCAGAGCCAAAGCTCACAGCAGGAGGCAGACCCTGCTCACGAGGCATCCCAGATTCCATCCATCAGCACAGGCAGTGACAGCCCCATGGCCAGGAGCTGCTCAGCAATGGAAAGAGCCACAAGCAAAGCCCAGGCACCCCTCACACCCAGGAACTAAAAGGGTACAAGTGGAGAGCAGGGAGAAGAGGTTTTGAGTTCCAGCACATCAAAGGCTTAGTGACATTGAAGTAATAAGAAATAATGAATATTTAACTCCCAGTTCATATTAAAAAACCTATTAATGTTTTATTTTGTCATCCATAATGAAACAAGAAATTGGGCCAGTGGTTCTTAATGATATTGATGGTGCACGAGGAAAATTGCTGGGCCAAAACCACGGCAGAAGTGGGCAGCTGAGGGCCGTGCCAGCCTGGGTTTGGACTCTGGCAGCCTCAGCCACAAACCAGCACTTCTCTGCACTCTGTCAAAAGTTTGTGAGGGCAGAACAGGAGCTCAGGACAGGATGATGTGGATTACAAATCTCAAATCTGACCCTGCCACTTCAGCCCTTGCCTTTACCAAATCACGGTGGTGTCTTTAATTAAGGAGATGGGTCTTGGACAGGGGGCAGAAATTCAAATTCCAGATCTGACAGACTTTACGTAGGATCTTACTGAACTTTTCTGTGTCATGATGCACTTTCTTCTTCTGTCTTTTGGATACCTGCTTGTGTTCATACCATTCTCAGGATGGGACCTGTATGCAATGAATGTAACCCCTGGAATTCCCATGGACACACAGGTCTATTCTAATAACAGTACATTTAATAATGGCCTTAAAGTACTATTTAGACCTTATTTTAAGGTGCATTTGTTCCAAATTTGCCAGGAAATCCAGGCTTTTAATTACAAACAAAAGGATGCTGAAGTCAGCCTTGTACCAGCTCACAACTGCGACTCAGAGGTTTCACAGAAGAACTGACAGCACCTGTGATCCTATAAAAATGATGAATTAAAGTGTGCAAGCCCCACATAAGGTAAGTGCCCAGGGTATTCAGCAAGGTGAAGGGAGTAGAATTGTACACTTTGGAATTCCTGAGCAGGGCACACCATCTGCTCTGCTGTGGGCACTCAGCTCCCACCCTCCAAGGGCTTCCAGAGCAGCTGAAGTGACAGCAGGAGACAGGAGCACGTCAGTGACAATCGCTGCCACTTGGGTTCCTCACACTCTGCAGGGATCTGGGGGAGGACACACCCAGGAGTTCCAGCCACAGCTCCTGTCTGGAGGGACTGACAGCAGGGACAAGGCTCCTGCAGTAAAACAGCTGAGATAAAACCCAGGGTTTCCCTTCCTGGAGCAGCCAGTGACAACGACACACCACGGAGCTCTCCCAGTGACAATGCCACCACACAGAGCTCTCCCAGTGACAATGACACCACACAGAGCTCTCCCAGTGACTCCTTCCTCGTGCTGCCCCCCTGGTCAGACAGGCAGGGTAAAGTCCCACTGGCAGCACTGATCCTGCTCTCAGTGCAGTGTCCCCACCCTGGCACCGCTCACTCCTCTCCATTTCCTCACCCAGGGAGCCCAAACCCTCCCTGCTCCTCGCTCCTTTGGTGCTCTTCCCTCTCTCATTCCACCAGGACCCAAGCAACAAAGCTCACCCACCCCTGGAGAACGCAGAACTGCAGCAGGGTGGACAACCAAGCCCTGGGCCACCTCTGAGTTTCACAGAACACTTTTCCCAAGCTGGGTTCAGCCAGTCGAGGTTTCAGCTTCCCTGCTGTAACTCCATCATTTATCACGTGCCAGGCCCTGCCAGAGCAGATCTGTTTTGCATATCCTATTACTTATCAGAGCATTTAGCCACAGGACCCTCTGGAGAGCACATTATCAAAGATTAGGGACTAATTTGACCAAAGACTTCCCTGGAGAGCAGCAGTGCTCCTGGGCAGAAGACACAACTGCTGCTGCAGCCCAAGTGGCAGGGATGAGCAGAGAAAAGGTTAAACCTTCCTGCTTTGGGTTCTCTCCAGTTTAAACTGGCCACTAATCCCTAATAATTTAATTTGTTTGCATTAATGGACCAGGGGGTCAATATTTGCGTTAGCCTATAGCACAAAATAATTTCAAATGTTTCTTCTAAATCTGGTTCAATTTCATTTCTTAATGATAAAGCACCTTTATTTCACAAGATACAAGGAGCCTAATTAATATTTCATGCTTATTACTTAGGCTCAGCCTCACAATAATCAATTCCTAAACCCAGTAATCTGCTTGGAGTATTTAATTTTTTGGAATCTTCAGCGCACCTCTGATCTGCAATGAATTTACATCAAGCTCATTTGTTTCTATTCTCATACCTGAACCCTTATTGTTAATTAAAAGAGAAAAATAAGTGTATTGTTGTCTCTGTCGTTGGGGTGTTTATTTCCTCTCCTCCTCCTCACGTTCTTCCTCTGCACTTTTTGCCTCCAAGGCATAAAGTACTGAGTGATTTCCAGACACAAAGTTCCTGAATTTAATCTAAATTAAGCCCCATGTCCAATTTGATAACAAATCCCTGCAATGTGAGTATTCACACTTGGTAAATACTGCATGATTGTAATTACAAACCTAAAAATCATAACATGAAAGTGTTGATTAATGCTTCAAAGCAGATTTGCTAGCATTCTGTACATGGAATCCATCTGATTCATCCTATATGTGATTGCTCTGTTTGGCCTCAGGCTAAAAAATTAAATTTTTCAAACTATTTCTTCCCACTATAAATGTTTCTGCTGGGAAAATTGGCCACTTTCTTTCTTTCTTTCTCATTTAAAGATCTTTGAATTCAAGCCACACAGCCAATAAATATGTCTGGAGTTCATTATTTTCTGGGAACACCGAGGTGGTTTTTACTGTAACAGACATCACCCCTGAGTGGGAATTGTGACTTTGGGGAGTTGAGTGGCTAAATTTCAAAGGAGTCTCCTATAGGAAGAATCAACAAACAGCCAATTTTTTTTTTTTTTTGCTACTCCTTTTCCACAGCCTTCTCACATCAAGTGAGGAAGAAAATTACGGATGGAAATGCTCCATTCCTACTCCCAAACACTCTGATAAAGTTGGCTAAACCAAAAATATATTCAGATTTATTTCCAAGTCTAAGACGAAATAAAATCACCTTTCTGGAGTGCAGGAGCATCCTTCCAACCTTCCCTTCTGGGAAAGAGCTGGATTCCCACATCCTCCTTTTCCAGGAATCAGCTCTGAATATTAGGCTGAGCTTTCCACCCTGCCAGAGTGAACCTGGGCAGCCTCAGCCCATCCAACTTCTGCTCCTGAGAGGGCTTTGGGAACCTGCACTGCTGATAATTAACATCCCCTCGGAGCTGGAGCATCCCTGCTGCCTTCCCTGCCACGAGATGCAGCATTTTAATATTAAACAGCCACAGGGGGGGAAAAAAGAGGGAGGGGATGGGAGTGAAAAAAAAAAAGGAGTGTTAAATTCTTAAGTTTCGGTGCCTAAAGGGGAGCAAATCCAGTCTGAAAATATCTGTTTGGACAGCTATGGACAGAGCTCTCAGAGCTCGGTGTCAGCTCAGACTCAGATGAGCTGGAGATTCACAAATTCCTCACCCACCACTCATAAATGACTTTTCTTCAGCCCAGCAACCAGCAGCTCTGCTGGCAAACTGGTGGGGGGGAAATAAAATCCCACCTAAGCAGAGCTTTTCCTGTACATATTCCATGGATTCTGGGCAGAGTGTGCAGTGAGGGGGTGAGGAAGCCGTGGTTTCAGTCACTGCTTTCATCAAATTGCATTTCTTTGCAGCTGCAAAAGCCTGTACAAGGAGAATTAAAGCTTGTTTTATGAAAGCAGGAGTGGAAAAAATCCCAATCACCCCAATGCTCATGGAAAATAAGGTGAATTCTATTAGAAAAGTCAAATCCACAGTCCCTGAAATTCCCCGCTCAGTGGTGTCATTTGCCAGGCCTTCCACAGACAGATGGGGAAAATCCATTGATCTAATGCACAAAATTATCTTCATTAATATGAAAACCCAAACATGCCAGTGTGGGGCATTCTCAGGTTTTATCCTACTGGATCCTGTTATTCCTCTGCAGAAATGTCAGCAGAGGACTGAGCAGACAGGAAAGCTGGAAGAATGATTAAACCACGTTTAAAGCACGAGAACACGCAAAGCAGAGTATTTTACAGGATCATTAAAATAAAATTTAATTACAGAACCCAGGTTTATCTGTGTCACCCAATGTCACAATACTCCAAGGCTGATGATGAGGGGGAAAAGGCAAAAATCCTCAACAACTGCATCCAGCAGCAGAGCAGCGCCTGCATTATTCATCATCAGTCGTGCAGTGACAGATCCAAAATAATTAGTATTATTCACATTAACTTGTGCAATTCCCCTGCCTAAAGAGAAGCCATAAAGAAATGTAAAGTAATTATCAAGCAGAGATGCTCTGGATGGGCTGGGAAGTTCTGCTGGAGCAAAGCTTGGAGGAAGGAGGAAGAACAAAACTTGTTAATAACATGGAGTGGCAAGAAACTGCAGTTGTCAAGGGAGAAAAGTAAATGAATTGAAAATTCTGGTGTGTACCTCACAGATTTGGGAAACCTGTGACTTTACAGCAAACAAGGGGGAAAAAAAAGGGAAACAAAAAAGAAGCAAAAAGGAAACAAGAAACAACACTAGAGAAGAAACAGAAAAGAAAAAAATAAACAAGATATTAAGAAGGACATAGAAAAGATTAAAAAAAAGGTATATTTTATTTACGTTCTTTCTGTCTGAGCTTTCATGACAAAAAGCTAGGACAGAGTCCTGTTAAGTGTGGCACAGAATCCCAGAATGGTTTGGGTTGGAAGGAACCTTAAATCCCATCCAGTGCCACCCCTGCCATGGCAGGGACACCTTCCACTGTCCCAGGCTGCTCCAAGCCCCATCCAACCTGGCCTTGGACACTGCCAGGGATCCAGGGGCAGCCACAGCTTCTCTGGGCACCCTGTGCCAGGGCCTCCCCACCCTCACAGGGAATATTCCTTCCCACTATCCCATTAACCCTACTCTCTGTCAGTCTGAAGCCATTCCCCTTGTCTTATCAGTAGTTTTTCCTGGAGAAAATCAGAAACTTTTATCTCTGTGGGGACCTCTGTCTGAAAAGATCATGAATGTTTACTTACTGTCCATACAGAGCCCAAGGTAGAAGGAGCACTAAGGTAACATCCAGAAGGAATTTATCATGGACACCTCCAGAAGGAATTGCAGGAAACTCCAGCAGAGTTTGGATAAATCTTCAGAATCTGGAAGGGCACTGCCTCAACGTGCAGCTGCCCCCATTTATTACAAAGACAGAAAGAAGCTGCTTTCCCTCAGAAGGAGCCAAAAAGAGAAAAAAAAAGCTGTCAGGCAAAACCTGGCACATCCCAGATCAGCCAAATCTGGAGCTCATTAGCTGGGAGCGCCTGCACAGCCCTGGGGACTGCACCTCCTCATGCCAGCTGGGAATGTTCAGCATTGCAAATGGCTGTGGAAGGACACTCTGGAAATCCAAGCAGTGCTGAAGAGAAGCTGATTTTCGGCAGAGGAATTCAGAGTTTTCTGAAAGGTCCCCACAGAGCACCTGAGTCTAAGTTCTTCAAAGCTCAAATGTATCAGAAACACACTTAGCAAAGAAAATCTGGTGCATTTGGTCAGCAAGCAACTGGCTAAAAATCTCCTTCCTCTCTGAGCCAGAGACAGGAAAGCTAAAAGGAATTGTTCCAGTAAAGGTTATTTCAGATGTGTTTTAAGAAGTAGGAAGCACCAAGCGCTTGAGAATAAACTCAGATGTCTCAACTCTGCCCGTCAGCTCTGAGGGAACATTGGGCACAGCTGAGAGATTGAGAAAGCAGGGTTTGTTGAGAGAGATAAAAGAAACAGAAGAAAACTCATAACAACAACAACAAAACCCACAAAACATCTGGGCTAGGACAGGAATTCAGAAATCCTGCCTTTATAGAAATAACTCCTGATCTTACCCTGAGATGTGCAGTAACCGAGGCTGTGCTACAAAACTGCAAAGAGACCAAGAGAAGGTGGAGAGACAGACAAAACCACGGAACAGCAGCTCAGTCTGTGCAGGGACACAGCACAAACATCTCCCCAAAGTGCTCTGACACAGCACAACTCCCAAACCCTGCCCTGAACTCCATGAACCAGCCAACATCTCACATCTGCCCCTTTCTGGTGACACCAGTCATCAACCAGCCATGAGACCCCCAAACCAGCTCAGAAATGCCAGACCTTCCTGGGGCAGCCTGTGGGCTTCTCCTCCTTCTCCTCACTGTTCTGGATGGCTTTGGGACCTCTCTTGTCCCCTCATGCTCCTCCTGGGTTGATGCCACCTCCTTTCCTCCAGGACCTCGGTAACGGCACTGCCTCTACCCCCGGAGCAGCTTCCCAAGGAATCCTGCCTATTCCAGGGAATTTAACCTGAAATGCTCTGCAGATGCACCAAGTGGCCATTTAAGCAGTGAGTCATCTTCTCCGCGAGCCTTTTAAGGAACGTGGCTGGCACATTTTCAAAGCGCATTTCTTAATCCCGACTTTTGCAATTTGCAGGGTGACACATCCCGGAGCTGGGAATATGGATCATATGGCAGCAAACCACATTTATCAGGGCAAGAGCATTCAGCACCAGATTTTCCTCTATGTGGCACTTGCAAAGGGTGATCCCAAAATATCTGAGTTTGTCCTTCTGCCCTATTTCAATTAACTCCTCTTTTAAACGGAGTCAGCTGAACTTGGCCGAGAAAGACTTAAATTCTGTCTTCTGTTACAGCTGAGCAAATGATACTTTAAATATTTTTAAAATTAATTCCTAAACTCTGCTCATTTCTGTCTCTGACTCTCAGAGCTATCTGAAACTTTTCCAAAGCTCTTCTTTTTTGTTTGTTTGTTTTGGGGTTTGTTTTGCAATCCCCTACACCTGCCTTCATTTTCTGGGGGGTTTCTGTTAAGATCAGCCCATCAGTCAATTTTATACGGCCAAACTACTGAAGTGCCATGAAATTCTGTGTAATTAGTGTGTAAATAATTAACACTCAAGTATGATCACTTCCAACAAGTTCATCCCAGGCTTGTGTGAGAGGCCAATTGTGTGGCCTCTCACACAATTTCTCTTAGATCATCATGAAACATTTCTACATCTTCACTTTTCCACTCTGAATCTGCAAATTATAGAGAGGAGCAGGTTCTTTCCAGGAGGATCTCAGGATGCACCAGGAGACCCTCCACCAATTTATGTCATGGTACCCTTCTTATTTCCAAACAGTAAATTATTTTTTGATTATTCTTTACTTTCTAGCAGAAGTCAGTGTGCACCTGCATTTGCTACGTCACCAAGCTGCTGCTTCTCTGCAATGCCTGGTGAGATAAAAGCCTGGAAATGTTTTTATCCCTCTTTCCAAAGAAGCAGTGGGCTGCAGATGGGTGAAAGTGGCAGAGACAAAAAAACCCAACCCAACTGAGTCAGAGAAATCTGATGATTCATCCAAACCCAAGGGAAGAGGAAGGAAACAGATTTGGTCTCATATTTGCTGTAAAACAAGTAAATAATATCCAGTGCATCCAGGTCACTAATTTGGACAACTCAGCAGGGAACTGGACACCTCCTCCACAGAAACAGTCACAATTAACAATCCCTAATCACTAATTAAGCTAATTCCTTATGTTACACTTCTCAATGAAATGAGGTACGACGGAGGTCTGGAGAGATTCATACCAAAACAGCATTCCTAAATGTACACCCAATAATGGAGCAGGGATGAAGGCCAGCTTGGTCCCTGAGGATCAGCGTGCTCTGATGTCACAGCTCCTACCTGAGCTCATGGAACACAATATTTATTCTTTCTACATATAAATGTACACCCGTGAGCTGTAAAGGACACTTAACTTGCAGCAAGACGATGAAGCAATGATATTAATTAGATTTTTTTAGGTCTGAAAATCTCTGATCTTTGCAGTTCTACCACTCTACATGGGAGCAAAATGCTCCCTTACCCTTTCATATATACAGAAAAAATCGTCACTAAATCCAATTCCTTTAACACACTGATCCTTTTCCTGCTGTATTTCTCCCCAAAATGGTGGCACAACATTCCTTTGCTGCCTTGTGGCACAATCATCCTCCCATCACCAGCGGCCAGACCTTGGCTCTTGACTCCTGTGGGATCCAGAGGGGCACTTTTCCCTCAGACACAGCTCCAAATGCCAGGTCACTTGTTCTGGAGGTGTGAGAATGACTTTGGACAGAACCAGTCTGACAAGAAACTGAGGCTCGGGTTAATCCTAATACCAGGCAACCTTTTCTCACTGATCTTTAATCCTTCCTGCAAGAAGGGAAAATAAAGTTTCAGGGCTGGCTATTGCCAGCAACCCTCAGGGAGCCCAAAGGCTACAGCTCGTGATGGGAACTTCAAAAAATCTGTCAAAAGCATTAGGAGTTCTGAGGGAGACAAATGTTCGTGTTCCAGCCCCTTGGCTGAAGAAATCCTTTAATGAGTTGCATCAAGAACTGCTCTTCGTTGCAAAGCAAGTAACAAGGAGAAAGTTTTGCCAGTGCTTTCTGAATGTGGCTGTTTTGGTGTTCCACGAGTGCCTTGGCAAGGCTAAAACACAGAAGGATTTGGTAAAGCCACTCCTTCCCAAAATGCTGCTTTTAAAAGTAAAAATGCCTCTGTTATCATCTTCAGGGTGAATTTTTTTATTTATTCAATGCCAGGCTGGGCTTTCAGAGTTTTACTGAAAAATTCTGAACTATTCAAACACTACCCCAGCAACCCCCAGCTCTGGGGACGGACCCATCCTCACCCACCAGCCCTGGGGACAGGACAGCAGCACCCCAGAGGTGCTGGGAGACCCCCAAAACACCACTTTTCCAGGAATTCACCAACATCCTTCCAGATAAAAACTCAAATGTAAGCCCTTCACGGAGAGATGACAATCCTCTGCAATGAGCAGGGGTTTGACAAAACCTGCACATCTTGATTTGGGGGATAAAGGTTATAATGTTGAAATGGACAGGTTTCATGAGATATGTTGTTTGGTTTTTTTTTCCTTGGCAAAGGGAAAAAAAGAAATGTTCTTTTCTGGGACAGCCCGTTGAGGAAATGAGGCTCCTTCCCCTTGTGCAACCTGTCCCATCCATCCAAACCCCTCCACCACTGGCAAGCAGGGGAGCTGCGAAAGAAAGAAACTCCAACCCATGCTTCCACTGAGAAAAAAGACATTGCAAATTCTGTTTGAGAGCAGCTGACTGGCAAATCTCAGCACATTTGCTGGCAGCTCGGGCGGGCTGTGCAGAACACGGGCTGCGAGCAACCCAAGATTATCTCCTGCCTGCTGGGGAAGGCACCACAGGCACGAGCTCTGCCCCGTGCAGGGACTGGGAATGCCAGGCAGTAGGAAACCAAGACAGCCTTTTAGGTTCACAGGTTACAGAATATCTTGTTTTGTCAGAAAGGCCCGATTTTTAATTACCTGGAGAGAATTGCTTTCCCTGTTATTTTGTGCTCTAGGGTTATTATTAACTTTTTAACATAAATCTGCATTGTAGAACTGTAAACCCGAGTTGGTTAATGAAAACAACCACCCTGTAGGGACACAGCAGCTCAACAGATGATCAAAAAGCCTTTTTTGCATCATTAATCTGCAGGATTTCATGAAAGAATTAAGAAAAAAAAGCATTTCTCTAACACAGGCATGAAGCATCCTTGAAAATATCAATCTGTCCCCCAAAACCAGTTCGCCCAGAACCACTGCACAGCAACAAAGAGTCCCTCAAATCCGAAATGAAATCATTAAGCAGCAAGAACTCAGTGGAGAGCTCTCCTTGCCCCGTGGAAGAGGTTTCATAGCCCTCCCATCTGCGCTCGTTCATTAATTCCCCGACGAGCGACGATGAGCGCAGACAGTGTCCCTTTGTCTCCTGGCTGAGTCCCTTGTTAGTGGGTGTCCCCTCACCCCTCTCCCAGAGACACAACTTGTGGTGTGACGACAGAAACCTCGTGGGGAGCTCCAGCCAGCGCAAACCGAGCGGCAAAAAGGATCGTGGTGATTCCTCAGCAGCCTCTTCCCGGGGCAAAGCCGCCGCGGCCGCATCCCGGCGCCCTCGCACCTTCCAGCAGCTCTTCTCCCAAAGCCCCAGCTCGTGCAGGAATCCTCTGAGCATCTGTGGGTGTCCACCTGCCATGCAGCAAATTACAGGAAAGCAGCCTTTGGAAAAATGTGCCTGTTAAATCTGGAGAGCGACAACGGCACCCAGGTTCTGGAATTTAACGAGGCGACAGCACTTAGGGCTGATTCTTCCTAAATGGATATATGGAAATAATTCCCTTGTAATGAACTCCTGCAGCAACTGCCTTCGCCCTTCCTGCTAATGATAATAAATTCCATCCAAATCATTCCAGGCACTGAACACCCCCTGTCCTGTACTTAGCCCTGTGCAAGGACAGAGGAACAGCTACACTGAGGGGAAAAGGTGCATCGGGCCACTGAGCAATAACTCATTGCCCTGGTTTGCCACACTCAGACACGACCAATGATTTTGGTTTTGGCAGGATAAAAAATGCTAAGCTTGGCAGGAAAGTGTTTAGAAGAAATTGATTTTTTTTTTCAAATGGAATAGTGAGGAAATATGCAAAGTGAGAATTCTCCAAGAGGTATGGGAAATCCTATTTCCAGGCAGCCACAGAAGATGGCACAGCCAAATAAACAGATTAAAACCCACAGGCTGTCGGTACAACTGAACAATGATCCATCTTGGAGCTGCTCAGGAATAACTTCTGCTGCAGCAATTTATGATGTGGCCTGACAGGAAGGGTTTGGAGGGAACATGTCAGTAGCTCAGCAGCACTTCAAGAACATCCCCAAGGCATTTGTCACATCTCTGTCAGGCCAGACTTGGGCGAGGAGCCCTGTAACAAGACAGCAGCTTTTAGAAACTGGAGTTGCAATGACTTGGAAGCCTCCTGTTGCTGCCAGGTGGTTGATTTGGTTAGCAGGGTGCAATTCTGGGAGTCTCCTCAGCCTGCACGTGTGGCACACAAAGCAGGGATCCATCCTGGGCATCCTTAAGGAGCAGTAAACGCCGGAGCAGGAGAGGAGCTCCCATACAAACACCACCTTGTGTGAGCATCTCCCTGTCACCACCTGAGCATTGACACAGACAGGAGGGAAGGACACTGCACTAAACACGGGGCTGGGGACAGAAAAGGCAGGGCTGGTGCTGCCCAGAGCTGGCACGTCCCCAGGGCAGGCAGGGAATGGCCAATGCCACCTGGAGACGCGTGGTTGGGTTACTCCTCCTGGCGAAACCTCAGCTCAGTGGATCCCATCCAGACCAGGAATCCCATCCAGGAGTCATAACTGGGATTCAGACTGTCAGGAAACAAGGGAACTCCTCATCACATCAACACCCAGTCACTGCTGCCACAAGATGAACCATTGGCAGTGCCAATAGTTTGGGTCACAAATCCCATCTTCACATGGTCGCTGTTTGAGGCCTTCCAAGTTACCACAACTTCAGAGAAGTTCTAATTTAATAGAAGTTCCAATAGAAGAAATTCTAATTTCTAGACTGGTCATCTTCCTAGTTTTTATTAACTTGGTATTCTACCTGATAACATTTTTTTTTCGTTTTTTTTTCTATTCTTCAACTGACTTTTCTGGGTTTGCCCCGCTGACTTCGCTGGGGTCCTTGCACATGCGGAGTGTTATTTATCTGAACTGGCTTGCAAAATAAATGCCATTGGTAAATTAATTCTGTAATCCTCTTTATGTCACAGGATGCAAATCTGTATACATAGCATTTGCTTATCTACTTTTTGCTATTAATTCTTACATTTTTAATCACTCTCCATTCTCTGGCATTTACTTATGCTATTCTGTCAAATAATGAACATAGAAAGTAATTCAATAGCAGCTCAGTCACTTTCAGAAAATGAATTTATATTTCCATTTTATGAAGGATACTGTGTTGTTTTTTGCCTTTAAATTATTTCCTTTATTCCAAAGCACAGAACTGAAGGTAGTTTAATATCACATCCGTCTCAGAAATCCCTAAGTGGAAGGTGGAACTGCAGAAAAGGGGAATATTCTTCATAGCAGAATGAAATACATTAATGTTCCAAGTCTGCAGGGGCAGGACTTGGAATAAACTATTGAAGCATAACAAAAAAACAAGCTGCAATTTTTTGAGATCTTGGAACGCCTGGTTTATCACTCCTTTTTTAATACATTTATCATATCTACCATGTATTTATTATTCCAATCTGCCTTTTGCCATCGTCATGAGAAACACTGCAATGTTATCAAGCTCTAAAAATCCCAGTGCACACCAAGAGGGGAGAGATTTCCAGTTTAACCCTTCCCACCCCTCTAACCTCCAGGTGCTGGATATTCGAGCAGTCAAAAGACAATTCCTCCTCCTGCTGCTGTTAAACTGGATTTGCTCCACTCAGAGTGGCTGACCTCGACCTGAGTGAGGATCAGACACCAGGAGAGCAAAAAAGGGCAGGAAATGCAGTAGGAGAACACAATCACACCTGCAGTACACTTACAAAAAATAATAACGCTGCCTGGTTATCGTGGGTTTGGTGAGTAATGCAGAAAGGTGGATCTTCAAGTCTTCTAATCCAACTAATGAAGACTAATTAAGCAATAAGAAGTCGTTCATATAAATCCTAATGAGTTTTTCTAACCCTTCAGTAGTTGAATTAACCGTGATTAACCAAAAAAAAAATAAAGATGGCCACTTACAAAAGAACCTTTTACTTTTGGTGACAAGATCCCTTCTTCCTACCTTGCCTGCAAAAAGGGATTGTAAAGGTAAAGGACAACATTAGTCCATTATCTACCTGGGAAAGAACTGCAAATCACAAAAGGCTGGCTTTTCTACACCTTTTTTAACCTCCTTCTTCACAAAAAGATGTTTTACAGTGACCAGATCCTCAATGGAATTCATTTTAACTTGGAGCTTGGACCACAATCTGAGCAGAGAGCTGAGGACTGTGTGGTTAGATACAGCTGGGTAAGTCATTAAGGATTAAATTCCTTTTGAAATACTTCTGAATCTGCTGAATTTCTCTTTAAACTATCAGTAATTAGTTTTTAGCACTCTCTGGGAATGACTGAGGGCAAGAGATGGCCAAACAGAGCAGCTGTTTTTACAGAGGGAAAAAGGAGGTCTGTGTAAGTCTAAATTCAGATTGCTGGAAGACCCAGGAATAAATGAATAAACAATTAAATTGTAAGGACCTCCAGGAATATAAAGTGAGAAGAAACTGCCAAGATGTGAAGTTCTAATCGTGTCAACCCAGTTTGGTTTTTTTTTTAATCAGGATAATTACCTTATCACAGGAGGGAATTGAATGGGATACATTTTGAATAGACCAACAGAGTATGTTTGTCACAGTAAGGTCCATTCACCAACTTGTGAGTTTAGTTTGACAATAACCACCCTCAAAGAACAGATTTTGCCTGTCTATTTCCATATTGAGGGCCCACACCAGCACACCTGCACAAGTGTTTGACTTGGCCCCATATTGTCATGAGTGACTAAGGTCATACACAGTGTGAGGGATTCACCAGGACCCTAAAGGACAACACTTACGGTGAAAAACAACCTGAAATCTTGAAGATAATTTAATAAAAAGATATTTAAAGTCCTGCTCATTTGAAGAATAACAAGAGCAAGCTTTAAAATATGATTTTTTTCCGACAGGCAGTGGGAACAGAGGTTGGAAAGGATAAAACCCAAGCGTGAGTCAGCAAGGAGAGGCTGCTGCCAGACACAGGTGGTGTTTGGGGAAATATTAGCAGATGTTAACCATAGGACACAGGAGGTAATTATCCATGAGAGATTCAGAAAACATGACCTAGAAAGGAGGATATTTGCTCACTCCACGAAGAGAGAGGGCTGGAAAAGGGACATGGCAGCAATATTCCAACACATGACAGGGTTTAATTAAGAAAGCTCCAATCAGTTGTACTTTGGGAACACCACTAGTGGCTGCCTTAATTAAGGACAGATAGTATGAAAAGCTGTCTGAACTATATAGTTAATCATTTTAATACATGATCTCCAAGAAAGATGCTCTGACCCATTGCTGGGAGCTTCTAAAATGACCTTGACATGACCATGTCTGCTGGAGGCAGGGGATGCTCTGGAGTCCAGGGGGCTCAGCTGGTTGACCCCCTAAAATCTGCACCAGATTTGCATTCTAACCCTTATTTTTTAGTGTCAAAACCCAGTAAATTACATCCTACAGAAATGTTATCTCCTCTGGAACAAAACCATTTAATTTGGCACAACTGACTGCTGCAGCACCAGCCATGTAATATCTTCCTTTTCAAATTCATATTGGATACCTTCGAGTCAGATCAAATATAGACAATAAGTTGTCCATACCCGAGAGCTCCCAAAGCATCTCTCCCTAAAGGCACCTCTTTATCCCAGTGCTCCCAGTTTTATCTTTTCCAAACAAACACACCCACATAAAACCAAAATAGGAAAAGCTCCCTTGTAACACTCCTAACACTCCTGTGTACGTTGGGTTTTTAACATGATCTACTCCATATTATCCTCAGGAAGAAGCCTTCAGGAGGAGAAGGGTGGCATGTAATAAACTTCCTTTGTTGTGATGTTCGGATTACATATTCTTACTCATTTTTCCTTAATTCTCCATACATTTGGTAGTCCCATGCAGCATTTTACAGTAAAGGTTATTTCAGCACTGAAGCAGAATTTTATGTATCAATTTACTGAAGTAACAGATGAGCTTTGCTGATGCTGAATTTAACTTTGTATTTTTATATGATTTTATTAACTCCTTTATGTAAAACTGGATTACACTCTATTACCAATCTATTTTCTCTTTGTCTACAAGTATCTGGTAATATAGCAGATAAATCTGAAATAAAAAGAATAACAAAAGTACTATTGAGCACAATTAGAGCTTGTAGCACCCAAAATCAGACGTCATTAATAACAAATGATGATATTATATAAAAGAAATACCATCTGAAAACTGGTTTTACACGGCATATTAAAGACTTGATGGCTCAGGAGATGGGTAATAGAATAAAAAGCCTTTTATCTCAAGGTCATCAATTCAAATCCAAGTCAGACTGATAGCAACTGAAAGCTATTTGATGAGAGTGCTAATGAGCCCAGCCTCGTTACTGGAAATTTAAGAACACCTCAGCATTCAGCTCCTTCTGCTGCCCTGAGAGCAGAAGTCGGGGAGGTTTGGAGGAGCAGATCCAGCCCAGCAGGCAGAGCTGTGCTTCCCTCATTATCCCCTGCCAGCCCTGGGCTATCCCTGCTGCAGGTACCTGTCTGTTCCAAAATTCAGCAGCACTGCTGACTGTGCTCCCAGCACCCCGAGTGACCACGTCAAATGATGCAGAGGCAACGCTCCTCTGAGATGTAACAATTCCACATATTAATGCATCACTTTTATTTGATATCTCACTATTTTCCTGGTGTGGATCAAATAATGTGCCAAAGTAAACCAGTGCAGGGAGAGAAAAGAATCCCTGTGCAAACTCCAGTAACTGTTCAGCTGCTCTCACAGCAGCCAGCAAATAAAGCAGAGCACATATTGCATGGCTTGACAAGCAAAATATTCTCTGATAGAATCCCTGGAATAATTTCCTTTGTTCTGGTATAATACCTGCACAACTCGCTGTTGGCTCTGGTATTAACATGATGCAAAGCTCTGATAAGAACCCCATTGATGTTGTCCTTTTTATGCTGAATGAGATTTTTATTAAAAATACCCTTCCAATAAAAGCAACAAAACACTAGAGATGAATTTTCAATTATTTTCCAAATAAAAGAAAAGCATCCCAGAAGGAATTTGCTTTCGTATCTTTCATAGGCAAAGCTCAGTGTTAAATCAACACCTACATATACCTGTTTGCAAGTGTGGCTGGGGACGCAGAGAAGCACCAGTGTGACATAATCATTATAAACTGAGCAACCTGGGCTGGTGGAAAATGTCCCTGCCCATGGCAGGGGTTGGAATGAGATGATCTTTGAGGTCCCTTCCAACCCAAACCGTTCCATGATTCTATAGGAACAGGGTAAGTGTTCCCCATAATCTTTAATTGGAACTCACAGATTCCTTTTGGAACCTCCTCAGGTCCCTTCCAACCTCAATTGTTTCAAGATTCTAAAAATTAACCACCTCGTGGCTCATGTAAACTCCATCTGCAGTAGTGCCTGGGCTTAGAGGAGCAGGTTTGGGTTTCAGGAGTGAATAATGGAGTAATTTTAAAGGTACCCAGCTGCCTAAAGATGCATTTTACAACCAGCTTTGGCTTGCCATGTCTGGATAATCAATTCCCTTAATTCAATTTTTCCCCAGTGTAATAACCATTAGAAACTCAGCCCTTACCCAGGGGAGACAGCAGAAATCCCAAACTCTCAATTTTCTGCTGTCTAGAGGTGCCTCAGCACCTACAATTCCTCAGCTAAACCCCTATGGATGCCTCTTATTTCAGTCCTGAACCCAATAACTTATTCCTAAACCCTGAAAATGTCATATTTATAACAGTGGGCACAAAACCTTCAAATTTATGGAAGCTCCCCAGATAGAATCCCAGAGTGGTTTGGGTTGGAAGGAACCTCAAACCCCACCCAGTGCCCCCCCTGCCATGGCAGGGACCCCTTCCACTGTCCCAGGCTGCTCCAAGCCCCGTCCAACCTGGCCTTGGACACTGCCAGGGATCCAGGGGCAGCCACGGCTGCTCTGGGCACCCTGTGCCAGGGCCTCCCCACCCTCACAGGGAGGAATTTCTTCCTACTAATGGATCTAAACCTATTCTCTGTCAGTTTGAGGCCCTGTGAATTTTGCATCCCACATCAGCCCGAGGTGTGTACCTCTGGTGCAGCCTCCAACACTGAATTGCCAATTTTTCCCCTTCCAAGTGGTCAGGATTCACCAGTTCCTGATTACCTGAGGTTAAAACCAGAGATTATTTTGGTTCAACAAAGAGCTTTCCCCCCAGCTTACAGCACCAAATGGCCCAACTAACTTCATGTCTATCCAGCAAGCTGTCAAAAATACAGAAATCTGGGTTTGAGTGGATTTTGGAGTGTGGAAAAACCCCAAATCCATCAGTTAAGGTCATTAGCTCATGTAACACACCTCACTGAAGTCAATTTTCAAGGATAAGCGTGTGACAAGCTGACTGGAGGAATTCTCCTTTAATGCATTATTAATTCATTTATTATTACAGTTATTATAATCTTTATGCAGGGCACTGAAGTTTAATTTGTTCTCTATGAGCTAATCTTTTTAATGAGCCCTTTCTTCTCCTCAGGATGGGAGCTTCCTCAACCATTTATGGAGCTTTTAAGCAAGTCGAAAATGACAGGACTCTGTACCCTCCTCATAAACACAGCTCCACATATCATGCCCTGAATTTCAAATGAAAAGGAACGATTAGCAACTTTCCCACTGCCAAATATCTTTTAAAAGGTAACAGATTCACAAAGAACCCTCTAAATATAGGAAGTTCATCACACAATGAAATCTTAATCACAATTCCTCTCTGACAAAGAGGAGAAATGCATTTAAATAAAGAGACCCTGTGTAAGTAAATGCAGATATTTGTGGGGCAGCACAGATTAACTCCAGTCTGGAGCCCCATCTGAATGGCTTTGGGTTCATTCTCTGGTCACGCAGGGCAAGGAGGTCACGAGGCTGATCCCTGCCCTGAGAAACGGGTTCAGCCACAGAGGAAACAGCACAAAAACACAAAAGTGGGTGGTTTAAGTTGGGAACCAAAGGGAAGGAATAGCCCAATTCCAAACATCCACACTGCAGGCACAGCCGAGCTCCAGCTCTAAAGGCTGCAGCACTTTGGGACTTTCTTGGTGTTTAAAAACCATGTGGATGTGGCACCTGGGGACATGGGTTAGTGGTGGCCTCGGCAGCACTGAGGGAACGGCTGGATTTGATGGCCTTAAAGGTCTTTTCCAACCTAAATGATTCTGTGATTCCATACAGGGAGCTGCTCAAGCCTGCACTGGGAATGTTGTACCTGCACTTCCAATGTTTCTCCCTGGAAATGGAACAGCTCAGCCCATGGGAGAGCCTCCCAGAGAACACAGGAGAAGGTTTGGGGGATAAAAGGTAGGAGAAGGTTCTGGAGGAGTGCAAGAAGAAACAACACAGATTGTCCTCCAAGAAAAGCAGAGTAAAACTTTCAGAAGAAGGTTTGGGAGATAAAAGGTAGGAGAAGGTTCTGGAGGAGTGCAAGAAGAAACAACACAAATTGTCTCCCCAAAAAAGCGGAGTAAATCTTTCTTCTTTTTCATTCATTCCCAAAAACCAGCCAGCCTTGCACGGTGGCCTTTCCAGCTGTCTGGTCTTGAAAGAGGAAAAGTTTATCGGCTAACTCACAAACAGACAAGGAAGTCAGCTTTTCAGGTCAGAGCTGCTCCCACAATGAGACAAATGAAAATATAACCAGATTTTATGGAGATCTGGCCTCACACAGCAGCTGGATGCCGCTGCCTGCCTGATTAGCTGGGGTTAATCCGAAATTAGTAAATTATTTTCTACTTGGAACAATCACTGACTGTGAGGAAAAAAAATTGATTTATCAGTGGGTATAAGAAAAGAATTTTTTAAAAAGCCAAAACAATTTTAAACACTAATCAGACAAACCACATTTTGTCAATAACTTTATCATTCTGATTTGTACAGACCACAAAAGTTCACAAAATGAAATTCAGCAGCAGATACATAAGAAACCTGCTCTCTATAGCAGTCAAGGCCAGAAAGCAGAACACAAAATCCTAATAGATAGGATTTAGCTCAAAAGGAAGTTATTGCATAAATAATTCCCATTATAGGCAAAGCTTGCACCTTAGAGCTTCTGTTAATAAAAGTTCATGGGAAATGCATATATTGGTAGCCCAGACTCCCTTTTCACCAGCCACAAACAAACAAAACACAGAATTACAGGAGGTTTTTTTTCTGAATAGGATTTTAAAACAATTAAATAAATAGACAGAAACCCCTTGCCAGTGCGATTATTTCCTCCAAGCACATCTCACTACAGGAAGGGTCCACGGGCACTAAAATCCCCTGGAAACAAACTGTCCTGGAGAAGTCCAAGCCATAAATAACTGCAGGGCTCCAAAGCCTTTCTTCCCTGATGAACAGTTGTTGGCAGTGCCACCCCTCAGGCCCTGCTCTTCCGCTGTTTCTCTTCATCGTGCCCAACTTTTAGGAAATCCAAGGAAATCCATCCAGCCCCTCCCTGCCCTGATAGCCACCAGCAGCTGCTGGGGAGCAGAATGGGACACTGACCTCGAAATAATCAGGGTGGAATGGTCACAGCACCTTTTTCTCCAGAACTGAAGGGGTTTTTTAAATGTAAAATCACCATTTCCTCACCAATTAGTTGCTACAAGAGGATAAAGCCTGGCTTAGGGCTCAGCTCCACACACAATAACCAATGAATGTTTGCTTGAGTTGCAAAAAGAGAAGACAAACAAGCTCCATCTGACCTCGGAGCTGTCAGGCTCTGAAAGCATGTCCACATCCTCCAGGGAATTACTAATCCCATGGAATCATTCCAGAACACACCTGCATGCACAAACAGATACACACACACGTGTTTATGCTTTTATAGAAAGATTTTCCAGACAGAAATGGTATCAAATGGGTCCAAAATGGTTACGGGGAGTTTTTCTGTGATGATTTAGATACAAAGGCAAATAAAATGGACATCCAAAACACAGATATTTAATTAAAAAGAAAAACATGCAATTCTAACCAGTACATGCAGCTGTTTCCTCATCAATGCATGGTCAGTTTGCAGTTTTACATCTGAATCCTTCTCCCCACTTTACTGCATCTAGAAATGAAGACAGAATTGTGATTTGAGTAATGACATGTCATACTAAAACCAGCATGTTATCTAAAACCAGCACCTTTATCAGTACAATTCCTTTGCTTTTGGTTTTTTTTCCCTATATACTGAGTTTCTGTCTGATCTCCTTCTCCTTGTCCTTTATTTACCTGGGAAAGGAGAGGTTTCTCCATATTTGAATAACAGAAGCAACATACCCCATGGAATAGAAAAAAATGGGCTGAAGTGAGAAGATCTGATTCTCATTCTAAATCAGGTTTTTTGGCCTTGGAACGAGGCATTTTTCTGCACATTTCCCCTCTCTTCCTTCGCCTTTCCTGTCTGCTTACATTATGAGCTCTCTGAAGTCTGTTAAGTGTTTATACAGCACCAAACAGATAAGATTCAGCTTTCCTCGGAATCACAAGATAACACAAACCCAGAAACAATAAATCTTATCAATCACCACCTACATTATTGCTCTCCTAACATGAAACACATTTCAAAGTGATTTTCAACAGTTACTTTCCTTTAACGGAAAAGAAATAAAAAAAGGCTCATAGAAGAAAAGCGCATCCAAGAGGAAACAGATCCCTTAAATGTTTTTTTTTTCCAATACATTCCACCTGTTTCAAACACACTGACCAAGAACTGCATTTCTGTGTCTTTACTACAAGGACAAGACACACTTCTGCTGTTGACCTCGATATTCCCACCCACAGCTGGATCACAGAATGCTCCACTGTGTTCTGGAGCAAGGAAAAGACTTTGGAGCTCTAATCCCACTTTTCCTGCTCTCCCAAATGACAGAACACACACAGTGCAAACACCAGACCAATTCCTGTATCCCCCAGGAGCAAAAGAAGCACACAAGCACCATTCTGGTCTGGTTTTACCTCTGTGGGTCACCTTTAAAAGTGATTTTTCTTTCCAGCCTCTCCGTATGAATGACAAGATATTCAGAGAGACGTCTTGAGGGAGAAGAAGTGATAAAGAGGAATTCAGCTAACCTATTTTCTTTCTTGTCACTTGTTGATAATCTCTTTATCTGCTCTCATCTCACCAGTTGCAGACAGACTTATTTCCCCGTGGACAGAGCCAATCCTTCTTCCAAAGTGCACACGTGCAGCTGTACCTCCCTTCCCTCAGCGTTTCAAATTCATATTGCAAAGTGCCCCTGATCTTTTGGGGTAAATGGAAACAAACTCTGCCCACATAGATGTAAACATATAAAATGTCAGTGCTTATTGCCAGACACATCTTCGGCCTTTCAGGGAGTTTCTGTGGCCATGGGCACGCAGGGAACATTTGTAAGAACCTCCCCATCAACAGAAGTTCTCCGTTTCACTGAAACACAATTCACTAGCACACATATTTTACACTTTGACCCTTCCTGTTGATAAATTATGGTTTGTGATGCGAACAGAAAACATTTTCTAAAGCTCTGTGGTGATTTAGGAACCCCAATTCTACTTTCAGCTGCACCTTAATCCTCCTTGACTTCTATTGAGGCTTCAGCTTAGCAATGTTTGCTCCCCTGCTGGCACCTCACCCGGCCTTTTAGAGAGCCCTGCACCTCCCTGAAGCAATGTGACTGCAATTTGTAATGCCAAATGCAAACTGCCCGAGCCACAGCCTGTGCCAGCTGGGCACAGCCCAACCGAGCAGCGCCAGCCTGGCCCGAGGTTTGCAGGACATGCCTGGGCTGGAAAACAGAGCAAACCCCAACCCAGCCCCACGCAGAATCGCCAGGGCTGCAAAGCAGAGTGGAAAAATCCTTCTGCCGTGAACCGGCGCAGAACAGAGGCCATTTTCAGGATTTCAGTTCAGCACAGGGCTGGATTCAGGGAGTCCAAGACAAGATGCTGTTATTACATCAGGTCCAGACTTCCTGCCATTACAGTGCCCCCAGTTATCTCTATATTAAGCCAATTCTCCTGTAATTGATTAAAAGCTCTCCTCCAAATAAAAAATCTCCTGTTTATTTAGAGACATGGGAAGGAAAAGAAGAAATTCAATGCTGTTTCTATCTGAGATTGTGAGGGAGGAGGGAAGGATGATTTGTACCTCCCCCTCCTCCTATTTTTTAATCTCTCTCAGAAATCACAGCAGAGAACAGTAACTCAAATGCTTTATAGCTGAATTCATTTTCATCATCTGTCTCCTATCTTTACCAGTTGTTTGTCTGCTTCTCCTATTTATGCTGTGCATCTTGGACTTATCGATCTTGTAAGCTTTAAATTACAGCTATCCGGGAAAAAAAATAAAAAAGAGCAGGAGGCAAACCACAACGGGAAAAGCCAGACCTGATAAAGGATTTCTGAAGGGCTTCTCACTTTTGCTAAAAGAATATCTTAATGGCATTTCCTGGAGAGAAGGTCTGTAGGGCTGAAGTTATCAGTGGACTGTATGGACAGAGGATGTGCAAAAAAAGCTGTCAGACTGAATGAAAGGGTTTATATCAAAAACATTTCCAGTGAAAAGTGTAGGAAAACTTGGGGAAAAAAATACAAGATTTATACAAGTATTAATCACCTGATTTGTGGCACTGGGTTCACCAGAGCCAGCCGATTTATAGCAGTTCTTGCGGTTCCAGGCTGAGTTTAAACAATAAGAATTCACTGCTCCCCAAAACCACTGGAAATGTTTCCCATGACAAAGGCAGAGCAGGGGAAGAGCTGATTTTGGTGCCCAAGTGCACCCACTGCAGCCTCAGCTCAGAGCCTGCTCGGGGGTCACTCCAGGCTTTTGGGGCTGTTAGAGAATCATAGAATCAGACTGCTTTGGGTGGGAAGGGACCTTAAAGATCATCTCCTTCCAACCCTCCTTCCATGGCCACCTTCCACCGTCTTCCTCAAAGAACTCCATGAACCCCCCCAATCCTCCTCCACCTCAAATCCAAACTCCCTGCAGTGATACTGCAATTCCCCAGGGAAGGGTATCCAGTATTTTGCCCAAGACTCTCCTGTAACACAAAGGAAAAATTATGACTCAGAGGCCTCTGCTCCAGGTGTTCCCACCTGGGGGGATGCTGTTGGAAGGGAAGGGAAGCACCAGCATTCCTCCTGTGGAAAAACCAGGCCCAGCCAGCTCTGGCCTCCCTTTCTGAGGGCTCTTTGGCTGCAGCAAGTTCCTTAAGTTTAAAAATCAACCACAGCATTATTTCACAGAGGAATAACTGAAACCAGGTCTGTCTTAATGAGAAAACCTGTCTCCAGTCTATGCTGAGAACTCAGCCTGTTGTTGGTTTTTCATGCCCTGAGTACTACAAGGGGAAAACCTGCACCCTTCCAAACTGGGATTTGTGACTGTCCTAGAAACCTCGTGGCCTGAATCAAAGTTAGGTGCCCTGGTATGGTAAATCTGTTGGGATTTCTAAAGCTGAGAAATTAAAATCTAATCTTTTCCTCTGTGGGTCTGCATGTCTGGGTTCCCAGTGCCGTTTCCTGCACTGCCAAGGCATTTTATTGTTCTGATGTTCCTCAAGTACAGCCACTCTGTCTTTTAATTTCCCCAAAGGTCAGAGGGAGCTGACAGATTTCTCGGTGAGGGAATGCAGTTCCCATTTCCACACTCAGCTGGGCACTCCTGCCTCTGCCCCTGCCTTGCAGTGAGCTCTGTGAGGCACAGGGAGGGGAGTGGCAGCAGGGCACAGACATGGCTTTGAGGCATCCCTGATCCCGGTGCCCAGCTGGGGCTGCTCGGTGTCTGAGCAGGACCAGGAGCAGGGCTGGCATCACCCACTGCCTCTGGCCATGCCACAGATGGCACCAGCAGCTTCCCGGGCTCCTCCATCTCCGAAAGGCAGAGGAGGCACAGACGAGCAGGGATGAGAGATCCCTGCTGCAATGTGACCTTCACATCCCATCCATGCATTGCTCCCTCACAGACACACAATTGGATGAAGTAAAAACCTGCGAGTCAGGCTCAGATAATGTTCTGGAAATGACAAATAAGTATTTAAATGTTACTTGAATTGTGCCTGCTGCAGAGCCCTACAACACAGAGGAAGATCATTCACAGATTTGTCCCGGAGGACTTGAGAAAGAAGAATGACCTCAAAAGAGGGGAATGCTGGCCAGGATGGGGCTCTGGCACTGCTCTGGCTGCTCCTGAAGCCAACCTGCTCCCACTGCACTGTGCTCTGCACATCAAACCTGCCTTGACCCTGCTCTCAGTGCAGACCATGAAGGTTGATCCTATTTCAGGGACGTGTGGGTGGCAAAGGGATGAAAGGACCCAAATCCCAGCACCCAAGGCTGGGCATTTTCCCCATCAGCTCCAGCAGCAGCACCAGTGAGGCAGGAGCTGCACTCGTGCATGTTAACAGCTGAAGGGTTTTCGAGGAGGAGGTTTTGTCAAGCAATAAAAAGATGCATTAACCAGCTTGGAAAATAGCACGGGATGAAGTGGATAAACTTTCCCAGCAAAAGGTCAAGGTCCTTACAGCTTACGGATCACACAGAAGTGCAAATGTGCTGAGGGGAGTATTTACAGTGATGTCTTCTGACTAACACCAAGCACATACAATTAATATGGGTTAAGAAAAACATCAGCAAGAGAGAAAAGAAACTCTTTAATAAAGAAACAAACATTTTCAGTGTAATTTTACCCATGTGCATTTTGAATACAATCCAGCAAAGATGCAGTGTGCTGAGAAGAGTCAGCACAAGCATTCTTCTGTTTCTTAAATAATATGATTATTTTCTTTTTAGCAACAGTAGGAAGTATTAATTTTACAGGAATACAGTTAAGAAGTCTAGTTTAGTAGACATGCTTTGCCCGTATTTCTACTTTTCCCACTAGGAAAAAAAAAATTAATAAAAATACTCTTTCTACTCTGTGGGACACACAGAATAAGGTGGCTCATAATTACTCCAAGCACAGTGCTACAAATTGCTCAAATATCTGTTTATTTATTACTGGAAGTGCTATCAGAATATGAAGAGAGCCTTGCAATACCAATCACAGCTGTCTGGGCCCATCACATGATGGTGGCTGACAGTTCCCGTGATTTACTGCACCAATAAAAGAAGGCAGCCGTGAACACGTTCTTGTAAATCAAGTCTATTGGGCCAGATTTGGGCCCTCGATTACTCAGGCATAAGAAATGTTATAGCTCTTTGCCAGTACATAATTCAGGTGGTGAACTTAATAATACGGATGTAGGGCATTAAAAGCTGTTAAGATGGTTACCAGGAGAAAATCACCTTGGCTCCATCACCCATGCAAAGGCTCATTGCTGCACACGCTCTCTCTCTGAGCCTCGTCATTACCCAGGGACAGCAGAGCCATTTTTTCCCTAAAGAAAATGTCAAGGTCTGTGCAGAATCACCCAGGTTTCATGTTCAGCCCTGCCCCACCATCAGTGAGTGTTCAGCAGTTAAACCCCGTGCCACGACACACATGAGTTGAGTTTAAATTTGCAGTGCACACCAGGTGTTCTCATTGTCCCTTAAGGGAACCTGGGACTGGGGCAGAATCACCTCTGTCAATATTCCCCTGCTGTGTCAGTAAATCCTGATAGCCCATAAAAGTCAGCGAGCAAAACCGACACCACGCAGGAGCCCGCGAGCACCTTGGGGTAAAATTTGGCACACTTAGTACCTGTCTATTAGTTAGAGTGATTCTGCATTTAACGTCCCCGAGGTACAGGCAGCACTTGCACTGGTTTCAACAACCTCCTGATGCTCAGACGTGCATTACAGCCCTGCTCTGAGCCGCTCACCACGCAGGATGTGCAAACCCAATGGCACACGGGCTGCCAGAAGGATTTCTCCAAGTGGCAATGCAGCATCCTGAGTGTTTGCACACCAGCTGAGAAATATCCACCATTTTCCAGGAGATCCATGGATTCCCATCACAGTATTGGGGTTTCAGGGAGGAAGACAGCCAGAAAACTTCACTCTGTGTTTTTTAAGGTATAAATTAGTTTTTAGCTACTCACACCCAACCACAAGGTCGTTCTCAGGCACTCTGGAGCAACTCTCATCATAGAGAAATAGAATCCCCGAATGATTTGCATTCAAAGGGACCTTAAAACCCATCCAGTCTCCCCTCTGCCATGGCAGGGCCCCCTTCCACTGTCCCAGGCTGCTCCAAGCCCCATCCAACCTGGCCTTGGACACTGCCAGGGATCCAGGGGCAGCCACAGCTGCTCTGGGCACCCTGTGCCAGGGCCTCACCTCCCTCCCAGGGAAGGATTCCTTCCCAGTATCCCATCCAAACCTTCTTTGAGTTTGAAGGTAAATAGTTTTCAACTCAAATATCTGTTTATAGTGCAGATTTTTGAAGTTAAATTTATTTACCCCACCTGACACACCATTTCCTAATGTTTCCTGGTTAAAAATTTTAGGCAACTTGAACTGAGGATGCTTTTTCCCACTCTACAACCCAGCAGTCAATCCCATGCAAGCTGTCATGAGTATGAACTCTGGTAGATCAGAAGGACCTAACCCATGGCACTGAGTGCAAATAACAGGCAAAGAGGTTTGAAAATATCCTTTAAATGATCCATTTTCTGCTGCCCTTTTCATAACAGATTTAGAGCATAGTTTTAATGAAGGACAATTTTTTTCCTGTTATAAAGATAGTTCACTCTTAAACTATAATTTTCCCTTTTTTTTCTTCCTGAAAATGCCCTTTAAATGCACTTGAAAATTGTCCAACATTAAAATTGGAAACTTAACCTTATAATATGTGATTCTATGCTGAGATTACTTATGATCGTACAAACTAATAAGTAACTTATTTGGCATCTGAAATGATAAGCAAACCACGAATCAAGCAAACTAAAAGATTTCTACATCCAACTGGCAAATGATTTACAGGCTAAAAAATCCTCTACAGACAGTCTTATAAAAGTGAATGACTTTCAAGCAGAAGGAAAAAATGAAGTCAATAGTCTGAAGCTGCTCATTATGCCTCATTTGTTCAATTCTTATCTTGATTTGGTCATCAACTCTCTGCTTGCTTGTTAAGATGGTCAAGCCATGCAAACAAAGTGATATTTGTTCACATAACAACATTGAACCCTTATATAGCACTTTTCATCATCAAATCTCCGAGCCTTCTGCGAAGAAGGAGAGCTTTGTTATTTATCCCCAATTCAGATAACGAAATTACAGCAGTGGGATAATTGCAGAGCCAGAAATAAAACTTCCGAGTCCCAGCTAATGGCCTGAGTAGCAGCACAGGGCATTTTATTAACGCAGGAGACAACTGAGGTCAAGATGGGCAATTTGAGTATCACAACTTCTGAACTGCTGAAAGCATGAGGAGGAAAGTGCAACTGAAAAAAGTCATCAATTCAACGAGTGCTTTACACTGGCACTCGAGACTTGAAGTGTGCTATTAACTCCTTCTGCCCACAGACACGCACAAAGACTTCATACCAACAATCCCTCGGCAAGAAAGGTCATCAAGAAGATGCTTAATTCATAATGGTACTCCAAGTATTGGATTTCTTTTTTTTTTTTGGTATCAGAAAAAAATACATGTTTCTGCTGGAAAAGGAATTCTATATGATTAAAAGGTGTTTAAAACAATGCCGAGACGACAGAATTTTCCTTGGAAGAGATTACTGAGTTTCAGAATCATTTCTCAGGAATTTTATGGTGTGAAATAGGTTTGTTGGGAGCTAATGTTTGGGGGTGAGAATGAGAGAGGCCAACAAGGAGGATGCTGCTGGGGAGATTTGCTGCCCGCCACCCAGTTAAGAACTGGAAGTGGGTAAAGCTTGATTCAACTTTCATAAAGGCCCTGGGCATCCTGGGGGCCTTTAGGTAACCTGCTATCTGCAAATATTGCAATTGGTGGTGCACCAGCAACTGCGATTTCCTGACAATACTGGAATTCTGGGGAGCAGTTTGGCTTGCTCAGGGAGATGGGAGGTGTAAGGCCATGGCTGAGTGTCCTGGGGGGCAGAAGGCACAGGAAAGCTCCGTGATCTTCATGGAAAACCTCCTCAAAGCACAAGAACAACCCACCCCGATGACTGTGGAGCAGACATGACAGAAGGCTGACTTGGCTGGACATGGAACCCCTGACCGAGCTCCAACACACAAAGAAAGTGAACAGAAGGTGGAAGCGGGGACTGTCCAGGAGAACTACGGAAGCCGGGCCCAAACTGCAGGGAAAAATTAGGAATGGCAAATCAAATCCCAGGTGGAGCTAAAGGCAGCAAGGGACGCTGTGGACGGTTGGAAAGGTTCACCCACAGGCACAGCTGCAGGAAACAACCAGGGAAAATGTGAGTCACTCCTGAATATGTCACAAAAACTACTGACAAAGGGTACAAGGGAGGGATGAGGCATTCAGTGAAGGTTTTGCCTCAGTCTTCGCTAGCAAGGCCTCCTCTCAGGCTGCCCAGCTCCACGGTCCTGATGTCTTTGTGTGGGTAGGGAAGTCTGATCTACAACAGAAGAAGACTTTGCTAGGAAGCACTTAATCAAACACCCTAGAGAGGTCTGTGAATGTGCAGGAGACACACTGACATCCTCCTGAAGCTGCTCTTTGTGTCCTTGAAATGTTGTGGCAACTGGTGGATCCTTCAGGTGACTGGAAAAGGTAACTTCCATGTCTGTCCTCCAGACAGGCAGGAAGGAACAACACACGCCCACATCCAAATTCTTGGTGACTCTCACCTCAATCCCAAAGGTTATGGAGCAAATCTTCCTCACTACAATCTGTTTAACCTCTTAATATCTTAATTAACAACTTGGACAATGAGAGCAGCAAGTTTCCAGACAACACCAGAGCTGGAGGATGGGGAGGGTGTTCAGGGGCGGCTCAGCTGGCAGGAGAAGGCAGCTGACAGAAACCTTCCAGCAATCCAACAAAACAGACAGGGAGCTCTGCAAATTGAAACCCACAGTGCAGAAAGCAGCTCCAGGGAACACAACCTGGGAGCTGAACAGGAGTTGGCAGCGACGGTGACAAATGCCACCCTCACACCCGGTTCCATTTGCAGGAGCAGAGCCAGCAGGTCAGGGAAAGCAATTCTTGCTCCTTATTCAGCACTTGTGAGGCTGCATCTGGAACACAGTGTTCAGTTTTGGGTTTCCTCTTACAAAACACTGACAAACAGGCAAAAATTCAGCAGAATGGATTGGGATGATGAGGGGGGTGCAGCACACAACTTGGGAGAAGAGCTGGGACAACTGTGTTTGACCAGCATGGGGAGAGAGGCCTAATTCCTGTTTTCAACCCAACAAAGCTCTGAGCAACCTGATTTAAGTTCAAAGTCAAGCCTACATTCAGCACGAGGACCTCCAAAGGTCCCTTCCAACTTATATTCCTCCACGATGTTAATGGTTTCTCCTTCACTGGTGCTTATCAGAGTGCACTCACTGGAAAGTATCATTTTAAATAACTATTCTGACTTTGTGCGACATTTTCAAACGCAATACAAAATTCCATACATATTTGAGAAGTATCCAACTGCAGGTGAGGAATAGCATGGCCTAAAAGCCAGTCAGCTGGAGCCAATTAGAGCCTGATCAACCTCCCCTGGCACCAGAAGGCCTAATTGAACTTCTCCCCTCTGTGCAAGATGGAGATCTTTGCCTTCTCCACAGAAGCCCAGAACGAGGGGTTCGCTGCTCCGAGCCTCTGCAAAGCAAGATCATTATCAAAACATAACGACCAAAACAGGAGATGTCTGCACTGATTAAAATAATGCTATTCCACCCTCTCATAAAAGAAAAAAAACCCCACTTCCCCTGCAAAGAGCCGACCTCAGACGTTTAGTCCCAGACACCCATTTTTACCCTCCTGGCAAATGGAGAACGTGAGCAGGAGCAAGTGACACACAGGCAGATTTAGAATTAGACTTCAAAAGCGAGTGGTTCATTAGCGTAGCACGAGGGAAACCAAGACATCTTTGAATGATCGTTAGCTACGGTCTAATAAAACCTGAGCCTGGTTTTAAAGAGAAGAAAAAAATAAAGCTAAAAATGCATGTTGACTGAAATATATAAACTTACAGTGGAAATCAATTGGTATTTATAGCTGCTGAATAATGCACTCATTACTATTCATTCTCATTACTGTGCATTTTGCAACTGTCACAAAAAATACAGTGACTGACTGACAGCTTTTAAAATATTTTTATGCTTCAAGAACGAAAATAGCTGAAAGAGAGCTGGAATTTCGAATTTGAAAAGACTGGACAAATTGCCAGTAGTGCAGCAATCTAACCTTCTCTTAATTCCTGGTTTTAAGTTCAAATCTCCTCAATATTCTATGTTAATTTGAATAATCATTTTGCTCTTATTCTTTTTTTTGGAGAGGGGTGGAATCATGTTTCATTTTTGTGCGGCTTTGTTGTGTGAAAAATCTCTGAATATCAGGAAGAGTACGAGCAACGTTTTCCCCTAATTAGTCCATAAAAATGCTAATTTCTCTAATGAATCAGATTGAAATATCACAGGAGTAGATAATAGCACAAATACGGAGTTTGCTTATGGGGCAGGCTTTTGTTAATCACTACCACAGCACCGGGCAGCTCACAAAGCCAACACTTTAATGAGGTTAGAGAGGCAAAACATGCTCATCTTAATTTTTTTTGTGCAAAAAAGAGACAGTTACTTGCCTGTGCAGTCACAGCACCCTTGGATTCGTGTCTATACGTGAAGAAAACCAGATCCCCAGGATTTACATCCCTGCTCTTCCATCCCCACACAGTCAAGTCCTCTGCCTGTTTACTCAGGCTGAGGATGGGGCCATAAATCTTTATTCTGCCCAATTTCATTGTTAACATAATCCATTTCTGAGACAGATAAAATAATACTTCCCTCTTTTTCATGGACCAGTAGCTAATAATGTCACCAGTTTGAATGATACAAGGCTGAGATCATTGTCTGTCTGCCCCACAGCATCTTTCTCTCTAATTTTTTTCCTGCCCTTACACTTTGGCTCCTGCCTTCTGTGCTGGCACATACTGAGGCACTTGTATCCAAGCTGCAGATCTAGGAAGGAGCGGTCTCTGTCTAAGTCAAAAATCTAGGAGAATCAATGAGCTCTTAGAGGAAATCTCCTAGGGTTTGACCTTCAGGGTGGCCTTTTACTCTTTAAACCCCATGTAAAACAGCGACTCTACCAGTCAATCCTCAGTAAAAGATTTAAAGAAAGGGACTGTTGCCTATTGGTGACACCAGAAATCTAAGCAGGAATTAAGCAGCTTGAAAAAGCCTTTAAATTCAAGTCACCATTCTCCCCCAGCTCTCCATATATTCTTTATGGCCCTGTGTTCCCTCAGCCCTTTGATCATTTTATATTGAAGTAGTCTCTTGTTTAATACGCAGCTAAGATGACTGCAGGATAACATCAAAACAGGAGGGAACAGAAAGAACATGAAAGAATATGAAGTCAATGGCTTTGCCAATCACAATACACAAACAGGGCTGGTTAAAAGGCTCGGCATTACAGAGCTGCCTTTATGCTCTCACAAAGCTTCACGCAGCGTTAAGACCAACGACAAACTGAGACTAATGATTAAAACTACACTGGGCTGCCTTTCTTCTGCTTTAATTGTTGCTTGCTTTGCTCAGAGGTAACAGATCTGCAAATCTGCACCTAGCTTTGTCCCACAGGTTCACTGCACCAGCTGGTCTCACCATCCTTCTGTTAGGAGTCAGAGTTTCCAAGCCAGGGTTTCCAATAAAACATGATCCATCATCCTCGTGCCATCACAGAATGATTTGGGGATGAAGGGACCTTAAGATTCATCTCGTTCCAAGCCCCTGCTATGGGCAGGGACACCTTCCACTATCCCAGGTTGCTCCAAACCCCATCCAAGCTGGTCTTGAACACCTTACAAAGGAGCTCCAACCATCATCCTCTAACAAGTTCCAAAGGTATTTTTGACAAGAAGCAAAAAGGGAGAAGAGTTTTCATTGAAATCTTCCTTGTGCTCCTCTAAGAAAATCAACCCAACTCCACAAAAAAATAAAAAGGGGAACAAATCCTGGTTACACCAAACTTTGTCTCCTTGATCCCCAACAACTTCCTGGTGCAGTGTTTACATAAAAATCCACAGCATGATTTGGACGCCAGACAGACGGAAATGTCGATGTCTTCTGTCTAGAACTCCTCTCACACTTGGTTTTCGTGCCATATTTCTTGGCTGCCTACACTCATGTTAATCTGCTAAAATCGCTTTACCCACTTGGAAGGAACGTTTCACTTGTACTCAGTTCTATTATTCATCACACAGCCACGACGGCAGCTCCATGACTGACTGCTAATTATCCTTTCCCCTGCGTGGCACAGACAGTCGCGTTTTCGGCAGCAATTTATCCTTCCTCCCATGGAGCCATGAGGTGGGAGCTGAGGCCCATTGAAGTCGGTGACAAAGGCCCCGGTGATTTCAGTTGTGTCGGGAATTCATCTTTTAATGGGAAGAGACCTGCTTAAGTGTTATTTAGTGTATGATGTCAACAGCCCGAGATAACAACTGACAGGAGGAGAATGTGCACATTACCGGTGGGGCCAGGATGGGACACAGCCCTCGGGGGCTCTGCTCGCTGTCACATCCCTGTCACAGGGCCAGACAGGATCATGCCACGTTCCCATTTCAGCTGCCTCCTAACAGGGAACAGCCTCAGGTCTGCTCAAGCCCAGTGTGCAGTTCCTGGGAACTTCGGGGGTGATGGAGAAGTCCCATTTACCTTTTTGATTTTTTAGATCCAGTGTCTTAACAGGGAGACTACTCCCTGTCTACAAAAGCAGTTGGGAATACCAGTGGCAATATACATTCCCAGTGAAGAATGCTGCTCCTGAACTTCTTTAATGGAAGCAAGAGCTAAAAAGACAAAAACTTTCCCTGACGTCTTTCCTATTCACCTTCCTAGACATTCTGGCAAAGAAGGGAACATAAAGAACATGAACATTGTCCAAAATGCTCACTTCTTACACAAAAAGTTGTAGTTTTCACTGGAAAATGTTTTGTGTATGTAAATGAGAAGCGGAAGATAAAATCCGAGCGTTGATGAACACATTTTCTGAATCACAACAGGCTTTGAGATAATTTTGCTGATTTGTCTGGGTGTTTTTCCCTCCCAAATAAGCTATTGTGACTTGTCCTTTCTCTCACCTCATCCTACTGCCCTAATCTCCCTCACTTACATAAACCAAAGTGTCTCACTTTCACATCTTCTCCCTCCCATTCCCTTTGCCTGAACTCCCAACTGGAAAGAAAGATGGAGATGTGAGAGCATGGAGTGACAGGACAAGGGAGAATGGCTTCAGATTGAAGGAGGGCAGGTTTAGAGTGGGTATTAGGAAAAATTCTCTACACAGAGGGTGGGGAGGCCCTGGCACAAGGTGCCCAGAGAAGCTGTGGCTGCCCCTGGATCCCTGAAAGCATCCAAAGCCAGGTTGGATGGGGCTTGGAGCAGCCTGGGATAGTGGAAAGTGTCCCTGTCCAGGGCAGGGGTAGCACTGGATGAGCTTTAAGGTCCCTCCCAAAACCATTCTGGGATTCAGGATATTAACTTCTCCAGGTTACAGGCCTGAGGATGAAGCCACCAATTCCTGCAGCCAACACTGATGCCAGTGAACAGCCCCAGCCCCAGAGGTGTTTGCATTTGTGATGAGCTTTGTAGAGCAAAGCTGTTCCTCAGGGCACAGCTCTCAGCAGGCTGCAGCAGCACAGCCAGGGCTGGGGCTGAGAAAGCAGCACAAGTCCATCAACTTTTCCTCACCTGAGCAGGGAAGGAAAGGGGATCTGTCTCTTGAGGGCAGCAGAATGAGGAGCCAAGCTGGGAGCAGTTTGTAGCAGGTGCTTGGGAACTGCAGGTTTTTAGCAGCCACCTGCCCAAAGCAACCTGAGAGATACTGTGAGTAAATCCATCTTCCTCATGTGGCTAAAACCCACAGGTAGTAGCTTGGAACTTGGTAGGAACTCAATGATCTTAAAGGTCTTTTTCAACCTAAACAATTCTCTGGTTCTAATAGAGAAATCCTCTGTGTGCACATTACATTTCAAGACCTTTACTTTAAAACAGATCCTCCAAATATATTAAAAAACCTGTTCAAGCTAAATTTGCAGCCCAGCCCGTGAGATTTTATTCAAATATATTTTTCTGTGCTTTTGGATCAACTGATTTCCACTTGCTGGTCCTTTGTTTTGGGCAAGGCTCGTTTTCCCTGTGCTATTCCAGTACCACCAAAGCAGCCAAGTGACCTCTGAGGACAAGGGAAGTCCATGCTCCTCACTCAGGATTGGTCTCTGCAGCATCTAAACCACTGAAACCCTAAGCCAGCTGAATTTGCTTTTCCGACACCTCCTTATATTTGTGCAGTTTTTTTGGGTTTTTTTCTTAATGCAGAAAATTATTGCTTAAATTACCAGCAATTCCTATATATTGGAAAGACAAAAAGAAGAATGATAAAAATAAATAATGATTCCTATGTGGTACGGGCTATGATAAAGTGGTGTAAGTAAAGATGGGTTGTAAAAACTACCTCCAAATACAACACAGAATCCACAAGAGCGACACCGCAGATTGAAAACAGACAGCTAAACAAATAAATAAATAAAAATCAATGTGCACTGTACTGGTTGTTTGCAAAATTAGACAATTAATTCTGTGTAAACCAACCTATCGGGAAGCCACACTGTGGGGATTCTGAGAGCTGATACTGCAGTACACTGGATTAGAAAAGAATGCTTTAATGAGATCCCTGGAGAGTCTCCACGGACTCTCCAGAGGACTTGGACCATCCTCTCCAAAAGACCATTTTTACCCCATTTAACTGCCAGTGTGTTGCATCTCTGATATACACGTGAATAAAAAGAAAGCAAAAAAGAAGAAAACCCCCAAATAAAAAGCACTATTAACACAATTACCAGGACCAGTGAGAATGGGGCTCTTCAGGCTCAAAAAGGACATTATGTCATTTTCAATATACAGGACCCTCAGAAAGAACATCTGTATATTTAAAGCCACTTACAGCCAGAATAGCAGCAGCATAAAGAAAGCTTTTACACACAGGAGGGTGTAAAAAACCCATAATAATAATAAAAAAACAAAATCACATTGTGCTCGCCAGAACAATCTGCAACCTGGCTTTTATTAAAATTTTATTTTTCTTTAAGTAAAGACCTAGCGTAGAGCTTGCCAAGTGCAATAAATGCTCCAGTTTAACATGTGATTTTTCAAACAAACTGGAGAAAACCACCTTGAGCCCCAAACCCAAAATGGCTGTATTTCAAAATGATCACTTGCTGTAAAATAACAGCTGGAAAACAGCAAGGCAGAATGTTTTGATGAGGAGCTTAGTAGTAGGGCTGGAAGCTGTTCTTCTATTTGCAGATTCCCTGTAAAAACATGTATAACCACATTTATGCCTTCAGTTGGAGCAATCAATACTCTCAGCTTTCAAAAAGCTTTTCCAGGGAATCCTGTGGATTTTTCTTACTCTTGTCTGTTTTACAGAAGTGTTTCTGAAAGTGAGGCCTGAGATCAGAGGGAAAAAACCCTGAAATTTTGAAATGAAGTGCAAAAAAATAAACAACCCCACAGAGAAACCCTTGGAAACATTTAAGCCAGCCTGTAAATTAGGATGAATTAGTGCATTTCCTCTCCAGCTCTACTGTCAGACTTTATGCAAGGACCAAGTCTCAGCTTCAGAAGCAGAAGGTGCTGGACAGCACTAACTGTGAGACCAGTATCTATTTCCAATGGTGTCACATTTGAGAAAATCAGCAGATTCAAGAGTTAATGGGTTAAGGAGTTAATAGGACACTCAAAGATTAAGCGTTAGGCAGTTAATGAATGCAAACCATGTCGGTAAATGCTGAATTATTACTATGCTGCTGCTGTTTTACCCGGGCCAGCTGCTGTGACATCCTCAGTCCCCACCCCACCTGGACCATGGGACACCCCAAAAGCCAAGCTGGGAAAAGCCAACAGGAGATTGCCCATGGACAGCCACCATCAGAGCCTGCTCTCCACAGGGAAGTGCACTCCAGCGTGTTTTAATCACCTCATAAAGATTTTACAACACCAGGAAACAGAGAAAGAGTTCAAACACAGTCTTTGAGTCCTAATATTTACATGGGCAAACATTTGTTTATCTGTCAGCTGTGTAATCTCAGGGCCTCTGTAGAGCCTGGGACAGCCTCTTAAGTAGCTTTCCCCAGTTTTGATTAGCTGACTGCGGAGCCAGCCCTATAAATATTCCTAACATTTGCACCCAATGGACCAAGTATTTTGTTGAGCAGACTAATTGGTTCACAACCCCTGCTAAGTATCAGCCCTATCATCCCCGACTGCCATGGGCTACGATCATCATTAGCCAAGTGACAATCTCCTGGAGAATTTGGGCTCTTTAATCTCCCTTCTCCCCGAGGACATCAGACTTATTATGGGTTAAAGCTCTCCGAGTTGGCTCTCGCTCCTTTCCCAGGCTGGATCCTCAGCACCGAAGGAAAAACCTCCTGAACGATGGGGGCACAAAGGGAACTCATGGCCGCGTCTCGCAAAAGGTGCTCCAGATCTTGGTGCAGAGGGACAGATCCTGCCTGCACACGCGTTTCTGCAATTCCACGATTTCCAAGAGATGTGCGAATTAACGGATCCCTGATGAAAATAGTCCTTGATCAGCATCAGACCACACTAACCCCAAAACACCCACGCTGGGAAAGTTCCAGGGGCTGCAGAACCAGCCCCTGTGCTGAGCACACCTGCCCTGAGAGCCAGCAGTGGTGGGGACACGAGCACTGCAGAGGGAGGAGCAGAGAAATACAGGTCAAACGCTGGAACAAAAGGTGAAAAAGAGGATGAAGGTGGGAAAAGGAAAGGCAAACTGTGAGAAGACGTCATGTCCTCAGTCAGGCAGAACCCCCACGCAAAGAGGAGCAGCTCCAGACAATGCGCACCTGACCTTGTCAGGGCTGGGACAGAAATCTGGAGATTTAGGCAAGAAACACGCAGGTTTCTCCGTGCTGTGTTTCATCAGAAGTTCTGCTCTTAAACTTGGGACATCCTTTCACATGTTCTATATCTGGAGTGGGGTTTTTTCTTCAAAAGACGTACAAATCACTGACATTAATTTCCTGAAATACATGAAAAAAAAACCTACCACAATGAAGAGGGACATCCTCTCCTCATTGCACCTCTCCCTATCCAAAATGAGAGCGAACACCTTGGCACGGACAAAAAGCCTTTCCTGGCCCTCTGAAATGCCTGCTTTGACATCAAATTCTTCCTCTTAAAAACACCAGCACTCACTGATGCTAGAGATTCACCTGATAAATAAGATGTTAAAGCACCAGTCACCATCTGGAGGTTGAAGGGAAAATCCAGCTGTGCCCTGTTGGCCTCTCTGAGGTTTCCAGGAGGGAAAGGGTTGTTAAAGGAGTGAAGTGAAAGCAGCTCAGTGATGGACAGGGCCTCTCTTGTTTCCAAATTTGTACCAAGGCAAAAACTTGGGGATTGGTACCAGAGCAGCCCCCTCCCATCACAGCAGCCCATGAGCATGGAGAGTTTTATTTCTCTTTGAGCCAGGCTGAGAAATCTCTGCAATTTGGACCTTTGGAAAGCCTCCACATTCACATTTAATTTGAAATTATATCCTCCCTGTCAAAACATACCTGGAGGGCAAGTCACTTATGAAAAAAAAAAAAAAAAAAAAA